>CM028345.1:35667874-36241775 GCA_016618105.1 Dendrobium huoshanense
AAAAGAAATTGATGAAGAAAACTACTAGAAATGAAGACCCATCCGGCGTCATCGGAAGTAAGAGGACCACCGACGGCCATGGCGTAGGAGGAAATCCAAATCCGGTCCGGGGGAGGAGGAATACGAAGGTGGAGATCCTTGAGGGGGAAGACGATATGCCTCCTCTAAAACCACTTTCTAGAGAGGAGATGAGTCTGGGGTACGATCGAAGAGGTGCTGATTTTGGCAGTAGAAGAGAGGAATTCCAGCGTCGAGGTGCTGAATTTCAGCGTCGAGGTGCGGAATTTGAAGGCAGGAGAGGGGAATATGAGGGAAGTGCATATTTTGGCAGTAGAAGAGAGGAATTCCAGCGTCGAGGTGCTGAATTTAAGCGTCGAGGTGCGGAATTTGAAGGCAAGAGAGGGGAATATGAGGGAAGTGCATATTTTGGCGAAAGAAGAGAAGAATATCAGCGTCGAGGTGCTGATTTTGAAAGGGGAAGAGGGGAATATGATGACAGATTCGGATACCAACGCCGGAGGGAGGACCGAGACACTTGGGGAGCACTTCCTCTTCGAGGAATGGGAGGTTATGGAGAGTACCGGGGTAACGGAAGGGATCCGAAGGTGAGGAAGTTGAAGATGCCCATCTTTGAGGGTGAAGATGGCCATGGTTGGATATACAAGGTAGAGCGTTACTTTGCAGTCAACGGGTTGACAGATGATGAGAAGCTGACGGCGGCAGGATTTTGTCTGGAAGGGAAGGCGTTGGCATGGTATCAGTGGCGTGACAGGAGGTAGCCCATCCGGAACTGGAGAGAGTTCAAGGATTGCTTATTAGAGTGTTTCCAATCCGACGGGGAATGAGACTTCTATGAGCAATTCTTTGCCTTGACTCAAGAAGGGACTGTGGCAGATTATCGGGATTGGTTTGAGTACTTGGCTAGTAGATTGGATCACATTTCAGAGTCAGCCTTAGAAGGGAACTTCATGAAGGGGCTGAAACCAGAGATCCGAACAGCAGTCAGGGTACTGGAGCCGAGGAACCTGGAAAGGTATGGAGTTGGCGCAGTTGATAGAAGATCAGAAGAAAGCATAAAGAGGGGCTCGAGGAAACTGCTCAGGAGGCTCTTACAAGACGACGACCACTCTTCTAGCACCTAAGGGGTCTGCATCAGGCAACAGTAATGAGACCACCCGGGAGAAGCCAGTGGAAGGAGGGAGTGGGGAAAATTTCAAGAGGATGACAGAGAAGGTGATGCAGGATAAGAGGACAAAGGGGTTGTGCTTCAGATGTGATGAGAAGTACATGCCATGGCATAGGTGCAAGGACCGAACTCTGCAGGTTCTCCTTGTCTGTGAAGACGAGGAAGACGAGGAGGGAGGTGGGAGCAGATTTGGAGAGGAGGAGAAGTTGCACCTGGATGTGGCAGAAGTCTCTCTGAACTCTGTAGTGGGATTCACTCCGAGTCACACTATGAAAGTGAAAGGAGAGATAGCTGGCCGTGAGGTGGTGGTGCTAATTGATAGTGGGGCTACCCACAATTTTATTTCCACTCAGGTTGTTGACCAATTGGGAGTGAAGTTGGTGGACACTGGTTGCTATGGAGTGATGATGGGTACAGGGAAGGTGGAGATTGGCCAGGGGATTTGTTAAGGAGTGGTGTTGACCATCCAAGGGATTCAAGTAAGAGAGGACTTTCTTCCACTAAAGTTAGGAAGCACTGATGTCATCCTGGGGATGAAGTGGTTGCAAACCTTGGGGGAAACCAAGGACAATTGGGGAGCACTCACGATGGAGTTAATGGTGGATGGGAGAAGGGTGGTCATAAGGGGAGATGCAGGGCTATCCAAAGCCATCACATCACTTAAGACCATGGTTAGGGACATACAAGAGGTGGGGGAAGATTATGTGGTGGGACTACACAGGGTGGAGGCGATCAGTTTGGAGGAGGGAGAGGATGTTTCTCGTTCTGTGCAGCCCTTGGTTCCGCAATACAGTAAGGATTTTCAGTCACCTCAAGGATGGCCACCTCCACCGGAACACGAGCATATCTCCACCTTGAGGACAAGGTGGATTTTCGGGAGGGGAGTATTGTTAGACCGGTCCACTGGACCGGTCCAGGCAGGACCGGTTCACGGGCGAATATCGCGAAACAGGCGATTTGTTCGCCTGGGCGAAGGCCGCGCGCACCGCGTTCCTTGCGGGAGCCGAATAGGAAGCTTTTTTGGGGAAATTAAGAGGGGAATTTGAATGTAGGGACTGTTTAGGGATTTCCTTTTATTTTGTATGCATTAAATATTAGATTTTCCTAGGGTTTGATCATCTTGAATTTGGCTGAAATTTGAGATCTCTTAGATTTAGGTTTCTTTGGGCTCTTGGCGTTGCCAGAGATTTGGGAGAGAACGATCCTCCTCTCGAATTGAGGATCAATTGTATCTTGCTATTTTATTCATCGACTAGTGGAATACAAGCTTTTCTTTGAGTTTTCTCTCAGATTTCCTTGTCGTTTTGCTGTTTTTCTGCTGTAAACAGCAGATTTCTGCTGTATTTCTGCTGTGGACAGCAGTTTTCCTTTGGATCCTCTTGGTTTTGGTGTGAAACACTTGGAAATCCAAGTGTTTCCTATCAAAATGACATTTCTTTATTAGATTTAAATGAGAATTTGACTCTTAACATGACACAATGAAGAAAAATGATTCATGTAGCCGACCTCACATAGTGGGATAAAAGCTTGATGTTGTTTTTTGACTCTATTTATTCGTAGCAATTTTTATGTTCATGTATTTGATACATCGGCAACCCTTGGGGGACCTAGTAAAACATTAATTCATTATGTAATAAGAGGTAATCTTGTTTGATAGTGGTCGTCCACTTTGACTTTACATTGCATTCATTTTGCTTTAGGCAAACAAAAAATAATAATCACGTGCATTTTTTTTTATCCTCATCCAAACAACTTAAAATATTTTCAAATACACGAAATTCCCTTTACAATGCATTCTTGTTACTCTGCATTTCTTTTTCAACAAACCAACCAAGTAAAATGGTAATCTAAGCACGTCATTGTCTAAGAAATGCAGCAGTATGTATTTGGATATCAATTTCATTTAGCACTATTGGCCAAAAAAATTAAGACAAAGAAGATGATGATGATGATGATATGGCACTATTAGATATACTTTCACCAATATCAAAATCCAACCTAGAGCATTGAATTTTTACAAATTAAATTTTGCTAAAATATCCGGCCTATATAGCTTAAAAAGTTCATTTTTACTATAGATTATTTATTTTGTGTATTTTCATTTGCCTATAGATGCCAGAAGGCGTAGAAAAAGGCATTATAATGCCAACAAGATAAAGCTTTAGTTTTTTCATTTGGTTCTTGCTACTTTTGAACTTGTTCTAAAAGTACTTCATGAATTGGATTTTAGCAAGTGATAAAATTAACTGTAAAATTTCATAATCATCATTAATGATCTTCCAATGATTTGGGTCATTCTCCATTCATTTTTTACTAATGTTGCTTAATCACCATCATCAGCATCCTCTCAGCTAATTGTGCAATTTTAACTTAAAAAATTAAGCACCTGCAAGATATATTTTTTTTTCCTTTCTACACACTCAATTCCATATTACGATTAGTAAAGGAGAAGAAGAAGGCTTGCACCAAACAATCACTTTTATTTTAAAGTTTCCTTGCTCACTTTTAATTAAACAAAGGTACCAATCTGATAGTTCGTTATGCATATCAAAACATAGAATCAAAAAACATAGGAAAAACTGGAGAAGAAACATGAAAGATTTTGGATAGAAGTACATGAATCTGTTTGTGGGAGACCATGAGTTTGACACGAGATGAGGAAATGCTGGAGCATTGTGGGGTCAAAAATAAAAAGAATTCCAGGAGGCTGCATTCCCAAGCTTCCATTCATATTAGCAAAAAGAACGTACAGGAAGTACATTTTTAAAAAAGCAAAATAAGTAACCTGAAAAGAAACTAAATTTCAATTGTGCGTGTCTGTATGTGCATGCAGGCATGCATGTGCAAGTTTAGGGAGATGCAAAGTTGCTAAAAGCTCAAAAACTAAGCCATAAGCAGTGAAATTGTGGTAACTTTAGCTCTGAAAATGAAGCTTTCATTGGGTAGGACCTCAGATTTTGCACATCAAGAGAAGATAAGCAACAAAAACAAGAAAGGCAGTGCGTGAGGTCGCGGGAATGGAGTACGTCACAGGTAAAGTAATGACATAAAGCAAATGGACAAGTTTGGATCACTATGATATATGTTATCAAATCCACTATTAACATCACGCCTGAATCTATGATTTACGAGAAGGAAGTTACTTACTAAAGGATTGATTTTGTTTGAATCACTCCCCAGTTTGTTCATAGCATCACGCATGCATGCAAGATCCACAACAGCTGGAACGCCAGTAAAATCCTGCAAGGAGTTAAGTTACTCTAAGCACAAGAATAGTAGAATTGAGTTCAGTATTAACTATAGCAAAATTTACTGAAGAACCTTCTTAACGGTCCTCTCACACAGCCTCTAATAAGTAAACCAGTTTAATATCGTTACAGAAACATGTATTCCGCCCAAAAAGCAGGCGAGCTAGCTACATGACAAGACAAAAGAAACCACTTCAAATAGAAATCTTGAAGCATGGCTACAAAGGTGATTTACCCAATACGTGATTGCATTAAAAGTTGCAGCCTTCATATTTGCATTACCTATAACTTGTAAGCTTTCATCGTTACATTTCTCTTTTCATTTCAACCTAATCATTACATGTCTCTTTTCATTGAATGGAAAGAATTACCTAAATTGATCAAAATTGGTGTGTATCTTCCTCAAGGGAAGCAGAAAATTAGGTCATTTGCTTGGTATCAACAAGGCAATCCCATATGAAATACTTGGGATGAATATGACTTTGTGGTAATGTCATGGTTATGGTTATGAAATTCTATGATTCCTAAAATAAGTGAAACATTTGTGTTCCTTCCTTCAACAAAGAAAATTTATGATATATTAAATTAAATGTATTTGAAAGTTCTTGATACAAATTAAATATGTGAGATCAAAACAAATATATTGGCCACCAAGCAAGGATGACAATCCATCACATGCTTCTTTAGTTCAACTACAAGGCATTTAGAAAGAGATAAATCATTATAAATGCATCCAAATGAAATGCAATAAAAATGTAGCCCATGTCAAAACACTTGTTAAAAAGGACCAAGTTCAAAATTTTCTTATTGAATTAAATGTTGTGTTTGATGATGTAAATGTACAAATTCTATAAACGAGGATTTCTATTTCCTAAATGAAGTCATTTCCATAATTTGAAGGGGAGTAGGAGAGTTATGATTTCCAATAACCCATAGATGTTTTGGCCCTAAATCCCATATCCTGAATTATTGATTCAGGTGTGAAAAAAAAACAATCTCCATCAATTCCACTTCCATCAATGTTCTACCAAGCTCAATAGTCCATCACCTTTCATATTTACTTCATGTCACCTCAATGATCCATAAAATTAATAGTCATCTCATCAATCTATGGATTATAATAATTAATTTATAATTATTATTCGACCAACTCATCAAAACGTGGACTATTGTAATTATTCTTTCCCAGTTTTTGGTGTTTCCTATTAGATACTCTCCTAGGATTATATAAATACTATACAAATGTTAGAATGAAATATGTAACCAATTCTTATCAGTCCTTGTCACATATTTGTCATGTTTTTGCAAGCCTAGCAAGGGACTATTGGTCCTGTGTTAGCCAACAAGCCCTGTACATAGCAATCATGGGGTCAATCTCAACTCAATCACTAAAAATTAAATCCTTGCTAAACATGCCTGTATATGCACAGCTTCCAGATCACAAGAAGCGCTCTTTGCATAACAATAATTTGTGTAAAGGTACTTAAGACTTAGAGGGGAATGCAACTTGAACTATTACCTGTACTCATTGTCAATCTTATCAAAACAAAATCAAAGTTCTTCAAGGAAGACGCTCATTTGATTTAAGTTTAATGCTCACCACCAATCCCATCAAAACAAAATCAAAGTAATTCACGGAAGACGCTCATTTGACGCTTCAGAGAAGATGAGTATTAAAAGTTTCTGAATAGAGATAATTATAAACAGCAGAACATATAAGATTGATGCTTTTCAGAACCATTTATTTTCCACCCAATATCTTCAAATATGCATAGCATGCATTTTTCATTGTTCTGTAAAACATTCTTATAAACTACCAAAAAAAGTAATAATAATAATTGCTGTCAAAACATCATTGGATCATTAGGCGTAAATCACAATGAATTTAAAAAAGATTTTAGCATAAAAGAATGCACAGTAATTAACGACAGGGATGCATATATTCTCGAAAGAACAGCAACTCGACAAGTTGGGAAAATTTCAGCAAAAGTATAGCAGGAGAAGCAATCCCAAATCAATCAAGCATTTGGACTGTGACGCCAGAAGCCAACCTGAAGAAGAACTCGCGCAGGCTTGAACGGAATCTCCACCTGCTTCGGCGCAGAACTCTCCCACTCGATAATCTTCTCCACATCCTTCTCCGACACCTGAAACTCATCACAGTTCCTAATCGCCGATTCCAACAGAATCCTGATCGAGAATGGCAGTCGATCTGCACGCACCACCACCGTCAACCAAATAGATGAGTAACTACTCCAAGTCACTCCAAAGAAATAAAATATTACATGTATTAAAAAAGAAGTAAATAATTAAAAATAGTGGCCAAGGCCCAAGATGAAATGAATTTACTTGTGCTAAGCCTAGTAAAAGGACCATTTTCCTATCCAAAAAGCCGAACCTATAACACTCCAAACATCAATACTCCATTGCAGAACTCACCGATCCTTGGATCATTGAGCGCAGGCAGGCTGTAGTACTTCCCAAACTCCCCGCCACCGGGCTTCGCCAGCGGCGTCAGGATGCCCTCGTACGAGTTCTGCGTAGCTGCCGATTAAAAAAATATATCAGATCTCAGATTACGCAGACAAATGACAGAGATGTGGGTTTCACCCGCTGTTGCGAAGCGGCGCTCAAACCGATCGGCGACGGCGGCGGAGGATCGAACGGCGGCACGGTGACTCAGAGGGAATCTCCAATCGTGGAAGTGACGAGCACCGGCCGGAGAAGGGAGACAGGCAGTGAATCCAGCGGTGGGGTTCATGGAAGGGAATAAGGAGATGCAGCTGTAGCGGTTCGATACAGCGGAAAGGGAGGAGGAGAGGCGAGATTGAGATCTCACGAGCGCCGCAGCGATTGGCGCCATGTTTCTTCCCTCCTCCGGGAATAGATTGGTGAAAATCCTGACGAGGCGGTGGAGAGTGCCAGGGAGGAGAGAGGGCAACGAGGACAAGTTGATTGAAGAGACGTAGAAGACAGACGCGTGGAGGGAGCACGCCTTGCGTAATTGAAATCACCTGACTTGCCATGACTTTTTTTTTTTTTTTTTTTTTTTTTTTTTTTGGATATTTAGGCCATTTAAGACAAACTCGGACACACAACGCATACACAAAGACTCAAACCCAAGACCTCTTAGTTGGAAGCATAAGCTCTCAACCAACAGGCCAAGGTGAGCTGTGTCCATGACTTGCCTACATCGATTCAAACAAGATTTGGATGATGTTTGAACAAAGGTTAAATCATATTGCATCGAGTGAAAACTGTCGCATTCAGAGTTTCAAATAATGCAAAATTCTTAATAAACCACAATCATAAATCATATTGTATGATGCATGAGGGTTGGGGTGTCAATTCGGGTCAACGGATCAGTTTCGGGTCGAATTCGGAACTGATCCGGCACTATTCGGGTCAATCCGAATCCGATCCGTTTTTAAAAATGGGTCAGGTTTTTAGACCCGAACCCGACCTGATTCGGGTCCGGGTCAACTCGACCCGACACAAATGATCCGAAGTTGACCTGACATTTCTAATTTTCTGGTCAAAAATCGGGTCAATCTTCAATTTTCGGGTCGAAATTGAGTCAAAATGAGTCAATCTCGAGTTTCCGGATCAAATAGAAGTTTTCATGTCAATTTCGGATCAATTTCGGGTTGTTGGGTCAACCCGAACCCGACCCAATTTTTAAAATGGGTTGATTTGTTAAACCCGAACCCCAACCCGTTTCGGGTCCGGGTTGACCCTAACCAGGATTTCTTCGAGTCGGGTTCGGATCGTGTTTCGGGTCGTGTCAAAAATTGACACTCCTACATAATGGAGACACCTAATTCTCAGTATTATTATTTAAGCATTTTTCTCTTCTTAAAGGAAAAATAAATAATAACATGTCTAGACTGTAGCTTTCGATCCCTTTGCTGCCAAATATTTGACCTTAGGTATAATGAAGTTGGCTTTCTCCCATAAATAAAGATCAGTGACATGTGTGGCATTAAGCATCTTGATATAAGGAATAAAATGCGTCATTTTAGAGAATAGATAGATGACCATCATGATTAAATCATTTTTTTCACTAAGTAAAAGAAAGTTAAACGAAAAAATTCAAGCTAACATAATCCAGGGAGTGTTTGGAATAGGAAGGGGCATATATAATCCTATATTTGACCTTAGGTATAAGTGAGTCGATCAATCTGACACTATTTAACATGGTGACCCACATCTCTTATCAATGGAAAGTAAAAGAACTTTTTTTTGGATAAGTACCAATGTTTTTTTTCTCGACCAAAATGCCCGACCAGATCCCCATCTTGACATTCAAATAATATGGTGGCTATAGTGGTACTTTGTCAAGTGCAAAGATTATTAACAACAGAAGATATCCTTCATCCTTACGAAAAAGATGATGAGCTCCCATGCATGTGGCATTTATCCCAAATATGCTAGAAATCAACGTCACTAATATAAAGTTGCTTCAAAATCTCAAAGCCCACCATAAGGGCTTGTAAGGTGTTAAGTTGCTAATGCCACTGGCTAAGGGCATCAACAACGATATTGCACTTTTTCAGAATATAATGGAAGGAAGAATGATATTCAACCCAACTATTGTGCCTTTAGTTTAACTTCTTTTGGCTGTTGATAAATTTTAGCGACTTATGGTCTGAAAATAAAACAAACATATCGTCAAGCATAAAATGACTCCAATGAGGTATCCCAAACCATGGCATGGAATCCATTACCATAGGTAGAATACATTAGCTAGGAATTGAAAAGAATTTTGCTGAAAAATGTGATAGGATGAGCTCGTTAGCTCAACTCCGTGCCAATGCCCACTTTGGAAGCATTGTATTCTACTTCAAATTCCTTGTCAAAATAATGTAAATGCAATAACGGTGGATGTAACTTATTATTTCAGTTTATCAAAATTGGATTGGACATTTTTTTTTTCAATGGAAGCCTTTTGCCTTAAGCAACTCAATTAGTGGATGAACAAGTGAGTTGAAGTTGTTAAGAAAGCAATGATAAAAAAAAAATGATAATCCATGGAAAATCTACATATCCATGAAAGATTATGAAATTGAACACCCCAAAATAGTGTCGACCTTCACCATGTCCATCTTAATTCCTATAGAAAAAATTAAAAATACCAAAAAAAACCTCTTTATTAATCAAGCACGGACTCTTTTTTGTTAGTAAATAATAATTGTATACTGAGCACTTAAAAAATAAGTCAGAGATGCTAAAGATGCTCATCCACAGTACGACTGTACGTGAGAATGTCATCTAAGTAAATCACAACACATTTGTTCCAAAATGCTAAAAAATCTTGGTATCGTACAACGTGAATCGAATCACCATCCACAAGTATAAACCATCACAAGTCATGAATGCCATCTTCCAATCATCTCTAGCTCACATTTAGATTTTATGATATACACTTTATAATAACTCAAACATGTGAAAAAAATTTATTTGAAAAATATAAACATTCTGAAGTAGAGCCCTTTAGTATTGATCGGATGAGCGTTATGATGCTAGGCCATGAATATATGTATATATTCATATATATACCCCACCGACTCACTTGTTTGATTACCTTGGCCAGGAAGAAATTGGAAGAGGAAAGAAGTGAGAGAAGAGAGAAAGGTCTTTGGACATGTTTATTAGTCATTCATGTTACAGATTTTATTCTATTAATTATAAGTGATTAATCTATTACTCTTATTTTCAATGGAATTAAATTTTTGTGAATTTCATCTCTCTTAAATATGTTAAAAATGCACTATCTCTTGATCTCGTAAGTTTTCACTGTTTAACTTATGATATGTTATAAATTTAATCATTTTGAATATTTTGATACGATTTTATTACATTTTAAATGAAATAATGAATGATAACATATACATGATATGATAACTCCAAGTGATACCATATTGATCCATGCGATTCACTGATTGAGAGTTATAAGGATTTGGAGATTGATTGAGATTTATAAAGAGTCGGACGACTAATTCACGTGATTCAACGGGAGTTATAAGAAGTAGATTCATTATTTGTTATAAGAAGGGACTGATTATGAGCAGAAGTGCAGGAGCCAGATATCCTTAAGATACACTCATTGAATATCTAAATATTGATATCAGCATTGCTATGAGCATTGTACTGATTTTATTATTGACACTAATACTATTAATTGTTTTTTAATAATATTTAATATTGTTGATCATGATAATAATATTATTACATGCATTAGTATTGTTAATTGATGATATAATGAATTAAGATGTGTTAAAGTATCAAAGGATAAATTGATACAGTATAGACATTGGTGTATATATTTTCTTTTATAATTTATAGTATATTGTATTCTTTTATTTTGTATTGATTTAAATTGTAAGATTTTAGTTACTTGCTGAGCTATGTGTTATTACATTATTTTATATATTTTCAAAAAAGGATAAGGATCTTATTATATGAGGCTCCGAACGATATGCATAATTTTTCTACCTGCAATTCTAGACAAAATACAATCATGTTTATTTCTGCTATTCATTGGTAAACTCTAGTTAAATAGTTAAAATAAAAGACTGGTGTAATTCTTTCAATATAGATATTCATGTGTGACACTCAATCCTGTAAATGTTATTGAACCATGTAATTGATCGAATAGTTTGTCTACTTAAAGAAAATGAAATTGGTATTTCATTATTACTTTTTTTAAATAGAGATCACAAAAGTATTCATTCCTAGGTTGTATTACTGACAACTTCTTTCTTTAATGGTTATAAGATAATTTAACTTCCTTTATTAACTAAAGAGTAGGTTTATTCCACCCATTATGTATTGTCTATTGGCCCTAGTGTTATTGTTATCCCAGCAAAAATGGCATCCATTCATTGGAACAATTATTAGTCCGGTGATCGGACGTAGCTCTACGTTCGGTCACCACTGAGATCGCGCCATGTGCGTTTACTCTTTACCGCGCGGCCCGATGACTTGACGCGGACCGGAACCCGGGAATGCTATGTTCGCGTATTGCTAGGTATTACTCAGTATTTGCTCGGTATTGCTCGGTATTGCAAGGTATTGCTTGGCAATAACTAGAAATACCGCTCTGTGAAGACTAATACCGAGCAATACCAAGTTACTCGGTATTGCTCGGTATTTGTCTTCACATAACGGTATTTCTCGTTATTGCCGAGCAAAATCGATAAATACCTAGCAATACTGAGCAATACCTAACAATACTGTGTTGTCATGGATTTAAAAAACGCACGTGCGACATACCCACTATTCGCAGGGTCGGGTCCGCGATTTTGGGCCTGCTACGTGGCGCAATCTCAGTGGTGACCGTACGTAGAGCTACGTCCGGTCACCGGACCTAATAATTGTTCCCATTCATTGGAACTATGTCACACCAAACTTATTCTTGAAAGTTACAATTAAAAAATTGACTAAATATCATTCGAACATATAAACTCTAGGTCTTTTTAACCAAGACAACTTGAAAGTATAGGGATGTTTTTGATTGATCAATTTCATTTTTTTCCCACCATCGACATGGCCTCCAAATTCTCACAACTTCCACTCTCTACAGTTAGTTGGCATAACATTCCTTGAATTGTGCAATGTGTGTAAAATATAGTATGACACTAATATTTCTCCTTATTGTTACTTAAGATTTGTCTAATGGCCAACAATTCCCCCTCATCAAGCTGTAAGAATTGCTCCCCTCTATAATGTTTATGATTTCAATCCTCTTCTTTTCTTCTCCCTTTAGGCACATCTTTTCTATAGGAAAAGAAATCCTCCTATTTGCATAGTTGGAAATGGTATGGATAAGCCCATTAGATTTATAATATTTCCAAGCAAGTAAGGTTGATGGTGAAGAACCAATACAATTATTAGAAATGAAGCCCAAAGATTGTACTTCTATCCTATTGCTACTTAGAGTATTTCTTGGGGGAACCACTTAAGCAAATGGGCTTTCTTTTACAAATAATCAATTGTGATTGCTATATAATGGACACTACTACTTCTCCACTTTGATTTCTAAGTTGATATTGTTCTAAAGGGACTAATATTTTTGTAATAGGACAATGTTGGCAAAGGCTAGTTGCAACCCTCCATGAAAGCATGCAATGATGCTCCAATTTAGCCAAGCCACATTTGAGCATAAACTATTTGAACTAAGTCACATATAAATTTTTGAATCACTTTGGTGGAGATTGTGAAACTTCAAGAAAACATCTTGTCAACATTGATCTGATTAATACTTTCACTCTAGTTCTTTCTTCAATTTTGTCCAAATGGTTATCTTTCTTTGAGCTTCTCAATTTTACGTCTATTTAAAAATTTTCAGTCATAATGATATTCTCTTCTTTAATTTAATCACTACTAGTTTAACAATGTGCTCTAATGACACTTAAATTCAAGGGCTTGCTCTACCAAGTGTGGCTAGTTAACAAATTCATTTATACACATTCTTCCTTCGAAATCAGATATGTCCACTTTAATACGAAAGTTTGATAAAGATCTTTAAGCCTCCCACCCAAGTGATCATTGGACCAACTATTTGTCACCAGAATCTTCCTAGGTTTATTTCTTCTTCCATCTATGTTGTTTTGATGTTCCACTTGTCCTTGTTTCCCAAACACTTCAAGTCTATAGTTGCCAATTGTTCTACTGTAAATCTTTGGTCATGACTTCTTACATGAGTCACATATTATTTCTTTGGGGTGGCATCTTGCTAGCTTTGATACAATCAAAGTTACACAGAATGCAAAATTCTTGATATATCACCACCCAAAATTGGATTCAATGATACAAAACATGAACAGAATTCTTTCTTAATATTATTATTTAACCATCCTCCTCTTCTTATACTGCAAAAAGTATTCATATTTAGAGCTTAATTCTATATGGATGGCTACCAATGAAACAAAAATGAATAACAACTTCTCCAAAGTTTGTTGCCTTTGGTCCTTGTGATGAAGACCAAATAGATATAATTAGAAAGTGTCGATCAACTGAGGCACAAAGGATTGGGTCCATATTCAATACTTGTTTGAACCTTTCTTTTCAAACAGAATTAATTCAACCATGTTCTAGCAAGATTCGAATATGGTTAAATCATGGATTGAATAGAGGTTTACCAAGTTTTAAACATGGTTCAAATATGAATCGGCATATGCTTGAACATATTTAAAGATTGGTTTGAATCATGATCAAAGTTGGTTCAATTATGATATGACCATCATTCAAAGATTATTTAAATATAATTTAAACATTATTTGATTTTGGATTAAAGATTATCCAATAAACATTCAAATTTAATTCAAACATGGACAACAACACAATAGACTGCAAGGTAGATATAATAAAACAAGTGTAATTAAAATAAATATTAATAATAGATAATATTACAACATCTCACATTACATTTTAACATATCACAACATAATACAAACTTGTATTATTTTAACCATTAGCATCATATTAGATGCATCATAATTTTATTTCTATTAAATGCAATCACAATTGATTATAAGAGAAAATTCTTCTTATATAGGAGATGTCATAAGAAGGAACTTTTATTCTATCCAGTGAACGTACGCAGAGGAAGGTTCGGTTTTAGGCAAAAAAACACCTGTACCGAGTTTTTCGCGCCTGTACCGAGTTTTTTGAAAAAACTCGATACAGGCGCTTTTTTGCCTAAAACCGAACCTTCCTCTACGTACGTTCACTGGATAGAATAAAAGTTCTTGATAAGAGATAAAAAAAAGATTTAGTAAAATTGAATCAATTAATTTTATCCCAACTCATATATAATCCTAACAAGAAGTCATATCATCCAAGTCAAAGTAAAGTCAAGTCTAACAAAGAATCTGGTTGATCACTCTGCTAAATGAAATACATTTTAATTTGAAGATTAATCACACTTAAGAACATCTCTAAGAGACACTCTTAATATAAAGGAATATGCTCATGTTTTAATTTTCCCATTTTTAACATCAAATAATAAATTATGATTCAAGGACTTTTCTCCTAGGATAATGCTTTAAAATAAGTCGATTCATAAGGAAAAAAATAAACCACCATAATCATCTATCTCTCCATATAGAAAACTTGTGCGATAATAGCCACTCAATTTAAAAAAATCAAAATCAAAATAAGTAGAAAATGCTAAAAAAGTGACTTGTTAGGGTAAATAACCAGGGAAAAAGGTAAAAATAACATAATCAAAATTGTGTGTATAAGTCATCTCTGATTTTCAAGTTCGAAACCATAGCCTTGAAGATAGTTGACCTAACATGACTATGAGATACTCCACTATCAATCATGAAATACGTCATCTAGAGCAAGTCTCATGATCTTAAATCAAGGATAAATAAACAAGTTCCTAGAAAAAAAAAATAGTATGGTAGATCTAGGAATATATGGCTTATGATTCTCAGAGGTATAAGGAATGCCTCTGAAAGAAAGTAAAAGAAATATTTCAATTATATGTATTCAAAAAGCTACTATAGTAGACTTAAAATTCAATTTAGATAAGGATCAACACTAGCTAATGTGTTAGGCATCCACCTACGTCTAATTTAGGCTTCGTTTGTGACCGCTTTTTTATTGCTTTTTGAAACAAATTTTTGTACAAAAATTTAAACTTTCGTTTTAAAAAGCAATAAAAGAGCCGTCCCAAATGAAGCCTTAAAATCATGTCATCAAGTCAAGAGAATATAAAGTTATTTATCTATAGTGTGAGAAAATTTAATTATTTGTATTTTCACTAACTATATTACAAATATGAACCATCAGAGAATTTTAATTGCTGGCAAGCTCAACTATGTACCTCTTAAAATAAAGATAATAATGTTAATTAAAAATTGATCCTGAATCTATTCTTTTGATTTTAAAGAAAACAAATTTCATTAATTAATTTTTAAATTTTAATGCCAATTTATTAAAGCTGATAAGAAAAATTTTCCATATGTGCATAACATATTGTATGATTTCTTAACAAACAACAAATGCCAATATAAAGAAGAAAAATAGCCAACCTCCGAGAAATAATAAAATAGGTCAGGTGCAAATGGGTCTACAAATACCTTGTGAAAAGAAAAAGGAAAATATGTAAATTATGCTATTTAGTCAATACTTTAGAGTTTGGTCTATATTGGTGGAGGGTTTTTGTATTATTTTTTGATGTTTTGGATTGTCGGTGTAAATGAGTTAAGTATAGTCGAATAGTCACATTATCAGGCCGAGCTCATTTAGCTCACATTGAGCTCAGACTCGACTGATCGTATAAAATTCAAGCTCGAGCTCCTTTAAAAAGCTCAAGCTCGACTCATTTATGAGGCTCAATTTTTTTTATAATTAAATTTTCAAGTTTTTTTTAAACTTGTAATTTAAAACAAAATATATAATTTTAACTGAATTATTAATTTTTTTTAACTTTAAAAAAAGTAAATGAATATCAAAATGAAAGTTAAATATATAAGAAGTGCAATGTAGTACTCTTGTTTATACAAAATTATTACGTGCAGTCATCGGACGTCTTCTGGAGGTCAATCAGGACGTGCCACGTAGCCAATTTACAGTGTACCTGTTAGGAAAGTTGCTATTTGCATATTTTACATTATTGCAACTGTGGACCTCAAGATCTGAATCTCCTTGGATTGGGCGGTAGAAGGCCCGAAAGTTTCGTGGGGCTCGGTTTCACCGGAGTTCTCGCCGCCGGCGACTCGAGCTCGTGGGATCTTGGTTGGGGAAGATGTTGGAAAACTACAGGAACTCTCACAAGAAATTTCAGAGCTTGTGGAGGTCTGGAGAGAGAGCAATGGCAAAAAGATCTTTTCCAAAACCTAATTTTTGGCTATTTAAGGCTCCTCCTCTATCTTGAACGGCCTAGATTCGATCATGATATGATTTGGAGGGAAATATCAGTTATTAGGTCGTGGATTTGAATTCCAAAACGTTTGGAATTGATTAAGGCATTAAATGAGGCTTTAATGGGCTCTAAATAGGTGATTTTCACCTATTTAAGACTTGGTTTGACCAAGTCAACGATTGACTTGGCAAACCAGTCAAGAGAGTCAAGGGGGTGGGGCTCGAGCTCAAGAAACCATGAAAATAAATTTAAAATTGATTTTAGGCCTAAAAGGTCCAAATTGGTCAACACTGGTTGACTTGGTCAACCGGTTTGACCTAGGTCCAAGCTCGGGCTCGACAGACTCGACTCGACCCATTGAACCCAACGGGGAGGGTCATAGGGTCTGGCTTGGTCAATTTGACCAAGTCAACTGTTCGGGCCCAAATCTGGGCAAAATTGAGGTCAACAAACGGACCCCCAACAGGAGTGGCAAACGACTAGTGAACCGCTCGTGTTGGCGTTGACCGACTAAGCCACAGAAGGGTAGAGTGAAAATCATCAGTGAAAGAATATCAAGGAGATGGCGGAAAAAGATGGAGATTCCTCTCCTGGCCTTACCCCGTAGTGGGGGCAGAGCTTAGGAAAGAAAAAAAAAAGGGCAGCAGTGCACAAGCCAAAATGTCACCAAAATGGTGAACCAGTAGTGTGGTCTTCTCCCGGCCTAACCCATTGACAAGGGTAGAGCCAATGATGGAACCAACGGTAAAGATCACCTAAAAAAAGGTGAAAACGAGGTAAAGGGATTCTCCTATAGCATTGCCCTATAGCGAGGGCAGAGCAGAAAAGAGAATCAAAAGTAAAGATCACCTCAAGGGTGAAAAAGGTAAAGGGATTCTCCTCTGGCCTTACCCCGTAGCAGGGGTAGAGCCAAGAGAAGAACCACAAGTAAGGTAGCAAAAGCATACCCCCTATCTGCCTGACTATATCGAATCAGCAGAATAGGAGGTGAAAGGGTCCCATATCCTCCTTCCTATTTCATAGTAGTGGATTGGGGTGACTCAGTATCTATCTGACTAAGTCAAGTCAGCAAAGAGGGGAGTCACAAAACCTGGTGTCTGCCTAATCGGAACCAGACACTCAGAGGAAAAGGATGGCGAGGAGTTCCTGGCAGGTGCTCTGTCAGGCCCTCTCTACCAAGTAAGTCGATGTCCACTCGGCGCATATGCCTACAGTAGGACAAAAGAAAAGAAAACCTCTGCCCGGTGTATGTGCCTGCAGCAGGATTTCTATTTGGCGTATATGCCAAAAAAAAGTGTAACGGAAGAACACTCAACACAATCATCTAGCGCATATGCCAGCAATGATGTGGAGAGAAAGAGTAACATCTGCTTGGTGTATGTTCCTACAGCAGAGTCCCTACTCGGCGCATATGCCTGTAGTAGGGTAAAGAAAAGCGCTCAACATAATCACCCGGCGCATATGCCTATACTAGAATAAAGACAAAACACTCAACACAATCATCTGGCGCATATGTCAGCAATGATGTGAAGAGGAAAGGGTGGTGAGAAATGCCTCCCAGGGACTCTGTCGGGCTCTCTCAACTAGAAACCTAATATCCATCCGGCGCATATGCCGGCACTAGGATAAAAAGGTAACGAAAGGTCACCTCTGCCCGGTGTATGTGCCGGTGGCAGAGTCTCTACTTGGCGCATATGCCTATAGTAGAATAAAGACAAAACACTCAACACAATCATCTGGCACATATGCCAGCAATGATGTGAAGAGGAAAGGGTGGTGAGGAATGCCTCCCATGGACTCTGTCGAGCTTTCTCAACCAGAAACCTAATATCCATCAGGCGCATATGCCTGCACTAGGATATAAGGAAAAAAAAAGGAAATGTATATGTAAAAATTTTAAGGGTAGAGTTACTTAAGGAATCTCAAGCTAGCGCTCTGGTAACCACATGGTAGAGGACAAATCGTCGTGGCCATGAGTATCCAAATGCCGTCGAGATCTCTTAAAGAGCCCTAACCCTACGCAAAAGGGGAGAAGGACATCAGAACGATGTCCCCCAAACAAAGCTGGAAGAGATACACCCTCAGTGGAGGACGTAAAGGGGTAATCTCATTCCAACGAAGCCAAAGTAACTGAAGTAGCGAGGGGGCGCCTCTACTACAGAAGGTATGACTAAGCCTAGCAAAAACACTCCTCAAAGGAGCTACAGTGGTAAACCCACACTAAGTGATGGGGACCCTGTAAGAAGTAGAAGTGGTATCAAAACATCCAAGGGACTTCTTCGGCAGCTATGAGTGGGGTCTCAATGGGGAAACAAGTGGTAAAAGTATCTGAAAGAGCTGAATCTTATCTAGAGAATTAAAAACTCAAGTAAAATGTGATGGTGGCCGGCATCTAAGGCATGACGCCTCCTATCATCAAGTAAGGCAAAGAGGGCCAGAGTAGTGAGGGAACACCCTCTCTACTGAGGGCAACAACTCTGAGTAAGAAAAACCTCAAAGTGGTAATACCCACACAAACTAGTGGGACCCTGTGGAAAGTGAAAATGGCACTATCACATTCATAGGACTACTCTGACAGTTTAGAGCAGTACATGAATGGGAGGCAGACTGTCAAAAGAGGGCATAAGGGTATTACTCTTTCCTCAGAAAGACCCAAGCCTACAAAGTAATGATGTTAACATCTAGGATATGATGTATCACATCACTAGCAAAGAAAAATATTCAAAATATCAAAGATTTGTAATCAACTAAGTGTCAACTCAACCTTGAAGAAATCATTAAAGTGCTTCAAGGGAGGAAAAAGAAATTTTTTTGGGGATTTTGGGCTCTTAAAGAGTTTTACCGGGTTCCTCCTGTGACAAGGGCAACCGATTTTGCTCTACTAAAAGCTTTCCTCTTTCTATCACATGTATATTTTTTTTAATTTTTTTTTAAAGGGGATTGTGATTGGTTTTGATAACCCAGATCATGTTCGCCACATGAACAAAACTGGGGAGCATACTCATATTGAAATAACAAATATCAACATCAAGATAAAGGATCAACACTATCACACCTGACTAGCATAGCATGGTGTGGACCTAATATCCTACCCCCAAAAGAGTCTAAACTAATGACTCCGGCATCCCTGATCACATTCAACCCATATGAGTGGACCGGGGGCTACATCTATCAAATCAAGACTGATAGGAAGAAGAGAATCTCATAGGGATAAATGATCACTATCACCCCACCTAACTAACATAGGTGGATATGGACCCAGTGTCCTCTTTCAAAAGAGTCTAATCTAAAAAGACTACGACATTCTCGATCAAATTCAGCTCATGTGAATAGACTGGGGGCATCAACTATCAGAGTAGGGCTTACAGGAAGAAGCAATTCACTTTCTTATAAAGGATCAACATCACCGATCCTAACAAATACAGGATGGTATGGACCCAGTCAAAAGTGATAAATGAGCACATATCCCAAAGGAGTTTTTAGTATTTAACTCCCTCTAATCTTAAAAAAAACCTCAATTTAAATTTACTAACTCACATCAAGCTCCATACTAGCTAAATCATGACATATCACTTATATGAGTATTTTCCTCTCTTGAATTGAAATCTAATCCAAAAAAGAATTTAAATTAGAAAAAGAAATTTAATTTTCTTCATTTCTTGTATAAGAATAGACTTCCATATCTTATAGGACATCATTGTATAACGATGATTTCAAAAATTATAATTTTCAGACTCGAGTATCAAAAATATCAAAAGGATATAGATTTTCTGAGATTTAGAGATTTACTAGAAAGTGAAGCCATTTACTTATAACTTTTGGGCTCTTTGAGCCACTTTCTCAACTTTCATGTGCTTTGCACAAACTTTAATTATTTGATACACTTTGTGTATCTTTCACTTTTGGCGCTTTGCGCACTTTTCACTTTTGTAACTGGCTTCCTTTTCCAAATCTCTAAAAGCAAACTATTTCTCAGTTGTAAGATCATCTTCCAAATACAAGAGAAGAAGACTTACTTCTCTTGGGTAAGGAAGAATGATCTACAAAATAAATCATATCCTCTGATAAGAATGAACAACTTGATTATAAAAATTATGAAGTTTTATTCATCAATATACTATAGTTATCTATGAGATAGAGAATCACAAGATAATAGAGAAAATTTTTACTTCTAAATCTAATTTCAATTTGAAAAAGATTTTAGTTCAAAAGAAGAAATCTCTCCACCCCTAAGATGAGATAGAGAGATCATACTCTTTCATGAGTCATCACTAGAAAGCTAGTAAAGCTAGAAGAGGTAGAAGAGTCAATCATAATTGCAAATCATCATTTTTATTGATTAATCATCAAAATAAGGGAGAACGGGGTCCTCCAGCCCAAATGCTGGAAGGGGGCCTGTCTTCCCTTTTGAGGTTACAACCATTTTTTTTAACATATTTCTCTAATACAAATAGAAGCAAAAAGGAAAAATGCTCATCTTGCACTACAACAGAAGAAAGACAAGAGAAAAAAAATGCTAACAAAGAAGCTTGAGTGGCAACTGTCAACTTGGCCTTGGGAGACCTTATCTCAACTGCCTCTAAACTCTGTACAGCTTACTCAATCATCTGCTAAGTCTCCTTGGAGAGTGCTAGCTGCCACTCTCCCTCAGAACTGTGGAGTAATCTGCCACTACTGCCATAACTATAACTCTGATTGTCACTATATGTAGAGCTGAAAACCATCTGAACTGTCTGAGGGCCCATGGGCTGCACTAGGTCGTTGTCTTGGAGGTGTATCTGTCCTGTGGCCATTAACCTCTCAACCTTGTTCTTGAACACAAAACAATTCTCTAACACATGTCCAACGCATCTGTGGTAAGGGCAATAGAGTGGGTTCTCAGTTTGACTCTCCTCCTCCACTCTACTGCTGCTGGGAAAGGTAAGTATGTTCTTCTTAGTAAGGAATTTAAATATTTTCTTCACACTCTCCCTTTTAAAGGGGTATTCCTTACTAAGCTTTTCTTGTAAGGACTGCTGACTCTCTGGAGTCCTACGGGAGGTCATGGGCTGTGCTGCTGGCTGACTAGCTGAGTGTGACTGACTAGCTGAGCGTGACTGCTGTGGAGGTGTTGAACTACTTAAGGGCCTCTTACCCTTATCTGCTAGTCCCTGAGTACTGTGTACCTCCCCTCTCCTGGGAGGAGGTGCCCCTAAAAACTCCTGCCACTGAAGTCTGTGCGAAGGCTGACTCTCAGCCTTAGGAGGGACTACATCGGGTATGCTGTCCTATAGGCTGATGACCTTGGTCAGTAGCTTCTGAAAGGTCCGTATGGTGAAACCCTTCAGGTATGGAGCAATGAGACCATCGATGTTCTTCAAAAGGATCTCAACTGTATGCTGCTCCTGGAGCTGTGGCTCACACTGCAAACTGAGGTTACTCCATCTAACTATGTAGTCTGTGAGTGACTCTCTAGGCCTCTGTCTGGTGACTACTAGCTCTCCAACTGTAACTCTGTGCTCAGTGCTAACAAACCTCTGGATAAACAACTGCTCCAGCTCTGCAAAAGTCCTGACTGAGTCGTTGGGGAGGTCAGCGTACCAAGAAAATGCCACCCCCACCAAGCTGCTGACGAACAACCTCAACATCAACGGGTCACTCCCTCCTATATTGCAACATATGGCCCGGTACTGGACCACATGCTGCCTCGAGTTTCCAAATCCGTCGAACACTCTGAACCTAGGAGGGATAAAACCAGGAGGGTAGGGCTCCTGCACATACTCTACCGGGTAAGGCCGCCCTCTACTAACTGACTCTCCAGTCTTCCTGGAGGAAATGACCTGCTCTACCTTCTAGGCAATCAGATCCTGAAGCTGACCCGCTGACAATTGAGCTGGCTGACTCTAAACCACTGAAGGTGCTGTAGGCACTGCTCTCTGGACCCTGTCCACTCTCAGGGGGTCCAGTGCAACTGGGGGTACAACGGGGTGATCTCTAGAAGTACTGGCAGCGGCTGCACCTGCCACTTGGAGTACTGCCCCCAAGGCTGTCAACTGTGCTATCATGGCTGCCCTGGCTCTGGCCATCTCTGCCATCCGTGTCTGGAGGTTTAGGACCGTAGCATCTGTGTCGACTGATCTAAGGGATTCACCCACCTCGGGCTCTCCCTGCTCATCCTGGTCCTCGGGCTCTCTCTGCTCATCCGAGTGACCTTGACGGGTAGTCTCACAGACCTGGTGCACTAGTATATCCTCATCTAACTCATCCTCGAATGAGTCATCCTCTGAAAAGATCCGACGAAGTGCCTCTATGTAGGGACTCATAGGGGAAGTGATCCTATGAGTACTGAGAGCTAAAGGTGTCTCAACTCGATCCGGTGACCCAACAGGGGTAACTACTGCATACTCATCACAAGTCATTGGGACTGCTTCGGACCCGGGAGAAACTGCTACATCCATCTGATCTACTGCATCAACCTGCTGCACTGCCTCTGCCAACTGCACTGTCTCATTTGGTCGTGCTGCATCGACTAACTTCACTGACTGTACTGGCTCGACTGGTCGTACTGTCTCCACTGACTGTACTGGCTCTACTAGTCGTACTGTTTCCACTAACTGTACTAGCTCGACTGGTCGTACTATCCCCATTGGCTGTACTGACTCAGCAAGGGTGTCTGCTTGTCGACGTCTCCAAACACGTCTACTGCGATGGGGCTCTACACGGGTAATTGGCTGCTCTGGAGCTACCACTACTGAACTGACCTGAGGCCGGGTAGGCTCCTGCTGCTGTCTCCGTCCTTGATGACGTGGGCGTCGTCCTACCACAGGAGAAACTACTAGCGGCCTAGCAATTGGAACTGTCTGCACTGACTGCTGGGGTGTCTGTCCCCTCTGCCAACTGTAAAGTCTCCTCGCAGTCTGTCGTCTCAACTGGAAGGTAGCCCGAGAAATCTGACGGAGTAAGCCCTCCCAACTGACCGGCCCTTTGCCACGAGCTAAGCAGACGATATTCCGAATCCTCTGGGTGAGGGCTCGGACACCAGCGTTCCTGGGTAACCTAGCTCGGGGTAGAGTAGTGGCGACAAGAGGAGCCGCCGCTATACGGGCAACATCCTCCTCATCTCCACTATGCGTCAATGGGGAGAAGCGTCCTCCCTGAACTGCCTCCAACTCGGGGGCTACCATCACCTCTGGAGTAGGTGCATCAATAACTGGACGTGGTCTCTGCTGCCTGGGAGCCACTCTCCTCTGCCTCTGAACTATCTCATCGTGAACGATGGCATCGGCCATCCGCGGCCTCTCTGCCTCTAACGCAGCTAGACGTAACCTCCTATTCCTATTCCTCCTGGCCCTTCTCCCATGGCCGGAGGTGGAGGTCGAGGGGACATCTGAACCCACTACCAGGGTGGCAGGGGGAACAGGAACTACTGGAAGCGTCGGGGTCTGCCCGGCAGTCTCAGGGTAAGAAAGCCGAGCAAAAATGGAAACCCGGCCAGAAGAGGGCGAAGGCACCTCGGTCTGGGTACCCATCTTCCTAGTGGAAGCGGGAGGGGAAACTCGAACGCGAGGTACTTCCGCCGGAACGACGGGAGTAACAACAGCAGCAGGCTGCCGGCGCTGAGGGGCCGGGGCAGCCTGTGCAATAGGAGCGGCAGGCGCAGGTCGCCTGACCACTGCACAAACAGGTGGAACCGATACAGCAGGCTGCCGGCGTTGAGGGGCCGGGGCAACCTGAGCAGCAGGAGCGGCAGGCGTAGGATGCCTGGCCGCTGCACGAACAACTGGAATAGGCTGTGGCCTAGGCACTGGTCGCCTAGCCACAGCGCGCACTGGCTGCGCGAGTACAGGAACTGGACGAGCAGGTGCCCGGGCTGTCCGCCGAGCAGCTGGTCATCCGAAAGGGCGCATGGCTACGCGTCCTCTCCTTTGAGGAGGAGAGAATGCAGCAGCCTCCGCCGGGGTCGGCCCGCCAAGAGTGACGAAGGCCGAGTCAGTGAAGGAACTAAAAGTGATTCCTCCCACTGGCGGACTAGCGAGCAGGGACTCAGGGAGAGTCACCCGTGCGTCCGAACCAAAAGCAAAGGTAACGGAAGGTACGAAGGAAGCCATGACACTGCTGCCAAGAAAAGAAATTGAAAAGTTAGAAATCAGAAGTGAAAATAAGAAAGGATGAACGATTTGATAGGGATTTGATAAAGATATATAGGAATTGATAAGGGATGGAATAGCCTGCTAGGCTGAAAAGAAGTATAGTAGGGAGGAAATCCTAGCTAAAGGGGAAGAAACCCTAACTAGGAAAGACCCTAACTAAGAGTGGGACGGACCTAATCTAAGGAGTACCAATCCCGGAGTACACACAAGAAAAGATAATATAGAATCCAAAGATGGAGAGAGAAACTGGTCCCACCGTGGTCGCCAGAAACCTGTGGACCTCAAGATCTGAATCTCCTTGGATTGGGCGGTAGAAGGCCCGAAAGTTTCGTGGGGCTCGGTTTCACCTGAGTTCTCGCCGCCGGCAACTCGAGCTCGTGGTATCTTGGTTGGGGAAGATGTTGGGGAACTCCAGGAACTCTCACAAGAAATTTCAGAGCTTGTGGAGGTCTAGAGAGAGAGCAATGGCAAAAATATCCTTTCCAAAACCTAATTTTTGGCTATTTAAGGCTCCTCTTCTATCTTGAACGGCCTAGATTCAATCATGATATGATTTGGAGGAAAATATTAATTATTAGGTCGTGGATTTGAATTCCAAAACGTTTGGAATTGATTAAGGCATTAAATGAGGCTTTAATGGGCTTTAAATATATGATTTTCACCTATTTAAGACTTAGTTTGACCAAGTCAACGATTGACTTGGTCAAACCAGTCAAGAGAGTCAAGGGGGTGGGGCTCGAGCTCAAGAAACCATGAAAATAAATTTAAAATTGATTTTAGGCCTAAAAGGTCCAAATTGGTCAACACTGGTTGACTTGGTCAACCGGGTTGACCTAGGTCCAAGCTCGGGCTCGACAGACTCGACTCGACCCATTGAACCCAACGGGGAGAGCCATAGGGTCTGGCTTGGTCAATTTGACCAAGTCAACTGTTCGGGCCCAAATCTAGGCAAAATCGAGGTCAACAGCAACTTGTATAGTTTTGATGATTCCATATATTATTGTTTTATGTGTTGTTAACTCCTAACATTTTTTTGGAAGATTTATTTTTGCTCTTGTGTGTACTAATATTTCAGGAAAATCGAACCCCAGACTACGAAGACTTCAAATCAGATTCAGCATTAGATACTTTGTGAATTTGAAGCTTGTACTTTTTATTTAAATTTAATTTGAGAGGGAGTGATTGTAATTGAGTGAATAAATTTACACACACTTAAAGGAGATCTTGAAAAAGTTTTTGTACTGATCGTACGGGACGAACATTGTTCGTACGGAACGATCAGATCAGTTATCTCCTTGTAAGAGCAATGGAACGGACAGGAACTGAACTGGAAAATTTTTCTAAGGAATGATCGTCCAGACGAAATCATTTTTCGTCCCAGGACGAGTTTCTCTGTAAAAATTTCATCCAGACGAAGTCCAGTTCGTCCAGGACGATGGAAACCGACTATGGCAGTTTCTGACAACGTTCTGCAGTTTTCGGAACCAACTTTTGATATAACTGTTCGTATCGGACAAAAGTTTTCATCCCGGGACGAACCAATTTCTTCCAGGATGAAATTGGTTCGTACAAATGAACAAATAGTTCGTACGGGACGATCCGGTGCGCAGAAAAACATATTTTTAACAATTTTTTGGACGATTTTTCATGTCATTTCTATATAAGGAGTCCAAAAAACTATTACAAATACCTTTGGAGTTATTTTCTCTTGAGAGGGATCATTGAGAGGGAGAAGATACTTGGAGGGGATTTCAAGGGAGTGTGGAGGGGATATTCACACGGTTGCTCCAGCGAAGGCTCTCAAGTAAAGTTCAACAATATTGGTCCGGTTCTCTGCCGAAACTTGGAGAGTGTAAAAGAACGACAAAGTGTATCTTTGATAGCCATTGTGTCTTCGTTCTTTGGGAGAATACTAGAAGAGAGAACTTGAAAGGGAGAGAGGAAAGGGTGGAGTTTGAGAGGGAGAAGATCCTTGGAGGAGATTTCAAGGGAGTGTGGAGGGGATATTCACACGGTTGCTCACGCAAACTTCCACTTCAGTACCATCGGATTCAAGGGTCGTCTTTAGGGAAGTTTTGGCGAGAAGAAGATCTCTTTGGTGTCAAAGAACCCGGCTACTCCGCTGCACCGGGGAAGGTGAAAGTGAGTTTGTACAGGCTTCTCCGTCTTGCTGTGGGGGCAAAAGGAGAGTCACTTTGTGGTATTAGTGCAATACTCGGAGGGTGCCTCCGGGGAGTGGACGTATGTCAAGATTTGACCGAACCACTATAAATCTAGTGTGTTCTTTCTTATTTTTCTTTCGCATTTAATTTCATTGCAAGTTGTTTACTCTGGTTGAAAAGTTTATTTTTTAAACTTTAAATTTAACTTGCATTAATAATTAAAAAGGTTTTCTAAAAATCCAAGAGTTGAAGTATAATTTTTAAATTACCAATTCACCCCCCCTCTTGGTTAGCCTTGGGACATTTAATTAGGCTTAATAACCTAATTATTAGATCCAACAAGTGGTATCAGAGCAAGGTTTCAAAATCATAAGTTTTGATTACTTTTTGAAAAATGAGTATGACTAATTTTAGAAATCGTAAAACATTAGAAGGATATTCGATTATTAGACCACCTTTATTTGAAAATATTTCTTTTGATTTTTAGAAAATTTGAATGTCTACTTTCTTGCAATCAATAGATTATCGAATGTGGCATATGATTCAAAATGGTTATTCTGTACCGTCACGTATTATAGATGGAATAAAAACTGATACACCTTTTTCTGAATGGAGTAGAGTAGAATAAATTTATGCTGAATTAAATGCTAAATGTATGAATTGTTTGTTCTGTGCTTTAAATTTGAAAGATTATATGAGAATCTCTACATGTACTACCGGCAAGGAAATTTGGGATAGTTTATGCATTACATATGAAGGTACTAGTGAAGTCAAGCAATCTAAGTTGAATTTTTTTATGTATGACTATGAACTCTGTAGCATGAAACCTTATGAGACGATCTTAGACATGTATACTAGGTTTATTTAAATTGTAACATCATTGCATGCTTTAGGTAAAGAATTTTCAAACTTTGAAATAGTCAATAAAATTCTACGTTGTTTACTTGACAAGTTTGATGCCAAAGTTGTTGCTATTTGCGAATCAAAAAATTTGAATGAATATTCTATTAATAATTTGATTGGCTCACTTATTGCCTACGAGCAATATTTGGGTCAAAGACTTTTGGATGCAGGTGAAACAATAATGCTAAAAGCGGAAGACATTGAGAAAAGTTGCTTAGTTGGTGATGAAAGCGATGAATTAACAAGCAAATTGAAAAGTCCACTAAAGCACAAGTATAAGCATCAACAAAAGTGGAATAAAGGTAAAAATTGTAAGAATGTTCAGATTTCTTCAAGTATTATTTGCTTTGGATGTAAGAAATTTGGACATCTGAAAAGTCAGTGCCCTAATTTGAGAACTCTTCCTGCTAAAGAAAAGGGCAAAGCTAAGCAAATTATAAAATGGAAAAATAATGAAAAGCAAAAAATCTCCTGGGTAGATCTAGCTTCTGAATCATCAGTCTAGGAGCAAAATGATGTTTAAACCCTTTGTTTATGTGTTTTTGTGTGCATGTTTTTTATTAGTTGTGTTTTTATTTTTGTTTATTTTATGTGTTTTTCTATTTTTAATTTTTGTGTGTTTTGTATGATTTTGAGATATTTTCATATCGGATTCCATGTTTCTTGTTGTGAGACATTTGGAATGTGATATGAAGATTTTTATAATTTGTGTAATTGTATTTTATTTAGTGTTTTTCTATTCTTTTATTGCTTTAGATTTTTTTTTGATGTTTAAGTGTTTTTGTTCTGTGTTTGAAATGTTCGTTAGCCTATATGAAAAATTCTTAAATTTTTGATCTTACAAGTGCTATACTTTGAACTGCAACATAAAATTGAATTCATTAGAAAATCTAATTTTTCTAAATTTAAGTTATGTTTATAACTTGATATTATTAAGATTGTCAATTTCATGTCTCTTATTTAGACTACATTAATTTTAATATTATTATTATAATTGTGATGTTTTTTTATTTTATATTTCACTTATCAATTAATATTTATGCACTTAAAAAGATTTGAAGTTTTAGATTATTGATTTTGAAAAGAATACAATTACTCTTGAAAATTGTACAAATGTACAAAAATCAAAAGAAATGCGCAAAGATTTGCAATGTGAAAAATATGCACAAAATAAGCCCAACAAGTAAAAAGATGCACAAAAATGTGCCACAAAATTGAAAAAGATGCGCAAAGCGCCACATGTGGTAGTTATTTCTTTCCTTAATTTTTTAATCTCTTAATTCAAATTGATCTTATGTACATTAATATTAGATATTGAAATATAAAATATAAAATTTTTATATCATCATTTTTACAATGATTTTCTCTATCTTAAATGTCTAAATATACTCATGTGTTGATTGATTCTTTTTAGTTTCTATGTTATATCCCTTCTTAAATTCTATGAATTTTATGATTTGGCTAATGTTTTAATTTTATTTGCATACCTTATGTCAATCACTTTAAAGGTTAAATTTTTAAATGATTATCATATGTCTTCTTACATTTCTAGTCTTTTTCTTCTTCACTTTTTGATGTTGTCAAAAAGGGGGAGAAATTGTTTGTTGTGTCTTGTGTATTCGTATCGTTGTGTGTTTGTTTTATTTTATTTTGTATTTCTAAAATTTTTGAAAATATAAATAATTTTAATGCCTCCTTATTTTCATATGTTCATTAATTCATGGGGAGTTTAGGAGATTCTTAGAATTTCAAATTATACAAACAATAATTATTTTGCCATCATCAAAAAGGGGGAGATTGTTAGGAAAGTTGCTATTTGCATGTTTTACATTATTGCAACTTATATAGTTTTGATGATTCCAAATTTTATTGTTTTATGTGTTGTTATCTCCTAACATTTTTTGGAAGATTTGTTTTTGCTCTTGTGTGTACTAATATTTCAGGAAAATCGAACCACAGACTACGAAGACTTCAGTTCAGATTCAGCATTAGATACTTTATGAATTTGAAGCTTGTACTTTTTATTTAAATTAAATTTGAGAGGAAGTGATTGTAATTGAGTGAATAAATTTACACACACTTAAAGGAGATCTTGAAAAATTTTTTGTACTGATCGTACGGGACGATCAGATCAGTTATCTCCTTGTAAGAGCAATGGAACGGACATGAACTGAACTGGAAAATTTTTCTAAGGAATGATCGTCTAGACGAAATCATTTTTCGTCCCAGGACGAGTTTCTCTGTAAAAATTTCGTCCAGACGAAGTCCAGTTCGTCCAGGACGATGGGAACCGACTATGGCAGTTTCTGGCAACGTTCTGCAGTTTTCGGAACCAACTTTTGATATAACTGTTCGTACCGGACAAAATTTTTCGTCCCAGGACGAACCAATTTCGTACAGATAAACAAATGGTTCGTACGGGACGATCCGGTGCGCAGAAAAATATATTTTTAGCAGTTTTTTGGACGGTTTTTCATGTCCTTTCTATATAAGGAGTTCTAGAAACTATTACAAGTATCATTGGAGTTATTTTCTCTTGAGAGGGATCATTGAGAGGGAGAAGATCTTTGGCGGGGATTTCAAGGGAGTGTGGAGGGGATATTCACACGGTTGCTCCGGCGAAGGCTCTCAAGTGAAGTTCAACAACATTGGTCCGGTTCTCTGTCGACACTTGGAGAGTGTAAAAGGACGACAAAGTGTATCTTTGATAGCCATTGTGTCTTCGTTCTTTGGGAGAAAACTAGAAGAGAGAACTTGAAAGGGAGAGAGGAAAGGGTGGAGTTTGAGAGGGAGAAGATCCTTGGAGGGGATTTCAAGGGAGTGTGGAGGGGATATTCACACGGTTGCTCCGGCAAACTTGCACTTCAGTACCATCGGATTCAAGGGTCGTCTTGAGGGAAGTTTTGGCGAGAAGAAGATCTCTTTGGTGTCAAAGAACCCGGCTACTCTGCCGCACCGGGGAAGGTGAAAGTGATTTTGTACAGGCTTCTCCGCCTTGCTGTGGGAGCAAAAGGAGAGTCACTTTGTGAAATTAGTGCAATACTCGGAGGGTGCCTCCGGGGAGTGGACGTAGGTCAAGGTTTGACCGAACAACTATAAATCTGGTGTGTTCTTTCTTATTTTTCTTCCGCATTTAATTTCATTGCAAGTTATTTACTCTGGTTGAAAAGTTTATTTTTAAACTTTAAATTTAACTTGCATTAATAATTAAAAAGGTTTTCTAAAAATCCAAGAGAGAAGTATAATTTTTAAATTACCAATTCACCCCCCTCTTGGTTAGCCTTGGGACATTTAGTTAGGCTTAACAACCTAATTACTAGATCCAACAGTACCGCTGTATCGTTTGACATGGCGCATCCTGCTTAACCTCCAGACGATCTGATGACCGCACATAATAATTTCCCCTTGCTTATCCAATGACAGATGGATAATACTTTGATGTAGGACTCTTGCAGTTCATCCTGCAAATGAGTTAGGTGAATCTCAAGTATTATTGTAAAGTAAAATGACCCAAAAAAACAAGAACTGGACAAATAAGTTGAGCAGAATATTAATAGTGGAAATTAGAAGAACCTGATAATCATCAAAATAACGTTCACGCTGAGCAGAATATTACTATCATATTTCACAATCTTCAAAACTAAAAGTCAATGTGCTAACTCTAACAAAGTTTCAAAGTAAAGTCACAACAAAATGTCAATTAAATGATAAAACTCAATATATGTTCATCTATGTAATGTTTCATATTTAACAATCTTCAAAATCTTTCGTCTTTAAAACTAATGAACATTGAAGCAAATTTGAATATTAAGATCAAGCAAATATTTTAGAATATGAAAAGAGTATATTTAAATATTTAAATTTATGTTATATGTCTAACCTCTTTACTTCTCATATAATTGTTAAGGGAATATCATCTTTTTGTCATCTTCTTCTTTCTATAAAAGAAAATAGGATCACATGGTTATATGTTAGTATTTGTTGTTAAAACAAAATGTAATCTATGTAATTACCTTAACAATCCCCTTCAAACCTTTGTAGCAATGAACCCAATTAGAGCCACATAAAAGAGATTGTACAATGTCAAATCCTAATTTTGAGAGATATATATCAACTACTCTTTTTCCTGCACTAAATATGAATCGAGAATGAAGCAACTCTACAAATATGTATGGATAAAATGTCAATAACCACTATTAAAAATACATTATATTTGATTTGATTACTTTTCCACCATGCTATATCACTTCAAACTTTTGCCTCTCACTATAAAGATCTAAGTCAAGTTCCAAGTATTTATCTAAATCAAATTTTATAGGTTTTGTACTTATTTTTGCTGACAAATATGAGATAAAATCATGCCAACCACTATAATTTCTAAAGTCAAAAAGATGGTCTGTAATTTTATTGGAACTGTTTGTGCTACTTGAACCCATTCATGCTCCATGAAACAACCTTCCTCCAAAAAATAACTTCCTTGTTACTCTAAAACTATCTTTTAGAAGTTTCATCATCCTATCGTTGTTTGTTGCATTATCAAATGAGATAGTAAGGACTTTGTTCTCAACACCACAATCACAAAGAGCCTTGTAAAATATATCAACTATCTCATAAACTATATGTGGCAGTGGAAAATGCAAAAAATATAAAACTCACTTTTATACCCTCTAGTTCGAATCAACATAATAAGCTATTACTTTCATATGTAACATTTATTGATTTTTTTTACTTCGATAAATCTAGATCTGTAGTTAAACTTATTTTACTAATACTCTTCAAATCATTCTTTAGCTTTCCCTTGTCCTTCTCATACATTTGTATGACATCGTTGCATATTGTAACCCATGAGTACTTTATGAAAAATGTGAGATAGACTTCAAAAGTAAATTGAATCCAACTTCCTCAACAATTGAAATTGTTTCTCATTAATCAGTATATAGTGAGCTTCATTTCTCTATCATTTTTGTGGTCATATTTGAATGCGGTCAACATTCCTTCATCTTAACTGCTTTGGACAAATGAGTTGTCTGTTTCTGTCGGTTGAAAAAAAAATATATGCTTCTTGAAGGCATGAATCCTAACATCAAAACATTCCATGTGTCTTTTAAATTGAATGGTTGCACTAGTATTTTCTATAGCTAGTTGCTTTATATAATGAAAACATTCTCCCTTCCTTTTGCCCATTAGGAAGAATAACTTTCTTGAACTAATCCCATCTTTTGATGTATTCTTTCTTTTCTTCCTCTCAATTATATTATAATTAGTAGTTTCATTTTCCGCATCCAATTCTTCAACTTCATTTTCTTTATTTACAACATTTTCTCTTTCATCATCATTATCAAGATTGTTACTATCATTAATAATCTCCTTTACAATGGATATGTCATTCACGGGCTCACTAACATCATAAGATTGCAATTCACCATTAGGTCTTACATTCTAAGCATTCATTGGCTCACTAACATCATCATTCACACATCTTGGCATTGACTTTCTTCAAACAAATAAAAAAATATAATATAATCATGCTACAAAGCTTATTGTGAACTTGTGAAGCATACAAGAATAAGATAAAATACATTTTAGAAAAATCTTGATTGATAAAACACATCAAATATGAATAATAATAATAATTGTCATATACATATACAGGCTATTTAGCTTAATAGTATTGGATTTGCTGAAGACATAATAATACTCTATGATGCTTCAATTCCTCTAATATTTTATTTTTTAATATGAAATACTTGCTCCAAGTTACCTGCAATCAAATAGAATATGAAGTAATGTTGGTTGTTTTTCATCTCACAATTTCAAAGTGTCACCCAAGTTTTTGTCAGAATCTTATAAAAAAACCATGCAAAACTACTAGACAATCTTATGATAATATTTCTTGGTGTAAGAGAAGTTTTCTTTTGAAATGAACCTTTGATCACTCTACATGAAAAAAAAATAAAAAAAAAAAGGTATGCAGAAAAAAAAAAAAAAAGTTAAGTGCTCAAAGTTGCATGCATGCTTATGAACTCATGGAGTTTAAAAATAGGTTACAAATCTTTTTTTTTTTCTTATGAAAGAATTATATCAGGAGTTCTATCTATTATTAGAACATCAAGATATTTGATAAAGAATTAAAAACAATCAAATTTTATTTTAAGGGCAATTATATATAAATATTGACTATTCATAGAGAAAAACATAAAAAAGATTAAAAAAATCACTTAAAATAAGTACGAAATGAGATAACAAGATAACTTCCACTACAAAAAAAATCACCTATTATCGGTGGCAATTTCCGGCTATCAAAGAGCTGGCCTAAAACTCTATATAATTGGGAGGGTTGGTTTTAGATAGGTCGATGATGACTAAAACTTGAAGCGATTAAAGAAAAAAGAGAGTAGCTATCAAAGATAAATTTGTTTATTATTTATAAACCCTAAATTCCTCCAAGAGGCCATATAGGGTATATTCAACCTGGTTATGATGGAGGATTTTCCCTGTTATTACTCTCATTACAAGTCTTTGGGGCACTCTAAATCTGAATGCAAAATCCTTCATCCCCATTTAGCTTTAACTCATTATGTTTTAAACAAAGCTGTTTAACCTGTTTTAAATAATGCTAATCTTGTGGATGGTCATGTTGATGGCATTCAGCCTTTAGATTGTGGGGTGATGCCTGAACATGTTTTGAATAAAGAGGCGGTGGATGCTATTAATGTTGTTGGCATTCAGCCTTTCGATTGTGTGGTGGTTCCTGTGGATGTGGTTGATGTTCCTGCAACTGTGGATCGAAGTATTTGGTTCCTCCTTTGGAGGTTTCGGTGGTGGACCCTGCTTCTACAGTTTGTTCCTAGATTTGTGATTACACTATTGTGTTGGTGGGAACTTGTGCGCCTTGTCTCTATTGTTGGTAAGGATTTCACTAGTGATGGTGTTTATGGTGAATTTTTGGTGGATAATGTTAAGGGTCACTGTGGAGTTAATTTGGTGGTGAATTATAAATCCACTGATTTGGAAGGGTCTTCTGATACTTCTCTTGTAACTGTGTTGAGTTCTTCTGTGGGGGCTCTTATGTCTGCTTAATTTGTTGATGTGCCGGTGGCACTTATTTCCAATGATGTTTTGCAAGCTAAATTGGGCAAGGTTAGGGACTGCTCTATGGACCATTCTGATTGGTTGAATGTATCCCTTGTTAGTTTGGATGGGGATCAAGCTGTCTTTGCTGAATCGTCTGGGGGTCTTCGTGAAACTTATATGTCGAAGGTGGGAAATGATTTTTCATTGGCTGGGGGAAATCATCGTCACAGGAAATCCAAATAATCTGTTTGTTTGGATGATGTGGCTGATTTGCACGTTTCTTTGGATTTGGATTTGTGATTCGTTACTGTTGGCTTGGTTGGTGAGGCTGAGAATTTTAGCCCAGTCTATGATGAGGCAAACTTGCTTTTCATCCAGTCGTTTGGCTCGTTGGCAACCATTGTGGCAAGTTCTTGCTGCTCTTCGTGGATGTTTTGGTTGTTTGGTTTTGCTAGCTTATTACTTGCCCTTTGGAGGGCACGGGTCTCCGTTTGGATTATTGCAGTGTTTTGCCAGTACTTAAGCCCGAATTCGGTCATCCCTTCCCTCTTTGTTTTTCTTTTTTGGTTGTTTGCTCCACTGTAGTATTTTCTTTTCTTTTGCTGATGTTCGTGTTGTCTTCTTTGGTTGGTTGTACCTTTATCTTTTCTTCAATAAAGTATCCTTTCTTTAAAAAAAAATGCCTAGCTTTGGGCGAAAAAATAAAAAATAATAATAAATGACCTAGCTTTGGGTGCCTCATTGCTTTCCTAGATTGTCGTGGTGTTGTCCTTGCCTTAGTTCAGTTGTCCCTCTCTTGGGTGACTTTCTTGATAGTTTAAGTTGCTTTTGGTGCATCTATTTCCTTTTGCTTGTTTATTGTAATAGATTGAATCAACGGCTCATATTTTTTGCTTTAAATATTATATTTTAGATAGCTTTTGATTCATTAAGGACTTTTGATCTTTTTTATATTAATGAGTAGGGCCCCTACATGGGTTTTACAAAAAAAAAAAACTTTTAATAACCTATTAAGTAGCCTAATAAATCTAATAATGTATAAACTCAAATGACTTGTCAAATTAGGCTGTTACATTTATTTGCTTCAGTATATAACTTTCTTAATACTTTTAAATGCAGCTTTATAGTACAAAAAATTTAGCTCAAAAAAATTTATACTCTAAAAAATTTTAAACTAGAAAGCTGCTTTAGAAAGCAATAAAAAAGTCATCCCAAATAAAACCTTAATCTACTGGATATGAGACTAACTTTAATACTCTTACATATAATAATAATTATTATTATTATACAAGTTCATAAATGGTATTAAAGCTAAATATTAAAGCACTTATTTAGGGGTGATATCAAGTTAAGTATGAACAAACTTACCTAAACTTGCGATCGAGATTTCAAGTTTGATCAGACCCAAATTCCAAGCCGAGTCAACCGTGATCAATTCCTAATTAATTTAGGAAATTATAATAATTTATGGCATATATTTTAATCACTAATCAAAATACTTTTCAATCAATTTTAAATTTGTAGTCATTTGAGAATTTCAACATGTTTTTACTCTAATTTTCTTTCACTGATCAATTCTCATAATTCACCAAACAATGATAAACATACATAATAATGATTCAAATGCTACTACATATAATAATAATTCACCTAATTAGTAAAAATTATATTATTTTTTATCAATATATATATATATATATATATATATATATATATATATATATATATATATATATATATATATATATATATATATATGTAAATATATGAATATTATAACTTAAAGCCATCATTATATTTTAATTTCTAGTAAAATAAATAATTAAACCTCTGGTATTGCTTTAATTCATAATGGTCAGCATGTTGATTACATTAATAATTATAGTCTCATTTCTTTGTGTAATGTATTTTGTTGCTAAGTTTGCTAGGACCTAGAATTAAACCTCTTAAGCATTTAATTATGCATGCTGCTCAGGCTAGGTTTATCTTTAATAGAATCTCAACTGATAATATTATTGTTGCGGGCTAGAATATACACAGCGATAGAGTTAGAAAATTTTCATCTCAGCATTGTATGGATATTCAGTACACAAACAGAAGAAAAATGTAACACCGATTTTTTACGTGGAAACCCTGGAAAAGGGAAAAACCACAGGGTCATGCCCAGTTGAAAGGATTCCACTAGTGTTTGCTTAGATTACAAGTGACTGACTCATCCCTAAAATTGAGGACAATCATATTACAATAATCAACTCTAAGGTTGAAATTCAGTTACAAACGGAGATCGGAAATCTGATGACGTTTAGTGGTTGGGCAGAAATTCAGCTTCAATTGACGGTCGGGCAAAAATCCAGTGTCAGTCGGTTGTTGGGTAGAACTCTAGCGTCAGTCTATGGCTTGGCAAAACTCTGGTGTCAGTTGGTGATCGGGCAGAACTTCGACGTCGGTCGACTACCGGGTGAAAGTCTAGCGGTGGTCGAGGATGAGTCTGGTGGCAATAGAGCCCTTTTCCTTCTCTTCTTGCTTCCTTTCTTCCTTCTCTTCTTTTCTTGCTTGGGTCCCCTCTCATGAGAAATGAGGGGTATATTTATAATTTGTTTAGAGTGGCATGACCAGTAAATAGGAGGAAGATGTATGAGAAATTGAGAGTAGTTTGAATGGACAGCCAATGTTGAATCCCTTGATCGTGGATCGTTTGCTGGGCATTTGAATGTCTTAACGATATTGGAATTTAACAATCTTGGGCTCGTTCTCGTCGAGCTGATCGATTAGACTATAAGCATGTCACGTTTGAAAATTGTTTGATATTCCAAATTATCGATTGAACCTTCCAAATGCACTTCGGGTTTTTGATTTGGTCCTATTTGAACCCAATTTGGGTAGAATTTGGTGTCATTGGGTTCATATTTTTGAAACCCGTATTTTTGAGACCTTTAGTTCGACTATAAGTTTGCTGAAATTGGAGTTCATATGATTTTTTTTATTAAATTTTTGAAGTTTCCAACTTGATTTTGCTTCTAGATTCCTGCACGGTCAAGACAATTATTTGATGATATATCAATTATATATATTGGCTTGTGAGGTAATTTTTGAATTCAAAGGGAAGAACAAAATGAGTCTTTAATTTGGTTGAAATTTGTCATCTATAAAGCTTTTGATTTTGTTTATAGAAATTACATATTTCAAAGACTTCAACTGAAAGGTTTTCTCAAGATTTTCATTTAACGGATAAAAGCTTGTATTGAAAATGTGTTATTCACTATTTGCATTAATGGCTCCTTGAATTCTTCTAGTCTAATTAAGGTAAGGAAGTTTGTTATCCCCAAATCAATTTTGTATTGTCATGGATGAATTATTCAATCTATTAGAGGCTGCGATTTTGGATAATGTTTATTATGACATTAGTATAGGAAACAACCATCTCTCATCTTTTTTACACATATTACCTTATTATTTATGATACGGCAAAGCTGGTTTGCAAATTGGACTTATAATGACTCCTAAGATTTTATTTGACTATTCTAGATCAAAATATATATTTCTTGAAATTTAAGAGATATTAAAGCATTTACTTAATTTCTCTAGAGAGAAAGAAACAACAGGATGTTTGGTTGCAACTTTAAATGTAGAGACACTGTCTTTCACGGTATTGTAAATGCCTTTAAACACAAAATCTCTAGCTAGAAAAGTTTCAATGAAATCAGAGCAATTTTGGCTGGGTTGCCTTCAACAACTCGACAAGGATGAAACACAGTTTTCCCCTTTTTCTATCTCTGCACATTCTAGGATGTTCATTACTATATGTGCAACTTTGGAGTTTCTTAGCTTTCTGAGTCTAAACTTCTTGCTTATTTCAATTTTATGTTTTTTCTTTCCTGCCTTTAGGGCACCTTCTTCTTCACAAGAAATTATAACGTGAGTAGTCCGGACAGAAAAGATGCGTCCAACCTGTAAATTTACACACGATAAACATAATTTGAAACAAATTATGTAAAAAAAAATTATACATAGTGTATACAATACCTACACTGACAAACGGAACGTAATTTTTCATCTAGAATCCACATGCAATAATTTCTCCTTCTCCACAGGAAAAATTATTGCGTCATCCCACCTGACGTAGAGATACGTGCTCCCAGAGCTAAAATCGCGCTAAAAACGAGAAATATCGAGCAAATACCGAGCAATACCAAACAATAACGAGGAATATCATCATGTGAAGACCAATACCGAGTTATACCGAGCTATACCGAGCTATACAAAAAAAAACCTAATTTTTTCTAGAAAAAACTCGGTATTTTTTTGTATTGCTCGGTATTGCTCGGTATAGCTCGGATAACTCGGTATTGGTCTTCACATGATGATATTCCTCGTTATTATCAAATAATACCTAGCAATACCGAGCAAAAACCGAGTTTTTTTACGGTGGGAGGACGTATCTCTACGTCTGATGGGAGGAGTACCCAATAATTTTTCTCTCCACAGGCTTTGCTTTTCCCCTCCCTGCACGTATGCATTTCCAGAGATGCTGTTGTCCTCACTTGTAATTATTTTGTAAAAAAAAAAAAAACATATTCTGTACGTTGCATGGTCCGGTGACGTGAGAAATAGGGAGGCAGGTAATTTCATACGTAAGTGGCGGCCAAAAGCTCTAATAAAATACTTTTAATAGACTTAATATATATTATATGTTACGCATAGCTGATATATAGTTGTGATTTTAGTAAAATAGTAGTGCTCCAGTGGAAGTCTCAAAATTTAGCTGTGTATGATTAATTAATTCTCCCGAGGTTGCGTTAGGCATAATTTTTTTTAATTAATTTTTACTAATATATATATATATATATATATATATATATATATATATATATATATATATATATATATATATAATATGACTTTTTAAAATAATAATAATAACAAAATTTTAAATAACTATACCATTTCACACTTATCGATTCATTTAGGCTGAGATTTACGGCGGTTTTAAAACCGTTGCAAGACCATATAGTCTTAATAAAGAACAATTATTACGTCCTCCGACCGGACGCAAAGGAACGTCCGGTCGGAGGCTAAATCCCGCCAAAAAACGAGTTGTACCGAGCAATACCAAACAATAACGAGGAATATCATCATTTGAAGACCCAATACCGAGTTATACCGAGCTAAACCGAGAAATACCGAGTTATACAAAAGTTGTACCGAGTTTTTCCTAGAAAAACTGGTACAACTCTATATTTCTCGGTACAGCTCGGTATAACTCGGTATTGGTCTTCAAAGAGCGATATTCCTCGTTAATATCTAATAATACCTAGTTGTACCAAGCAAATACCGAGTTTTTTAGCGGGATTTTGCCTCCAACCGGACGTTCCTCTACGTCCTTACACCGGACGTAATAAAAGTTCCTTAATAAATGAGTTCATTTATGTCACTAATTAATATATAGATGTAGTTATAATAACTTTGTATTAATGCAAAGTTGAGGAAGTTGATTATGGAAGAGATTATTAGGCTAGTTCGAGATAGGGATGTAATTGAGTCAAATCGGTTCTGGCTCAATTAGATAATTGGTTTGTGAGCTGAGTTCCACAAGCTGATGAGCCAAGTTTGGACTAGCCTCGACATGACTCATTAGCTCATAAGCTAACTCATTCAATAGATGTTAATATAAAATACACTCAATAAAATTTAAAATTCAAAAGTTTAAGTATAAAATTAATTAAATGTTTTAAATTTATATGTCATTTTCATGCATCAATTAATTTCTTATAATTTCTCATTTTTTTTTCTTTTTTAATCCTTTTATTATGATAACATGCTTCAATCTGAAATCATTTTTCCTTATTTCATAACAAACAAGCATGCTCATGAATGACTTGATCTTGATTAATTAATCAAGCTCAAGCTCAAGCCAGTGGTGACTTTACGTCGGCTCAACATGTTTACATCTCTAATTCAAGTCACGTCAAATTAGATGCATGTAAATTATAAATATATCTATTTATGTGCATTGTATGATGCTTACATAATATTTATAAAATATTTTATTCATAACATATAATGCCATTTATCTTGATCAATCCTCTAGAAGTTGGAAGACTATTGTAGTCCAATCAAAGCTCCAAAAATTTGAAATACAATGCATTCTACTCCTAAAATTTCAACATCAAGACAACACATAACAAATTGAAAAATAGGTACATCCCAAAACATAGGCTTCGTTTGGGACGGCTTTCTTACTGCTTCTTAAAGCTGTTTTTCAGTACAAAATTTATTTAGAAAATCTGTTTAAGAAAACAATAAGAAAGATGTCCGAAACGAAGTCATAAACTGATCAATTTTTCTACAACTTATGTATGCATATGATCTTAAAAATTTATTTAAATTTTTCATTATTATGAGCCATTATTAATATACACTATTCATATTGGTTAATGTCTGCAAAGCTTCTTTAGTTGACAAATTCAAGTCTTCTAGTTTAAAAAAAAAGGGTAAAAATATGATGATGATAATGCTTGGTATCATGCAATATCTTCTTAGCATTAATAGTAAGTTATTCAAGTTAGGCAAGGAGTCTCCATCATATCTCTAATCTTTATATATATATATATATATATATATATATATATATATATATATATATATATATATATATATATATATATATATATATATATATATATATATATATATATATATATATATATATATATATATATATAATATTTCCACAGTTATTTAATTTCATCAAGTAGCACAATAATTAAATATGTATAAATATAAGTTTAAAAGAGAGATCTCTTGATTATTATCTAATTAGCCAACCGAAAGCAAACTAAACACTAATTTAATCAAAATTAGATAATGATTATATATATATATATATATATATATATATATATATATATATATATATATATATATATATATATATATATATATATATATATATATATATAATGATTATTCTTTCTTAAGACAAATTATAATTTTTTAACATTTATCCATAATAATTTTTCCATAGCCAGTGGCGGGGTTAGAAATTTTATTTAGTTGGGAAACAAATTAAAATTTTCAAATATTTCCTCAATTTCTTTTTATTTGTGCTTGAAATAGGCATTGGTAGTTTTTTTTAATTTGTTATTTTAAAAAGATAAAATATAAGATGATAAAAAATTTACAATTTATAGCACATACTCTTCATATCCAAAAAAGAGTTCAATGATTATTTTATTATTGTTGCATCCTGGAGTATTCGTGGAGTAGAGAAAAATAAAGTTGAGTGTCGTAACGTTGTACAAAAATCCGGCACGCAATAATATAAGAAAGAGAGTGTCTAGCATTTATGAGACACCAATTTTTTAATGTGGAAAACCCCTGAAAAAAGGGAGGAAAAACCACGGGTCCTAGCCCAGTTTGAATGAATCCACAAGTATTACAATTGATTACAAATGAGGCCCTTTTTTGGAGGGAAGACCTTAACTTGATGTATATCTTATAGAGTATATTACATGATGAGAATACAAAGAATCACTGATGATGTATTTGTTTGCTCTGAAGGATTGTAGTCGGTGGGCGAAGTAAGTCGGAAGGACCATAGTCAGCGGGCGACGGAGGTCGGAAGGACTATAGTCGGTGGGCAACGTAAGTCTGAAGGACCGTAGTCGGCGGGCGACGGAGGTCGGAAGGACTGTAGTCGGTGGGCGACGTAAGTCAGAAGGATTGTAGTCGGCGGGTGACGGAGGTTGGAAGGACTGTAGTCGGTGGGCGACGTAAGTCAGAAGGGTCGTGGTCGGTGAGAGATGGCGGTCGGAAAGGCTGTAGTCGGTGGGCGACGTAAGTCAGACGGACCGTAGTCGGCGGGCGATGGAAGTTGGAAGGACTGTAGTCAATGGGCTACATAAGTCAGAAGGATCGTAGTTGGTGGGAGACATAAGTCAGAAGGACTGTATTCGGTGGGCAACGAATGTCAAAAAGATGGCGTCAGGTAGAAATCCAACAATAGACAGAAATCCAGCTTCAAATAGATGTCCGACAAAAGTCCGACAACAGGCAAAAATCCGACGTCGGGTAGAAACTTGGCAACGAGCGGAGGTCTGGCATTGGGAAGAAGTTCGACATCTGTTGGGGGGCGAGGAGAACTCCGGCGTTAAATGGTATTCGGGCAGAACTCTGGCGTCACTTGGAGTCCAGGTGAAACTCCGGCGTCACTTAGAGGTCAGGCGGAATTCCGACGTCACTTGGAGGTCGAGCGGAATTCTACCGTGGTCGAGGAGAAGTTTCTTTCCTCCTATTCTTCTTCTCTTCTCCTCTTCTTCCTCCGGTCCCCTCTCAAGAGAAATGAGGGGCTATTTATAATTTTCTCAGAGTGGCATGACCCGTAAATAAAAGTAGGATCGAGGGATATGGATGGACGACTGATATTGAATCCCTTGATTGTAAACTGTAAATCAGACATTTGAAGGTCTTAATGATATCAAAATTTGGCGATCTTGGGCTTGTTGGATTCATCTCATCGATCCGCTCGATTCGACTATAAGCATTCATGTTTGGAAACCATTTGGTAATCCAAATTGTGGTTTGAATCTTCCAACAAGGCTTTAAGTCTTTGATTCAGACTCATTTGAGCTCGGATTGAGTTAAATTTGGTGTCGTTGGGTTTGTATTTCCGATACGCTCAATTTAATTATAAGTTTGCTGAAATCAGAATTCAGATGGTCCCAGATTTAATTTTTGAAGTTTCTGGCTTGATTTTGCCTCGAGATTCATGCCCGATCAAGATAATTTTTAATGATGTACCAATTATTAATATAATCAAATATTTCTTTCTCAATATAGGTAATTAAAATATTTTTGATCTATCAAACTCTAATTATATTTTTTAGTTGATTTTTATTACAATCATAGTAGAAAAAACTTTTTCAACTTATATTGCATTTATTTTAAAAGAAATTCTATTTTTTTATTTTAAGAGAAACTTTTGATGTTAATAATCTAATGTAATATATTTTAATATAAAAGTCAGAGCTGCGAGGAGATGAAAAAAATATAATTGATTAACTATGTTTCTATTTAAATAAAGAATAAATAATAATGATATAAAATTAAAAAGGATTACAAATTCAATAGAGAATAAAAATTAGAATCGAATGTTGATTCAATTAATAATCTTTTCAAATCTCCACTTGTTATATCATGTTCAATTATATTCCAATATGATTATTTGTAAGTTATATGCACCAACATTAAATCATATACATGGTTAGGAGGGAGGGGAGGGGAGGCATGTTGTAATAACTCAAATATATGATTTTTTTTTTTAATATGAAAATTATAAAGTAGAGCGCTTTGGTGCTGATCTGATGAGCGTTGCAGCGTTAGGCCATGAACTATATATATATATATATATATATATATATATATATATATATATATATATATATATATATATATATATATATATATATATATATCTCCTTGCCTCACCCCACTGACTCCCTCATTTGGTTATTTGGCAAGGAAGAAATAAAAAGAGGGGGAAAAGAAAGAGGAGAGAGAAAGATCTTTGGACCATATTTATCAGTCATTCATGTCACATATTTTATTTTATTCATTATAAATGACTAAACATTTATTTTTATTTTTCAATAATTTTGATTTCTATGAATTTTATTTTTCCTAAATGTGCAATGATTAAATTATCTCATAATTTCATACATTTTTATCATGCATGTTTGGATTTATTATTGATTTGATCATTCTGAATAATTTAATATGATTTTATCATATTTCAAATGAATTAATGAATCATATGAGATACATGATATGATAACTCAACGTGAAATCCTACCGATCCACGTGATTGGCTTATTTAGAGTCTTAAGGAGCTGGAGATTGATTGAGAGTTATAAGTAGTCTACGCGATTGATTCACATAATTCAAGAGTAATTATAAGGAGAACATTTATTGTGAGTTATAGGGACGATTAGTTGGGAGTCATAAGTGCATGAGTAATATATTCTCAATATACACTCATTGAATATATTAATAATATATCGACAATGCTACGAATATTGTATTGATATTGTAACTAACAATAATACAGTTTCTGTCATTAACAGTATTTAATATTATTGATCATGATACTAATATTACTAATGGCCTTTGAATTATTGATTGTTACTAATAATATAATTGATGATGTAATAGATTGAGATGTGATGAATTATAGAAAGATAAATTGATACAGATAATCAGTATAGGCATTGATGCATATATTTCTTAATATAATTTATATCATATTATTCTCTATATATTATATTGATTTCAGTTGTAAGATTTTAGTTACTTATTAAGCTATGTGCTTATTACATAATTTTACATATTTTCATGACATTGTAATGATCATATGATATGAGGCTCAGGACAAGAGTAATTAAAATGTAATCATATTTCTTTCCATTGTTCATTAGTAATCTCTAGTTAAATGGTTAAAATAAAAGACATGTAATCCTTTCAACATAGATCTTAGAGTGTGACACATGTGCTCTCAAAGGTTTAGGGTTTGCTTGAAACAAATTTTCAAAATGCTTTTCTAATAAGAAAAGTAGTTAGCAAAAACTAATATGTTTGGAGAATAAATTTTTTTTTTTCAAAATTGTCTTTAAAAAGTTGCTTTCATAAAAACATTTTTGAAACATTAGCTGATCAGAAATGAACTTTTAAAAGCAAAAATAAAAAAAAGCTGAAGTTGTTCCAAACAAAACCTTAATTGAATGAATGGTATAGTAAAAATCTATTTTAAAGATTACAAGTTGGTCTCCAACATACAAATTTTATACAACAAATAAAAAAATATAATGTTCCATTTGAGCTAATGCTCTTTGATTTTTTAATAAGAAAAAATTATAAATTAGATTGTATCATATCATTTGTTTGATCCTCTTATTTAATTAGTTCATATTAAAATAATCTCTCTCTCTCTATATCTTTCATTAGCTAAAGTCAACCATAAGTACCATTGACATTTATTATATATTGATTTATTAAGAAAATTAAATCAACTTAATAATAGAAAATCTAAATTAACTGTTTGGGGGATGAACATCCTAATTAATATATCATGATCCATGCATTACAACGCATGATTACAATGCCAAGCTCTACATACATGCACTCTATATATATTTAGGCTTCATTTGAGACAACTTTCTTAATGCTTTACTTTTTATATCACATCCACAATTTCTAGTTTGCTACTGCTTATTTGCTCTTTTTAAAAAATTTATGTGATAAAAAGTTGCTTTTTACACCAACTTTTTTTAAAAACTTAAGATCTGTTTGGGATGGCTAAAATATTTTGTGAAGTTATTATAAAGAAAGTAACCTAGTTATTCTTGTGGATAAAATAAATGATTATTGTACCACTGATTTAGCTTTTAGCGTTTCTTTAAACAAATTTGCATAGTCAATATTAACTTTCTCGAAAGATAAACTAATACTATAATATAAACTTGAGAAGAGAAACAATTTATTTTCATAATCAAATTCAACATAGGGAATGCGGACTTCATCCCAAATGATAAAATCCATATTCATCTATCATTTTAATTATGAAATTAACCGAGCGATAAGATTTAGTCTATGTCGAGAGTTTTTTACCTATCTTAGCAAATTAAGAGATGGTGTATTTTATATTTGGATCTTGGATTCCTATAGAGAAAGCCTCTATAGTCTATTACATCTCCGAAGATTAAACTTTCGTTTAAAATGGAGATTAGACTCATTTGAGTATAAAATAGATAACAGATGCCTTATGTACTTTGAAAATGAAAGTTTGTTAGGGATGTTAAACCCTATAGAACTGGCCCAAGCTAACCAAGAGGGGGGTGAATTGGTATTTTAAAAATTTCTTTTCACAAAGAATAAAAATCACATAAATCAAAATCACACCACAGAAATAAATGCGGAAATAAAAGTGCGGAAGCAAGAAAATAAGAACATAAAAATTTATAGTGGTTCGGTCAACTCGACCTACGTCCACTCCCCGGAGGCGCCCTCCGAGTATTGCACTACAAACGTGACTCTCCTTTAGCCCCCACAGCTAGGCGGAGAAGCCTTTACAAAGCACCTCCTTTTTGCCACCCCGGCAAGGCAGAGAACCTACCTCCTTTTGCTTCCTCCTAAAGCTGGCAGAGAACCACAACCAAAAGCTAACTCCTTACTTCTACCGACTCTTCCACGGACGAGAAACTCTAGACGAAGAACAAGCAGAGCGATCCTTGAAGCAACCCTTGTGAATCCCCTCACAAGCTCCCCCTCACAAGATCCTCTCTCTCTCCCTCTCTCTCTTTCTCTCCTCAAGGCCTTCTCAGGTCAAGGCAGCACCCAAAGGTCTTCTAAAATGTTGAACAAGAGTTCTTAAATAGAAGAGCTTCAAAGAAGCTCATTAATTGCAAGTTGCCGACAATATCGTCCAGGCCGATATGGACATCGGCCTGGCTGATCAGTACAAAACTCAGTAGATCGGCCAGAGCATCGCCCTGGATGCAAAACTGGACGATTAAAAATTGGCTTGATCGTCCAGGCCGATCTTACGATCGTCCCGGCTGATCAGTTCAAATTAGAGGAAAACCGTCCAGAGCATCGCCCTGAATACTAGCTGGCCGATATTTATTGTCCTGAAGTAACTTAAGGTTTTTGAATGGATCGTCCTGACCGATCCTGCGATCGTCCAGGACGATATGATCGTATTAATCATCCTTAATTACTCCCTTGATTTCCTGATCAATTAAGGCATAATTTGAGAATTTCGTCCAGGCCGATCAATGATCATCCTGGCCGATAATTTAAAAATACAGTATACCTTAATTGTCTATGGCGGCAACTTCTTTCTGTTTTGAGCTTATCGTCCTAGACGATACACGTATCATCAAGGCCGATATGTTAATGACGGCTTCCTTAATTAAGAATCCTTATTTAGACTTTCTGTTTTAAGCCTGATCGTCCAGGACGATGTAAAAATCGTCCTAGCCGATATGAGTAAAAATAGAAATTCTAAGTCTCTCAAGTGTGTGTGTGTGTGTGTGTGTGTAGGGTTACTTAGCATCAATCTCTTTGACCATTACAAGTAGACTCAATAAGTGAAAAATAAAAGTACAGACTAACTCAATCCTAAACCTACGCAATCCTGAATTGGCTTCGTCTATTCGTCTGATCTTCGATTCCTGAAAAAGTTAGAAGTAACAAGCAGTCCAAGAGAAATAGTGTTTGTCAATCATCAAAACATAAGCCATGAAAATATATTTGTAACAGAAAATACCCCTCATTCCATAAAAAATATTATTAAGTTTTGAAGAAAATGCATTTGAATTCTTTATACTTTTTGTACAAGGAACGTGAAGTGTGTAAATACCTCTGAGCTTACGCTTGCTTGGAATGCGCTGTCAGCTAACAACCTAAAATACAAGCAATCATTTTAGATTTAGTGTACGATATGATCAACTCTATCCTAAGAGATTGAAGGATTAAATTAGACTCTGAATTGATAACTCAAGATGAATAATTTACACTTTATATTTAAATTACACTAACGAGATGACTTGCTACAACTCCATATTTTATCTTATTTAATTATATGAACTAAATTTTCTAACTCCCAAAATTTTTAAAAATTTTGACATCATAACGACCCTATACCAATAAAAAAGCATAGCATCCCCTAAACGCAATGGGGATCCTGCTATCTTGCCCACGTTGGACATAAAATCTTATGCTCTAGCTAGTGTACGTAGTAGAAATAAAAATAATATGTATGCATGTATGAATAGGTAAAGGGGTTGGTGTCAACAATACCCAATAATCTATTATCTTAGAAGTAGTATACATGTTTATATAAAGTCTAGAAAATGCACACTGGGAACATTCTAAAAAAACTGCTACCCACTAATATAAGCTATCACCCATACCAATGTAACATAATAAATGATATAACTAAAAGAGACTGCATATATAAAATAAAATTTATTTATTTATTCATTTGAATGTTTACAATTAGATTCATACTATACAAGAAAGCAAGGTGACCAGGCTCCACCATAACTAACCTAGGTTTCTAAGCCTACCATATATATAAAATCAGATACAACTGCTTAAGATATTTGAGCTCCAAGTCTTCTATGAAATTCCAAAAGATATTATCCTCCAAAGGAGAGGACAACATCTTTTGGAATACCATTATGTGTATAAGCAGTTGTATTTGACCTTTTTACAACTCAGGACACTGCAGAACTCGATCTATATACAATCTATATTTACAAAGACTTGTATAAATGCATCATTCCTAGGTATATTCTACTTTGACTCTTGCAAGAAATATAAAGCATATAAAAATATTAGGCAGCTGATATAAAATGCGCAGGAATAATAGTGTAATCTCCTAATGCTTATATTGTAGTCCTTAAAGAGCATAAGTACACAAACATAAATTTAAATATGACATCTAGAGTGTTGAAAGTAAATAAACAAATGAATGGTGCTCTCCAAGCAAAGCATCCAACGATTAATTCACATCACTTGCCTAGCCTAAGCTAAAATTGGTTGTCCTAAGAAACCAGCTAAGTGTGTGAAAGTGGCTATGTGGTTTTGGTATATCTTATAAAAGTTAGTGTCAAGATGCTTGGATTTAAAGTGTTATTTAGTTAAAGTTTACCTTGCATGAATTTGGACTTTATTGTTTGAATTTTTGATGTTGAAGTTATTATTTAATTTTGAAGAATTTGTAAAACAGTAAGTTTCAAAGTACAGAAGCCACAAACCTACAAATCCTAAGGCTTATAATCACAATGCTACCATCCCCCATATATAATAGATGGTTACATAAAGCCCATGAAAATTTGTTAATGATTTATTACATATAGAAAAGGGATCCTTTGATTCAATAAACATTCCCTCCAAGTGGAGTCAAGCATGTTGTATAGAGTCAAATTATTATTTTTAATGAGTTGAAGATCCTCCAATCCAATGTGTTAGTATTTTCCTAAAAGGAGTTGTACATAATTAACACATAGGAGTCTTTTGGTTATTTAAAATGTATTAGAGGCATTGAAATCAAATGCTAAAATGCCCTCCAAATGGAGTTAAGCATGAAGCATAAATGCCCTAATATATTTAATTAATATTAATCATCAAATTTATTTTATTAAAATGAATTTTAATCAAACAAATAATCAAATTAATATGGTTTAAATGATTTAAAATGTAATTTTATTTTTATTTTTTTATTTGGAAATTTTAATTAATTATTAACTTTTAATTAATTTTAAATAATTATTAATGAATTACTATTAAAATTTATTTAAAAAATTATTAAATTCAAATTAATGATAGATGAATTTTGTTTGATTTTATTTAAATATATTATGTATAATTGATTTATATTTATTTAATTATAAGTGAAATTGATTATTTAATGAATTATTTATTATGTATTTTATTTTTTATGAATTTACTTAATTAATATTTAGTTAAAGGTTAATTAATTATTAATTAAAAATTTATCAAATTTGGTTGTGGATTTTTTTAATTTGATTTTAGGATTAATTTAGAGTTAATAGAAGGTGGTTTGTAATTTGAGGGATTTCATATGATTTATTATAAATTTAGGAAAAATCAACCCTTAAATAGGGGCTGATTTTTTATTATTTTAGTTTTAGGGTCAAATCAATTCAAATCATTGTGAAATTTATTCCTAGGGTGTATAATATCACTAAGTTTATAAGTTTAAAGTTTCACCCCTATTGGATATTTGTATGAATTTCTAAAATTTTCCTAAGTTCCCTAGATACAAGCGTTAATGATTTTCCCTAAGTGTCACTAGTATTCAAATGGGCTTGCAATTCAATGTATCTAACTGTTGTATATATGTAATCAAATCACAAAAAATGGTGTGCTAATTCTATATGGATTGAGTGTAACAAATTTCTAAAGTTTAGGGTAAATTCATGGCCCAATACTTTGGAAATTCAATAAATGAATGTAGGAGGCTCCCTATTGTTTGAGAAAATTAGAGTATGTGATAAACATACTCTAATTTTCAGCCTCCAAAATTTGAACAATTTTTTACCATTGGTGAAAGAGTTATGAGGGAAAATCATTGGATAGATAAATCCTAACTACCCTTTAATCAGTGGGAAAAACCTTTTGTAAATATTTTTAAATTAAAGTATGTTTCATGATGATTTCATTGAGCCCAAAACTCCAAAATTGGTTAAGAAATGAAACTTATATTATTTTATGGAATTTTTGGATTTAAATAATCCATTAAATGAATTTTCAAACGATGGTAGCGGCGGGCCAATCATTGGGATGATTAGGCGGCGACACAATCATGCCTAATGATTGAAAGGTGATGTGACGCAATATTCAAGCACATGGTTTTACTTATTTGCATCAAGATTTGTTCCTAGCCACTCTTCCGTGCGTGATGTTGATAGACGATCGTGATATAGCTGAATGGGAAGCAGAGCGGTAAGTCTACTATTCGGGGTTTAAAAACTGAATTGAATGGAGAGATATGAACTGTTGTTCCGAAGATCAATGGTTCAATTAACACACATTGCATGCATTAGGGTTCTTACTATATATGATTAAGAACTACTCAAACTTGTAATCCACTCAACCAAATTACTTGAGAATTTTGGTAGAGGTAAAGGCAATGCAAACAAAGAGTGGCGAATGATTTTTTTTTTAAGTCTAAAAAGCGCTTTGCAAAAAGCTATTTAACCCTATCTATTGCAAGCTAGGTTAGCTCATTACCTCAAAAGGATGGGTCTTAGAAGCTGTATGATAGCTCGTTTTGCTTGTTGAGAAGTTTATAACCTCTAAAAGGGCAAATTATTACGTACATATTCTGGATGTCATCCAGAGACCAATAAAAATATGTCATGTCACCCCAAAAGTGTACCATGCTTGGTACTGAATGTGATACCGAGTGGTATCGATCGTGCTCGGCACCAAGTGGTACCAGACGATTCTCTCATCCGGTGTCAACACAGAATAATCTCTCCTCTTAAAGACGTTGCAACCTCAAAAAGCTATATATCAAAGGATATTCGAGTTTGGCGAACTTCATGCAAGGGGTGGCCAGAATCCTACTACCGTCAGCTTTAGATTGGTGGATTTGAACTTATAAATTGTAGAGGTGATTAACGGGAGCTTAAATGAAAATGGATTGGAGCTAAGATGCTATGAGTTGAGAGATAGCTTGGAATAAATGTATTTGCTAATTTTCCCTGATTCAAACCCTAGGGATATAGGGGATGGCTAGAATTATTTTTTAGGAGGACTTAGTGCATGCCAAGTGTCCTTCAAATGGTTAAAGGGCAGAGTATCATCCATGGCAAGAACAATAATATGGAAAGTCATTTTTGTCCTTATATGGGGGAGAGGACCACTTGGAGGTTAAGTGTTAATACATGGTTTAGAGCTAGTTTAGATGATGTTTAGGATAGTTCTAGAATAGTATTAAGCTATTAGCATGGCTGGCCATGGAGGGAAAAGGTTTGATTTAGCTAAATTGACCATTTGAACTCATTTGAAGACTTTGTTGATTGTTTGACCAATCTACTGGTCAAGTTGACAGCTAAGGTCATATATATATATATATATATATATATATATATATATATATATATATATATATATAAGAGGTGGGCTCCGAGAGGTTTGAAGCAATGCATTTGAAAATTTGATTGAATAGATGCATATATGGATGGATTTGAACACATCTTAATGACACGACTTGGTCAAATTCACCATGATTTGACTCATGAAAGGGTTGAATGTATTTGAAACATATAATGGTTTAATATTCGAGCCTAATGAGATTTGGATAGCTTGATATGGTTGTATGCTGTGAGTTGACTCAAATGGGCCAAATTTGACTAAACTTGGGCATAGTTGACCAAGTCAACTATTGAATGGGCTAGGGTGACTAGTCAAGTCCAATCCACTAGGAATGAGGTTCAAAATAATTTGGTGAAGTTCAAGGATAATTTGAGATTAGGCTTGATGATCAATTGGGTTAGCCCTGTCTAGCCCAACTGGGTCAACTTGATCAATCACTGACCCAGGGAGCCAGTGATGCAAGATTTGGAATATGAAACTCCTGGTAAAGTGCTATGGGTGATGACTGAGGTCAATGAGTCAGTGCAGTGTACAAGGCAGTGCACTGGGTCAGATGATTGTTCAAGTGATTAGAGTTCATTAAATTTTGACTTTATAAGTGCTTGAAGTGTAATTGAAACTTTGATTGATTGAAGTTTGATTGAATATCAATTGCTCAAGGCAATTGGACATCTAGGATGATTGCTAAACAAGTGGTTGTAAAATCATTGACTGCAATTTATAAAACCACTAATTGCAATTATGATGATTGTAGATTGATTACATGTAGTTGAAACTCAGAGATTGTAGACCAGGTGATTGTAGGCTATATGATTGACAGCTAGGTGATTTTCAACCATTGGATTGACAATCAGGGATTTGGTGGCTGATGATGACCTCATAATAAAAATGAGGTCAACAAATCAAGTTGCAAAAAAGAACTTTTCAATATAAAAATTAATAAAAAAATAGCAAGAAAGTAGCAAGAAAGCAATATCCAAATGAAATCATGGTTGCTGCTTGAAAAGCAAACCAACGAGAAATCTATCCCAAGCAAACATTTACTTTCCACATAATAGCTTTATAACCATTTTTACAAAAAGTTGTAGTCATTGCAAATGAGCCCTTAGTCTTTGTTTGGGGCAGTTTAAACTTTTATGTTTTTTAAAAGCTCCTTTCTAAGTCATAATTTAAAAATTGCTCTTCCAAAATCAGCTTTAAAAACTACCTTCTATAAACCTTTATTTTTTTTTTTTGCTAATTATTTTTGTTATAATGAAAACAGTCGAAAAAGTATTCCAATCAAAATGTTAGGCTGGAAAAGCATCCTTCAAAGAGCCCCAAACAAAGCCTTAACCATATTCTTAAGTACACCTAAATTTATATAATCTTATCATTGTCGTTCAAAATTTTTTACTTTAAAAAGTACAGTTTATGTTAATTTAAATACTTAATTGGTTGAGTCGTTAGTAATAAAATGATAAATTTCAGTAAATGCTTCAAATATTCTCTGAACAAAAATTAGAGAACAAGTCATTTGTCTTATAACAAATATACTACAAAGTTAATCGTTTTGCCACACTCAATAGACATACCATAATAAATAGAATACTCATTATTGTCAAGATTAACATTGCAACAAACTTCATTGACATATTTTTTTTAATAATTTGCAATTATAGGATCACAGATTTGATCGCTACCGCTCGTATTGTTGCTCATTTTTCGTAAAATATCATGCGTGCATTTTCATAAAAGTTTTATTATAAAAAAACACATTTTTTTAAAATATAAGCATACCAAATTTGAAAATAAATATGCTAAATTTGAAGATCATTTGATCCACTAATTAATGTTGAAATCGATGGGCTCATCTTGTCGATGAGATCAGTTTGACTATAAATTTATTGAAATCAGAGTCTTGATGGTCCGTGCTGCATTTGCCCATCTGCTCCTATGAGCTCGCGTCTGCCTGTTTGTTAACCGCCAACAAAGAGACGCCACCATTGTCGTAAGTCACCACTCCTTTTAAAACCTCCCGTCTCCTGTGCCGCCGCAAAACATCCGTCCCCCGATCCACCACAAATCGCAATTCTCTCATTTGGTAATTGGCTCTTACCTTTCTCTCTCCTACTTCTCCTTCAAGAAATTTAAGTTTTATTTTCCTATAAGGAAGGCATCTTGTTATTAAAATTAAGCTTATTATGAAAAAAAATATATTAAAACCAAGCTAACTCTACAAAATTGTAATTCTACTAAATTTCCTAATCAATGATGCAAAGACGTTGAGATTTTATGAAATATTAAATGGCTAAAACTAACCTAATTATTAATTAACCTAATTGTACTATACTAATTAATCCTAAACTATTTATCACAACGCTAAACCGAACGTATTATATTTATTAATCACTTATAAGCCACTTTATTCATTTGGCGTGTGCAATTTTTGTATTCATGTAGCTTTTTTCTCTCTTAAATCGTGCAGTTTGGGTTAAGCAAAGAGGATAATTATGAAGCAAAATAGAATTTACATACATACTACTTTATAACATCCTATTTACATATCTAACAACTAAAACTTTAATATTACATGCATACCACTCTATATTATTTTAATATCAAATATACCACTTATATTTCTTTCCTATCACTCATATATTTCATTTCTACCACTCATATTTGGTATGAAAATGAATCATGGATGGTATGTATGTAATATTAAAGTTTTAGGTGTTAAATATGTAAATAAAATAGTATTAAGAGGTATGTATGTAAATTTTTTTTTTTTTTTTTTTTAAGATGTAAAATGGTAGGAGGTTCTATCATTGGATCAAAACATTTATGTGAGTGCAGACTTTAACATAATATTAAAATAATGAAAGCATTGATTAATTAAATTTAAATTATGGACTAATTAATTAATGACGAAATTTCCTTATTAGTCAAAATTAACCGCAATTTTGTTTTGAAATGCAAAAAAAAAATAGTGGAAAAAAGAATTTAAAATATAAATTTACAATAAAATTATAAATAAGCTGCTAACATTAACAAGGGACATGATGCAAAAATCATTTTTTTTCATTTTCTTAAATATTTAAAATTAAATTAAATTATTAAAAAAAACTTTATCTTTGAGGGAGATAACTAAAATAATTATAAAATTATGAAAGAGGTATTGTAGGTAGAATCAATTTTTGGCTTAAGATTATGAATATTAAGGCTTCGTTTGGGACGGCTTTTTTACTGCTTTCTAAAACGGAGTTTTAAAAACGGAGTTTTAGTATAATTTTTTTTATTTTTGTACTAAAACTCCGTTTTAGAAAGCAATAAAAAAGCCGTCCCAAACGAAGCCTAAGTTTCTTGTCAGGTTTCGTTTGGGACGATTTTCTTGCTATTTTTTAAAGTTATTTTTTAATACAAAATTGATAATAAATTTTAATTTTTATACTAAAAAGATGTTATAAGAAGTAGTAAAAAAAACGTCCCAAACTAAACTTAAGTCTTAGAATGTACCAAGACTAGGTCGATATATGTTTTAAGAATGTTTGATTTAGACTTCATTTGAGACAACTTTCTTCCTGCTTCTTAAAGCGGGGGTTGTTTTGTACAAGAATTAAAATTTTTGAACTAGAAAGCAGCTTTAAGAAACAGTAAGAAAGTCATCCCAAACGAAGCCTCTGTGTATTTACTAATTTTAATAATGTGGGTATGCTAACACGATTTTAACTAAATTTGATTTGTTAATTGGTTAATTGAATTAAGTTGATTTATGTTTGGTTATATTAAGTTGATTACTTAGTTATTTAGATTAATTTGATTGTTGGATTGATTTGATTAAGTTAATTATTGAGTTATATTAATTAAATTACTAACATTAATTAAATATATTTTTAATAAGAATTTAAATGTGGCTTAAATTTTGTAAACTTGAATTATATGAAATAATGAAGACATGAAATTTCTTGTGAAATTATTAGCCAAAAATACCGTCATTTAGTTTTAGTAGAAATTTCTCTCATAAATCTCTTAGAAATTGCTTAATAAATATTTTTGAAAATCTTTATGACTTAGGTCATATTTAGGTTAGATTTTCTTTTTCTATAAACAATTTCAAATGTTAAATCTAAGTCTAATTTTAAGTGAAATGTTTATTTAGCATATTTGTATTTTTGTTAGATTTTAACGTTCCTTTTACTTTAGAAAATTTAAGTTAGACTAAATTGAAATTTTGTTTTGAAATTTTAGGTTAGATTTAAGTAGATTTTTTTGTTTGGAATAATTTCATTTTGTTTATGAAATTTTAAGCAAAATTTGAATATATATTTGATAGTTGGAGCTTTAATTGCCAAGTGAAATTATATCCAGTAAATTTTAATTTTACATAAATACAACATATAAATGGATATTTGCAATCAATATCAGGAATGTATTGTCATAACCCAAGCCGATCAGGATAAGTCATATCGTGTTGAGCTGTGATAAGCAAATCCTAAGATTTATTTTTAAAATTATTTCAGATTTTTTTTTCAATACTCATTGAAATTAATTATAGATTATAGAGCTACTAAAATATTTAAATACGAAAAAAAAAATCATCATGGTTTTTTGATTTCATCAAAATAAATATCTACACTGCAGTAATTGGCTACAAACAAGATCTACATAAATAAAAATTTAACTAATCATGACTGTACAAAAATGGAAATAACAAAATACCTATAACAGAATAGCTAATCATGAACTGCTAGTTCATAATCTCCTTCCCTTTCATAGATCCTGAAAACCAGAAACAAAACCACAGTGACTTATATTAGCTCAACAAGCCACACAAACTAATTTAATTTTTCAAATATTATTTATTAAATATTTTGCTAAATATTTAAAAGCAGTGCAGTTGAAATAAATCACTATACTAAGAGATTTGATATATGCATAACATTTATTCTCTAATTTAAATAACAATATTGTATAAATAAATTAATTAAAATTCATATCACAAAGCAGTCCATATCATATTTTTCGGACCCAAACATAATCTCAAAGGATTTTGGCCTCTTATGACTTTCTTTTTGTTTATGTTTATAGCACCAGAACATATCACACTTCTCTGTCTCATACAGAATCTCAAAGGATTTTTGCCCTTATAGCTAACAACAATTCCCTGATGCAACATAATCTCAAAGGAATATAGCCCCATATAACTTTCAACATATATAATTTAATCACATATGTATATATATATAATCACATTATAGTAGTTAAATAGTAATTAGACATGTATCAAAATTGCATAGTGTTGTATAATGATAGACAACAAAAATTTAATTTACTAGAAAAAATGCACAGTTTCATAAAATTAATAAAATTATTAGGAATTTTGTAAAATAATATTTTAAGACTTTTATTTTATTGCACCATTATTTTTTAACATTCATATAATTTTTTAATCAATAAAAATCCCACAAATTAAAAAACCCATACTGTAAAATTTTTAGAAAATATTCAAAATGTGCATAATAGTAATCTTTATAGTATATAAAAAGTTACGCTGTAGATGTTTTATCGGTGCAAAGTAATCGTTATTTTTTGCTAACGAAAATAAAACTTTAATAAAAAATTTGGCTAAAAATTGTGTATATTTTAAAATTGAGATGTGCATAATGTGACTTAACATGAGACGAACAAATTTCCCAACTAGGCCGATGGACGAAAACAACCCGATGTCACCCAAAAATGAATTAGTATTGTTGCGTCCTAAAGTATTCTCGGCATTAGAGAAATATATAGTTTAACGTCTTAACATTGTACGAAGATCCAACACATAATCAGATAAGAGATAGTGTAGCGTTCATAAGAGACACCAAAGTTTTACGTGGAAACCCCTACAAAGGGGGGAAAACCACGAGGACTGGCCTGCCGACCATAGTTGATAGAATAGATGTTAGAAAGATCGTTGTCTGGTGATGGAGGTCGGAAGGACCATAGTCTCCAAGAGACAGAGGTCCGAAAGATTGTAGTTAGCAGGAGACCGGGGTCAGAAAGACCGTTGTTTGTTGGTGGAGGTTGGAAGGACCATAGTCGGCAGGAGACAGAGGTGCGAAAGACTCTAGTTGACATGAGACCGGAGCCAGAAAGACCATAGTAGTAGAGCGATACTTCGGTAGAACTCCAGGCATCAAGCGGTGGTCCGGCAGAAGTTCGGGCCTTAGGTGGTGGTCCGACAGAGGTCTAGGCCTTAGGTGGTGGTCTGGCAGAAGTCTGGGCATCACGTGGTGGTCTGGGGGAAGTCTGGGCCTCAAGTGGTGATCCAGTGGAGCTCAGGGCCTTAGGTGATGGTCTGGCGGAGCAACAACGTCAGGTGGTGGTCCGGCGGAGGTGAGGGCCTCAAGTGGTGGTCCGGGTGAGGTGAGGGCCTCCAGTGGTGGTCTAGTGGAGTAATGACGTCAGGAGGTGATCCGGCGGAGGTGAGGGATCAAGTGGTGGTCCAGCAGAGTAACGACGTCATGTGGTGGTCTGGCGGAGGTGAGGGCCTCTAGTGGTGGTCTGGTAGAGTAATGACGTCAGGCGGTGGTCCAGCCGTGGTCGAGGAGGAGCTTCTTCTTTCTCTTTCTTATCTTCTTACTTAGATCCATCTTTCAAGAGAAATGAGGAGTCTATTTATAGATTTATGGAGTGGCATGACCCGTAAATAGGTGAGAGATAAAAGGGTAAATGGAGAGTGGTTGAATGGACGACCGATATTGAATCCCTTGATTGTGGACCGTTTGTCAAACATTTGAAGGTCTTAATGATGTCGGAATTGGGCGATCTTAAGCTCGTTGGATTCGTCTCTTCAGGACGCTTGATTCGGCTATAAGCACGTTATGTTTGAAAACTATTTGGTAATCCAAATTGTGCTTCAAACTTTTCAATAATGTTTTGGGTCCTTGTTTTGGATTCATTTGGGCTCGGATTGAGTCGATTTTGATGTCGTTGGGTTCGTATTTCCGAGACGTTCAGTTTGACTATAAGTTTTCTGAAATCGGAGTTTGGATGATCCCAATTTTAATTTCGGAAGTTTCCAACTTGATTTTGCCTTGAGATTCGTGCCCGATCAAGATAATTTTTTGATGATGTATCAATTATCAATTTAATATATTAATCATATGCTCAATAATAGTAGTAATCACGTGCTTCATAATAATAAATCAACAGTAGGTCAATAGTAGTAAATCAATAATAGTAATAGCAGATCAGTAACATAATAGTAAGGATATATGTAACAGTGAAATTTTTAGCAGTAATAATAACAGTAAATCTATAAATGTCTAAGAAGTCATATTAAACAAGTAAGGAGTTATAACTTGCATGGTATTCTTTTAATATTATTTATTAGTAATAGCTAGCTTTCATTAAACGGAGTTGCTACTCTTGTCTATCGGCACAGTAGCTAGCTATTTATAACTCTCAATCAATAAATCACGTGAATCATCAGAGGATAACACTACAAACCCCAACATTTAAATGAAAGTCCTTTGGCCTACCTTCATGTATAAGTATAAATCAATCTCTAAACAACTTAAGTAATAATTAGCCTTTACTTGTTTTCACACATATTATTACCTTATTGTATCACACAACTATAAAAGTAATAACACATGTTAATACTCATTCGCATGCTCATATTCATTCATAATGCTTACATTAACAATATAATTATACAAAATAACAAAAACTATTATTCTTTCACATAGTACAAAATGCAATAACTACAACATTAATCAGTGAAAATACAAAATCATAGTCACAACAACCATTATAATTAGTACTACAACATACCACAAGTTATGTGATGGTAGTCACTAAATTCGAAGAAATATGTAATAAAAATCATTTTAGAAAAACTTAAATAGTAAAAATTGAAATCTTGAGCCATTTCTGGTGATGTCTTCTCCATTTTTACTCATTGTAATATAACTATTATATCTCGTAATTTTCTTTTGAAATTTCTCACACAAAATACCCTATCTAATTTGATGGTTATGCTCTAAATATTTAAGTGTGCACAGAATATTCATCAATACTAAGATATTAAAATCGAATTTATCATCATGAATATTATAACACACAATAATCATCATGTATGTTAACACCCATCATGAACTGTTAATGATGCTAGAAGATGCCACACATGCTTCACATAAGCTGTGAGCATATAAAAATCTTTCTTGGCCATGGACTAAATTGTTAGCGTGTCAAAAAAAGTTTAGATTATAGATGAGACTGTGTAACAAAACGAAGTCATGATGGACCTACTCATCTCCATCGAAACTTCCTAACTTTAAGCCAACTAAAAAATCTAAGAAGAAAAATCCCATCTTGACCATTCGACTCGTTTTCATTTCCAGGATTTACACGCGAGAAGTGTTGGTCCAATTCAAAACTCTCGAAGAAAATTTCAACTTTCAATAAAATCTCTCAGATTGGCCGTTGTTTTTGCCGTCTCTCGAAGAAAAATTTATAACTGAATTCATCGGACTCAACGGTTGGCTCATCCCTTCCTCGAACGCGCAAGTTTGCATTTATTATTACGCAGTAGGTCGCGCTTTTCTTCCTGTATGGTTTATTTACCCGCTCCTTCCCTTCCTCCCAGCTAACTTAGCCCAGAAGCATCCGTCTCACTCGCTTTCTCTATCTCTGTCTCACTAAACTCTTTATAAATATTTCAAAAATCTATCTTTTTCACAGCAAGCGGACATGGATTTCTTTATTTCGTCTCCACTTCCTCAGCCTCCTCTTTCTTCGCCGTCCGTTGATGTGTTTGTGGGCGCCGGAGTAAGTGATGATGAAAGCTCCACAGCGTCGAAGATTGTGGAACGAGTCATCGTTGGTGTAATCACTTGCTTTTTCGCTTTAGGTTCGAGTCTTGCTTGATCAAAGCAGTGATTTTTCTCCTAATTTTGTGTTTACTTCGCTTAAGTTTTCTGTGATTCATGCCTGGCTTTTTCTATAGAAACTCGATGTTGCTCCATCACTGTTTGATAGAATTCCCCAAAAACATATTGCGCTGAAAAAAAAATTGAATTTTTCTGCAGTTGGTGCTCCAATTGGCGCTGTTACAGGAGCATTGATTGGCCTTGCAACAGAGACTGGGTTTGTTAGGGGAGCTGGAATTGGAGCCATTTCTGGTGCTGTTTTCTCCATTGAGGCTGTTGAATCCTCTGTTGCTCTCTGGCGTTCTCATGAATCTGGAATCTGCAGTATTCTCTATGTAGTAAGTTAGAATCATTCTAATCAGATAATCTCTGGAAATCTGTACTTTCTAATTGCTTGTTTCCTTTGCCAAAAACATCTCCTTATGCAAAATGAATTAATCATTAATCTTTCTCTTACAGGTTGACATCATATGCAGCCTTTTGAGTGGTAGACTTGTCCGTGAGAAAGTTGGTCCTGCAGTTCAAAGTGCAGTGCAGAGTCAGGTTAAAACACTGCCTTAAACTAAATCTCTTTCAGAAAATATCTTCTGTTATTAGTAGATTCAACTATTTGGTTTGGTGATAGTTAAATCTGCCAATGTCTAAGCTTCAGAAAGCTAAAAAGTCATAAAATTTGTTCAACTAAGAGAGTAATGAACCAAACTCATCATATTTGATAGATAAGATTGTTGTTCATATGAGATTGAATCAAACTCTCCCTTAACCTTCCTGAGTACTGATAATTTGCAGATGAGCGCTCTGGAACTTCCTTATGTTGAAGCCCTTGATATCTTTGAAATTGGTGACACTCACGGCATGTCAAAAGATTCTGTAGATCTGTTGCCAATGCTTAAAATCACTTCAGAAAACAACTTGGATTGCTCTGGAGATAGGATTAGCTGCTCTATTTGTTTGCAGGTTGGCGAAATTGTTTACCTTGAATGATTTTGATTTTGATTTTGATTTTGATTTTGGTTTTGTTCTATGAGATGCTAAAACTTTGTGATGATGAATCATTTTCAGGAAATCCAAGTTGGGGAAACAGTGAGGAGTTTGCCATATTGTCAACACATGTTTCATTTGCGCTGCATTGATGGCTGGCTTGTCAGGAATGGCTCTTGCCCTCTATGCAGGAGAGATATCTGATCTTCTTATACAGTTTTATTACTTGACCTGTAAATTCTTTTCATTCTTTTCTTTTTCATATTTTGTGAGTTTTTTCTTTGTGAATATTTGTCCTTTTGAAGGATCCCTGCCTGTTTTCCTTCTGGAGAAAATTTGGGTGATCTAAAAAGGATTTGCTTTATGGAGATCTTTGTAATTTTTGGCTGTATCATTTACTACTGGTTTATTTCAGGAATGAAATTGATGTGAATAAGGATAGAATATTTATGCTTCAATTCTAACAGTTTGATCACTTATATAGTGACAGTGATGTAGTTTTATTAAATTCAAACATCATTTTTACACTTTGAACTTAGATAAAATCAATGGATCCTCTAATTTTTCATGAAAAATTCTGATTTTTGATTTAAAGTAAAACCTGAAAATGGGTTCCACAATTCTATTTCTGGATAAATTATTCTGTGTGGAGTTCGGATGTAGCTTGCTTCCGGGCTCCAATCAAAATAGGCCAAGTCGCCTGGACACAACCTGTGTACAATTTTATGCACACGGTGTGTATAATACACATTCTGTGTACAGGCGATGTGGCCAATTTTGATTGAAGTCTGGACATATTTGGACTTCGCATAGAATAATTTATCCTATTTAAGACTTTTTTAAACATTTATAAATCTATTCTCATTGATGTGATGTGTTGAAAAAATGGGCACTGACTTTGTTGGAATTCCTTACTGGCAGGCATGTAAGAGATATTTATTACATTGATAATATTTTTTTAATTATACTGACGTGTGAGGGGGTTTATAGTCAGATCATTTGCACGATATGTAACAATTATTGGTTATATTATGAATAAAATAGCAAATTATATTACTTGGAGACCATGTATTTGAACTAAATGGTAGAGTAAACTTTAGATTGCTATAAATAAAGAAAATTTGCCCCCTTAAGAAAATTTTCTATTTTACAGTCACATAAGCAAATGCTAAGCAGAGAGTGCTCTTTTTTCTTTTTTCTTTTGTGCTAAATTTTAAGGTATTTGATATTATTAATATCCATCAATATTGATAAGGATAAGAATAATATTGAGATGTGATTGATTTAAATATATTTATATATTATATAAAATAATAAGAATATAATTTTTAGTGTTTAAGGCTTTGTTTGGGACAGATTTCTTACTGTTTTTTTAAGCAACTTTATAGTAAAAATTTTCGAACTCAAAAAATTTTTGTATTAAAAAACTGCTTTAGAAAACAGCAAGAAAACTGTCTCAAACGAAATCTAAGTTTGATGGTAAAATAATAAAGTGCCTCCAAGAATACTATGTAATGAAGGATTCAGAGCTAGAAAGCGACTTATTTACAATAATCTTTGAAGTTGCAATCCTCGTCACAATTGAATATTTGTGATCGAAATTATTATCAAAGTGATGGTCCCAAAATTGTAATATTTTTGCATGTATGAAAATCTTTATTGTCACATCATAGAAATAAGCATTTGATCTTATGTTATATTTTTACTTTGTGAGCATAAAAAATGAAATTGAGGACTTTTAGAGCGCGGGGGCGTATATCAATAAAAGTGCACTAGTAAGCAGGGTAGATTAAGCCTTCGTTTGGGACAACTTTCTTCCTGCTTCATAAAATAGTTTTTTAGTACAAAAATTAAAATGTTTGTACTAAAAAGCTACTTTAAGAAGCAATAAAAAAGCCGTCCTAAATGAATCCTAAATTAATTTCCAATGCTCAATAAAAATAAGTACAATTAAGTAAGATAACTTAAAAGTTGTTTGAAAAAGCTTTACACAAATTAGATTAACATCTCATATATTAGTGAACATATGGATGAATGAAAGAAGAAGATACATGAAATTGATCCAAAAGTTGGAATAAGAATCAGAGGAAGAGAAGCTAAATTCACCATTGATTTTTAAAACTTCCATTATTATTTGAAAAGCTTTTGTTTCCCCTTAGTGGAGCTATATCATAGTTCATAGTTCCATCCATGCTATGGAAACTTAAAACCAACTGTAGTCAAATGCTTTTAGATAAAGCAATGAATTATTATATAATTATATCAAAGTATAATACATTTTGATGATTGTGAAGCAGCAACCTGCAAAATTAAAAAGTGAGGTTGATCAGTCACTGATACTTGTGAGCTGGAATGACAATCATTCCTAAGGTTTGATGTTAAAATATGTGATAAGGCTTGCTTTGCTGACAATTTCATTTGTTTTTTAAGTTTCTTCTGCTTTTAGATTAAGCTTTCTTTTTGTCAAGGCTTTATTAAGCTGATCTGTAATTCAAGGAGTAGTGCAGGGGATAAATTTATTTGTTTTGAGATCAAAATTGATGAGAGAAAGGCTTTGCTTGGGATTGCTTTTTCGCTGCTTTAAAAAGCTGCTTTTTAGTACAAAAATTTCTTAAAAGCAAGAGAAAAGTAGTGGTCTAAAGCTGTCCCAAATGAAGCCTAAATGTCTTTTTTGTTTGTTGTTATATTTGCTCTATGAGTGTGCTTAGCCAACTCAAAATGATAGCTAACAAGTTGTCAAGGAGGTTAAAAGTGATAAAGAGATGGTGTGGATGACATTTTTGAATTTGCAATAGTCTAAAAGGGATTTAAGTGATTGGAGCATGCATAATTGAGGATTAAATAATAATAAATCTATATGATGGATAGATGAATTTACTGATGTAGATAAACAAAGAAAGCAAACAAAAATTTGGGTAAAGTAGATTTCAATTCTTTATAGTTTACCAATATTATACTTCAAGTCCTTATTCTAATAGTGACACATCACTAAAAAATCAGCTTGATCGGGCACAAATCTTGAAACACATTTAATTTAAAAGCTTTCAAAATTGAATTTAAGACCATCTAAACTCCAATTTCAACAAATTTATAGTTGAATTGAACATATCAAAAAGACAAACCCAACGATACTAAAAGTGATCCAATCCAAGCCTGAATGAGCCCAAACCAAGGGCCTTGAACATAGTTGGAAACTTTAGAACACTAATTGGATGACCAAATGATCTACAAATTTGTCATACTTATAATTAAATCGAACGTCTCGACCAGACGAATCCAATGAACCCAATATCGATTAATTCCAACATCATTAAGACACTTAAATTCTGAAGAAGTTATATATGATCAAAAGAATCAATATATATTGTTTGATGGAGTGTTCAAGATTTTCTCTAAATTTTATTTATATTTGTGGGACATGTCACTCCCAAAAATCTTAAAAATAGCCCCCACTCTCAATAGGCTGAGGGCGGAGGGTCCCGAAACCTAGGCTAGAGAACTTTTAGGCTTTAAAATCACGGTAATCCACCCAAGCACTAATGCCAGCAAACCCTCATTAACCGACCATCACCCAAAATTTTCCACCTAGCCACCGGGGTCACCAAACTTCTGTCTGGCCATCACCATCTGACCATCGCCACCTTGCCACCACCCGACCATCATTGTTGGACCTTCGTCGGCCAATAACTATAACCCTCCAACCTCCATTGCCTGACTATGATCCTTTTGAATTTCATTACCCATCGGCTAAGTTCCTTCGATCATTGTCTCCCCGCTAAGGTCCTCCAACCACCGTCGTTCGACGATAAATCTCCAACTATTGTTGTCCGATTATAGTTCTTCCAACCTCTATCACCTATTACCTATGGTCCTACTGACTACCTCTAATACTTTTGGTCAAAAATTCAAGTAATTTTCATTAATGATCATTTCTTTTAATTTGATTAACAATTATAAATCTTTGAGTTGTTAAAGAAGTCTTGAATAAGTCAAGAAGTGTTGGAGAAGAGAAATTTCAAGTAAGCAAAAATTGCTCTGTAAGCATCGTGGTGCTAGGATTGATGGAGCCATGGCATTAAACTCTCAAGAAAATGAAAAAATAGGAAATAATAATGTGCGCTATGGCACTAGGTGGCACCACCATGGAGCCAAATCTTCCGCTAGTGAGATTTTGGGAGAATCTAATATTCTCTAGGAGCATAGTGGTGCTAGGTGTCACTAGAGTTCTAATGGTTTTGAAATTTTTTCTAGCTAACCCTCACACATACACAAACACACCACAGAAAATCAAAGGAAAATCCTAGCTATTTGGACAATTATGAATTTTCAACATTATGGGTCCGAAATGAATCCATTACCTTGAAAATTCATTTCACAACAATCCTGAGCATAACATGACTTATAAAAAATACCGGGTGTATATAAACTGCTTAAAATTAACTCTCAAAATTTGAGTTCAATTGGACCACTGGATCTTGAGAAAATGAGAAATTTTAATCTCATTTATGGTCCATTTTCTCAAAATTCAATAAAAAAAATTATCAAAATGAATTTTAAGATAAGGTAGGCTTCAAGACCTTTCAAACGAGCCAAAGATCGCTCAATTCGGAGTTAATTTTGAGTTTTTAAAATTTTTTTAATTTTTGGATTTTAAAATTAAATTAAAAATTCATTTTAAAAAAACAGTGGTGGGGCACATGGCACGCACGCAGCGGGACACATGGCACACACTCAACAACTCGACACCGGGGCAGGACACGTGGCAACATAGCGACATGCCACGTTTGGAATACATGGCGTGCGATCTCACTCAACTAAACCACGTCAACACACGATCTCGCCGATCAATTCATTCGAATCGAATGGACAACCAGGATTGCACAACATTAGCAATCCTAGATCTTGCGTGGGATATGGTCAGATGAGCCATATCGTCTGGTGCAATCAACACTGTCCAATTGCAATTAATGTGTGATCGGACTATCAAGATCGTGCAAGAATCTCTAGTTCAAAAATAAGCTAGAATAACCATAACTTTTGATACAACCATGGATGAAATTTGAAACATAAGCTTTTGGTAAGATAACCCTTCAATGCATGAAGTTTGAAGGCTCCATCTTTGAGGATTTAGAGTAGTTTAAAAATGAATTTAAAACTTAAAATGCACATAACATACAAACTAATGGACGGATTTGCAAGTTTGTGGGCTCGTTTTTCTTTTGGAGAGATCATCTTCAACTTTGTATAAGACTTCGAGAGTTGTTTCTGGCTAAATTAAAAGTTATCTCCAAACTTTCTCTTTCTCTCTCTCTCTCACTCTCTCTTCACTAATATGGGCTTTGGAGGCTATGGAATGGTGAGGAAATGGTTGGAGAAGATGGAGGACGATCTAGAGTAATGAGAGAAGGGAACTTGGGAGATGGAGGTTGTGACGCCCCAAGATCTAACTTGGAAAGAATTTCAGAAAATTCATTAAAACCATTTATCAGAGCTATCTAAAATCTTCAATAACAGTCTATCAAACAATCGATAATTAAAACATCAATGTACAGTTCCATACATACCTCAAAAGATCATATACAATACTCAGGAGCGGTCCTGAGTACAAAAGAATCACTAAACCAAAAAGAACAAAAACCTGAGGATTCCAGATCAATCTCAATCTCCTACTCCCTTGCCCTGCCCTGAAAATATTAACCACATATAATGAGCTTCAAAAAGCCCAGCAGGTCACCTAATTCCTATAACTGAAATCAAAGCATGTTACTGGAAACAATATGCATGTCAGTCAAGCGAATCCATAACAGTCAATTGTACATGATCAATGAATCTATACAGATACGAAAATCAGTAGTCAATACACAATCGATAAAATCCATAGTCAGCGATAGGAGAATAAATAAACAGTACATACGATACATCTCACAAGAATCCAATAAACTTAATAGAAGAAAATCATCGTCTCGATAATATCAATAAAATCAATCAAATCAATTATCTCTGGTCAAAATCAACCAATACGTCGAAAGAACGATTTAAATCAAATCAATACAGTAAAACCCATTCCATATCAGTCAATGAATCACATGCAGCAGTTCAATACGGTGTATCAATGAAATGATAGTATCAATGAATCAATATCAATAAATCAGTATCAATGAATCAATAGTATCCATGTCCATAATATCAATAAGTCAATGCAATGTTGATATCCATATCAGTAGCAGTATCAATGCAGTGAAATAATGCAAATATCAATGAAACCGTACAGAAAATCCGTAAATCCGTCAATAAACAAATTTCAATATAAATCCGTCGATATCAATAAATCCATGAATCCATAATAAGATCAATAAGTCAATATCGTACACATGCACTTCAATATAATAGTCTTACTGAACAAGTACAATCACTGGCTATTAAGACATTTTTCAATCCATAGTGCTGTTGTAGAAATCCATATCCATATTCATATCCATTGGTTCAATAAGAGTCGTCACTCTGTGCCCGTCGGCATAAGAATCTCCTTATGCCTCTCAATCGTTATATCAATGCAATAGAGGATAACACCAAACCCATTTTTAAAGGAAAGCCCGTCGGCCCACCATCCTGTACAGGTCAAGTCAATCTCCAACCAACGGTTCAACTAGTCTTCACTTGTCTTTCAGTAATAATAACCGTAGAGCAATCATATATTCACATTCGTATGCATATCAGTTCAAATCATCAATTTCAGAAAATCGGAAATAGTACAAAAATCCAGCGGCATAACGGCACTATATGGAATTTACACAAAAATCACAGAATTCACAAATTACCAAATTAACACAGAACGTTCACAACAACATTATAAGACTTTTATTCTACTGCCCAAACAATTTCAGACATCACCAGAATTTACAGACAAAATAAAACACCGCCAAATCAAAACTATCCGGTCAAAAATCTCTAGAAAATAATCAAATCGTGTAGAAATACCATATCAGAAACATACCAAGTTGTGCGGTAAAACTTTCGTCGATACAAATTGATGCTCGTTTTTCGGTAACGAAAATACAAATATGAGCACAGAAATACCAAAACTCGATATCTTCAAAAACAGAAATAGGGTTCGGAGTCCTTACTACGAGATAAACACTTCTCCCAACAGCGTCGACGGACGAAAAGCGCTCCGCGGCCTCCGAAATTCAGCTTTTCCTTTGTTTTCCTTCTCCTTCTCTCTCCTCAGATATTTTGATATAAAATAATGATTTTCTCTCTTTTCAAAATGAGTTGATTTCCTTTTAATACAGACCTGATCGGCCCGGCCGATCGCCACATCGTCCAGGACGATCTGAACAAAATCCAATCGTCAAGGACAATATCTCAGGACGATAATTAATTTTCTCGGACGATAAAAACCCTTGCTCACTGACTTTTGCCATGCACTGATCGTCCCAGGACGATCCAAAATCGGCCCGGACGATCCACTTAGAAATCAGCTGTTTCACTGATTGCTCTGGACGATCTCAACATCGTCCCAGACGATCCCAGAAGGAAATCAAAGAAACGAGCTCTCACAATCTCCCCACCTTAAAAAAAGTCATCCCGACATTTCCCTAAGGGTCCGAAGCAAATCAAGACAAAATAAATCCATCCAAATCCAAATCAAAATCAAAACTCATCGAAAATCATACAGATCACACAATTCAATCAATCATGTCACTATGCATGGTCATATGTCAATCAATCAATTAGTCAAATCGTCTTACCAGTAGAACTTTCCGGTTGTTGTTGATCTTCATAATGCTGTAAACTGTAGACACGTGGCACCACTGGAGGAAGTGTAGGAGGTCTTGGCGCAACGGTCTCCCTCTGACTATCTCTGACAGCTCTCTCAGTTCTATCATTCATCTGGTTCATTGATCTTTCACTATAGGCTCTTGAGCCAATAGTCCTCTGTCCTGTACCAGAATCAGTTCTTCCACCAAATCCTTTCTGAGGGCAATTTGCTGCTCTATGTCCCTGCTGTCCACAGTAAAAATATTGTCCCGTCAATAAGTAACACCGACTTGCATGTCATCGACCACAATGAATACACTCGCTGGAACTACCAGAAGATACAACTGATGCAGATTCCTTCGACTCCCCATACTTGCTTCTCTTATCTATATCCTTTTCTCTACTCGGTTCATCTCTTCTACTTGCTTCATCTCTCGTCCTCCTGGTGTCTTCATATCTCGATGCTGGCATTGTCAAATCAATCTCTATCAGTCTGGCCCGCTCTACTAACTCAGAAAACTCATGAATCCGGAAGGGTACTAGCGGATGTCTCAGCTCTCTATTCAATCCTTGCATAAATCTATAACATTTTTCTTCTGCTGTAGGGATCAAATGAGACGCATACCTAGCAAGTGCAGTAAACTCGGCCTCGCACTGCATCACTATCTTGCGCCCTTGTTCCAATATCATAAAACCTTCTTGCATTTGTCGTTGAGCTGATGGAGGTACAAACCACATTCGAAATATTGTAGTGAACTCATCCCATGTGATCTCAGCATTTGTCTTCCCTTGAAATTTCTCTCTCTGTTGTCCAATCCACCATCTCTATGCTCTTCCTTCAAATAGAAACACAGCCAAAGGTACCTTTCGATGTCCCAGACACTGCATGCTGTCAAAGATCTTTTCTACTCTCATTATCCAATCTTCAGCAGCCTGGGGTCCTACAGCTCCTTTGAACAACGGAGGCTTCAACTTATGAAACATCTGCAAATGCTTATCTGCTTCTTCTTCTTTACTTCCACTCATCTTACTCTGTACATCCCCCATCACATGTGCTATAGCAGTAGCCAACTGCATCATACTTTCTGAAGGTACTGGAGCTGCACTGTGTTGCTCATTTGGTACACTTGATTCTGGATTATCCATTTATCTTTTCACCTGCACAGTTCAGAATACATGATACACACATGCAACTATGTATGCAAAATGATGCACTTAAAGCTACCCATTCTACCCAACACTCAATCAAACCTATAACTCTGGTAACAATCAATTCTTCCAACAAAATTGCTCTGATACCAAAAAGTCTGTGACGCCCCAAGATCTAACTTGGAAAGAATTTTAGATAATTCATTAAAACCATTTACCAGAGCTATCTATAATCTTCAATAACAGTCTACCAAACGATCAATAATTAAAACATCAATGTACAGTTCCATTCATACCTCAAAAGATTATATACAATACTCAGGAGCGGTCCTGAGTACAGAAGAATCACTAAACCAAAAAGAACAAAAACCTGAGGATTCCAGATCAATCTCAATCTCCTGCTCCCTTACCCTGCCCTGAAAATATTAACCACATATAATGAGCTTCAAAAAGCCCAGCAGGTCACCTAATTCCTATAACTGAAATCAAAGTACGGTACTGGAAACAATATGCATGTCAGTCAAGCGAATCCATAACAGTCAATTGTACATGATCAATAAATCTATGCAGATATAAAAATCAGTAGTCAATACACAATTGATAAAATTCATAGTCCGCGATGTTGACCTCATTTTTATATGAGGTCTTCAATAAGATCCTGAATCCAATCCAGACTCAAGTCAATACAAATCCAATCAATTCTAGACCCAGATCTCAGGTCCTAAGGCTTGGTCCTAAAGGCCTTTTCCAGCAAATCTTTGAATACTTCAAAACCTAATGAAATGGACTCTGATTCAGGTTCTATCAGTTTCATACTGATGGGGCATGTCTCTAGTATCAACCCTCCAAATTTGAGCCCATTCTGAGCTCTCTAACCCCAGTTACTAAATCAAAACCTAAAGGCTGTAAAACCTTCAAATATTTACAGCCCATGCCACTGGACTTGTCACTTTGAAAATCCTGACCATAGAGACCTCCCCAAAGTCTCTAATCACTTTCAGACCTTCAATCCTGACTCCCTGAACATTAATCTACCTCTGGGCTGACTCAATTTGACCCCTATTTAGTCAGGGGTCAAAATGACCAAAATACCCCCATAGGGCCCAAACAGTGATTTCAAACCAAATGAGCTCCAAATTGAATGCAACCACTTCCAGTAAGTTCCAAATGCTAAATCAAACCTGTTCAATCCATTCCCAGCCCCTGGGTCAACCTGGTTGACCAAGTCAACGGAGTTGACCCAAGAAGGCCCTTAAGGGTTCAAATGGTGATTTTGACCAAGTTGACCTCCCCAGACCCTGGGACCACATTCAATAGATTCAGAATCATCTTCTGAACCTGTTGAACCCATTTCCAGACCCTGAACCCAGCAGGTTGACCAAATCAACCAATTTTAATCTAAGGTCCATTAAGGGCCCATTAACCCTTATTGGCCTTAATAACCTTTTGAAATCCTAAAATCACTCTCATCAAACTCCAAATGTCTAATCAAATCTATCCAGCCTAGACCTCATACCCTAGCTCAGCCTGGTTAGTTAGGTCAACCCAGTTAACTCAATTTCCCTTTAAGGGTCTTAATGGGTCCTTTCAACCCATTTGAGCTTTTTAACCCTTTCAAGCTCTCAATCAAATTCTCAACCCTCAATCAACATGCCATGGACTCCTCACAATCCACCTCATCAAACATTGACTCAGTTGATTGGTCAAACCAATCAACTCCATGTTTAAATGACCACTCATGGTCAAACCCTTCAATTCAATGAACCCAGCCTTAACTTGGCCCATCCAGCCATTGAATCATATTCTAGGCTTGGTCCAAATGCCACCTCAACTGGCTTGACCCCCTTTGACCAGTCAACAGGTCAACTAGAGCTCTAATGAGCTCAAGTGGTCAACCCGACCCATTAAACTTGATCCAGACCAATCCAGCCTAGCCCAACTCTCCCAATCAACTCCAAAACTTCCCCTGGACCTAACCAAGCTCAACCCGAGCCTTGACATTTTCCCTAACTTGATTAGAGCTCAATTGAGCTCGTGTGATCAACCCAATCAAACTAACTAATCCAGCTCAAACCAGGCCAATCCAGCCGTTCAAATCAATTCTGGAATGTTCTTAGAGCCCCCTAAACTCATCCCAGCCGTTCGTTTCATCTCCAGCTCAGCCCTAACGGCCTGTGGTCCCCTCCACTTAAGAACAACCTAGAGCCGTTTTCACCTGGCCAGCCACTCCTCCTGCTTTTCTAACAGCCTGGGACAGGTGTCCAGCATCCAAGGCACGTCCCTGGATGATCCCAACCCCTCGTTTTGGCTCCAAACAGCTGAATAGGGCAAGAGGCACGGATTGAGCTCATAACATCTATCTCTCATTTGAGCCATTCTCCAGACGCTCTGAGTTTTCGTTTCGACTTCCCAGAGCTCCCTCTCCATTCTCCAAGTGATTTCCTGTCATTTGAAGCTGCCGACGACGAGATCAGTAGTTGACCGAGAGCTCTCTCCGTTCAAGCTCCCTCAACTTCGTCTCTAGTGATTCTCCGAGCTCGGCGCCTGAAGGAGATCAACACGTGGACAATCTACAAATTCAACCGTTTTAAAATCAACCAAATCGATCCATCCCTCGGTGAGAAATCCTAAACCCTAGGTTCTTATCTAGGTTCCTAAATAGGCATTCTAATAGGAGTTTTAAAAATGTAAAAAATATCCCCCACTCTTCATTTTAATGACTGTCGCCTATATCTCAGTTAATATTCCATTTGATCCCTTGTAAGTGAAGTTTAAAACGAAAGATCAAATTAGGGTTTGCGGTAGTCGGGTGAAGGAGACGAAATCTAAACCGTTGACATCATTTGTTTGGTTTCAACGGACAAGATTTGATCCCTTGCCTCCGCTCGGTTTGACTCGTTTGACTCGATCGATAAAACGAGTCGTCCAGGCTTGATCTGGTCCGTTCATTCACAACAGCGGGATCAGATCTTGACCGCCTGATCATTTCTGATCGGGATCAGCCACGGCCTCGATCGTAACCGTTGGATCCAGCCGCGGTTGATCCGATGGCTGCTAAGCGGTGCTGACTCATTTAAGTGAACATGGCCCGCTTGACCGCCGCCGTTTTGCGTGGACCAACCGTCCGCCGCCACGTGTAATATCAGTTTAAGGTTTTATTTTAATTAATTTTAATTGCAGAACTTCTAAAAATCATAAAAAATAAAATACTGAACCATTTTTTCCCCATAACCACTTGTTTTTCTCGGAATAAAATCCTCTATTTTATAAAAATAAAATCAGAACCTAGTTTTTATTATTTTAAAAAGTTACATTTTAAAAGCTTTAATTTCCCTAATTTCTTTTAATTATATTTTATTTTTGAATATCTAATTAAACAATGTTTTGAATGGCATAATATCTGAGATTTAGCATATGTTATCTCTGAGTTTTGGGGAAAATTTCAGAGCTTGGCTCCAATCCCAAATGAGTGTTCAAATGTTTACTCTATACCTTGGATTAAATATTTGAGAACTCATTTGTAAACCTTTCAATCATCTAATCATTGCATTTAGAACTCTATGGAATTAGTGAGAAGCTATTTTGTACTAAGATCCAAGTTCAAATGATATTCATATATTGTTTTGAGAGATCATACTTTGCTACATAAGGGGTCACTCTTATTTGTTCTCAAAACTATATAGGATTATAACTTCAATTTGGATGTGGATTATGTAGGGATATCTTATATGCTTTAGAATAATCTTCTTTCATTTACATGTATATCTCTTTTATATTTGAATCCCTAAAAGTTATAAGTTACTTCCTATAACTTATGACTTTGATAATCCATCCTCATTATTCCATAGGACATTAGGATGCACTTTTATTGTTCATGATTTGTTGTGCTTGTAGCTAGTGTCCAAGGGTTAGTGAACAAGATTTGTCATCCTATAATTTAGTGACACTAAGGACAACAATTAAGGTTGAGTCTTAGCCAATTTAGTCAAATCTAGGAAGAACTACATACATCTCTTTTGAGATGAAACCCAAACATAGAAAATTAGTGTCATGCACCCAATGATCTAAAACACCTTGATTGGACATTAATTGATTTTGTAATAACTAGTAGATTAAGGATTCTCTCCTTTCCTCGATTTCAATAAATTCAAATAAATCAAATAAAACTCATAAAAATCTACAATTAGTCTCAATCAATTCTAATCAGTCATAAAACAAAGTTACAATGATTCAAAAATCAAAACTCAAAGCCTAAGCATCATTAAACCCTTAATGAAATCCTTAATCACCTAAACTTCAAAAAAAAAAATATAATAAATCTATTTTAAATCTAAAAAATATAAATAATACCTCTAACTGACCATAATCTAATTCTTAACCAATGAAAATTAAAAAAACAAATTGATTGGATAGCAAATTAAAGATTAATTTAATTTAAAGTGAAATTCAATATTTAATTGATTTAATTAATTAATAATAATTAAAAATTCTAATAAATTCCCAAACACTTGGAAATCCCTCCTTAGGTCATCCCTGACCTTCGGAGCTGATTTCAAGAGGTTTGGAATCCATTTGGAGCAAAATAAAAAAAAAGGGTCTTAATTAAACAATTTCCAAAAATTCATTAATTAGCTCAAACCTTGAAAAATTCATAACTAATTCAATAAAACTCCAAATTGAGCAAACTCAATTGCATCCAACTCATAATAAGGCCTAATATTTATTAAAAATATAAAAATTCCAGAAAACTATTAAATACAAAAAGTCAACATATTGGTCAAACCGTAGTTAAAAACTAGTTCAAAACTTCAAACCTTCATAACTAAATCCAGAAAAATCCAATTTCAGCAAACTTACCTTCTAATTGATCGTATTAAGGTATAATATTTTAATAAAATACTAATTTTCCAGAATTTAACCTTAAATAAAAAGTCAATTTTCAACCCCTTAATTAATTGATTAAAATATTCTAAAAATTCCTAAAAATTCAAAAATTGTTCTAAAACTCTAAAAATGACTAACCAACTTCTAAAATCAGTAATCCTAACATATTTCTAATAAAAATCTTCAATTCCTAACTCTTAATCAACTTAAGCTACTTAACTATACCGGGTACCACTGGGTAACCTAGGCCTACGAGGCTATTAGCTTAGCCCCAAGGAAGGTGAAATAAACTTCACGGCCTCGGTGTGAAACAAAGGTGGTATCCAACCAATCATTAAAAATCAAATATCTAATCAATTTCAAATCCTTAATAAATCAATAAACCTTTAATTCTTAATAATTTCTAAATTCTATTAATAAAAATATCTTAATTATTCAATTAAATTATACATTCCTTTAACTTGAATTAATTAGATAATTTGATTGGTTAAGATTTATTTTAATCAATCAAATTTGATAATTGATTCAGATTAAACGAATTCGGGTCTTTTACACCTAAAGTTTGATTCCTTCTGGAGGACTTTGGGCGTTTTGACTTTTAAAGATCCTTAAAACATTTAAATAACAAAGAGATCTCCTATGGATTGTGCTCGACTCCTTTTGGGAAGGCACTAATCCATTTGAATTTGGAGATCTTCAAATAAAGAATAATAAACTACCGACCTTATACGACATGCTAGATTCCTTCGGGAGGGCACGTTGTATTACATTCGTAAGGTCCCTTTCTCTCTCCTTAATAAGTTTTGGGGACTCTCGAAATGAATACATACCTTCTGTCTAAGGCGGGTATTTATTTTAGAAGTCCTAGGATTTATAAATTGATGATTTCCTGCACTTAGGGAATTATCAATCTATAAATTCTTTATAATCTAAATTAATAAACTTTAACATTTAAAATTGGAATAATTCTTAATAAATTCATTAATACATCTTATTTAAACCTTGATCAAATTCCCTCGGCCTATAATAAATCAATTTTAATAATACATACAATTTGAACAAAATAAACCCATTAGGATTTACCCAAACCACACAGCTTTCTTCACACACTTAGATGCTTGCTAGGACAACCAACTTTAGCCTAAGTTAGGCCGGTGGCTTGTTGTGGTTTGTTTGCGGGTGTCTTGCCTAGAGGGCACCTATGTGTGATTGCTTACTTTTCTGTACTGCATTAGCATGCATATCTACTTTTCTGTCTGTACACCAGAGAGCGGAGTGAATAAAGTGAGGGCCGTGTACTTTACTTTTATGTCTTTACTTTCCTGCATTTATAACTGTACACAACACACTCATAACATGCATCATTATATAACTGCTTTATTTCCTGTCTTTTATATTACTGCAACAGTAGAATATTTTTAGGATCTGATGTACTGCTTTTCATTTCCTAGAATTGTTGTATATAGATTGAGTCTGTACAGCGTCTAGAGTCTGTAAAAGAATTAAAGATAGCTGCTTATAAATATATAAATGGGGCTCCAAAAAGTAATGTCCTCCTTCAGAAGGACGTTCCTTTTTGGAATTCCATAGAAGACCCGGAGCCCGAAGACCCTAAGCAGTTATATTTAATTCTATTTTCTCGTAGGCTTAGAACCCATGTTTGTTGTCGGTGGGTCCTGGCCACCATTACTTTACTGCAAATTCTGTTGTGTAACCAATGAAAATTATATTAATAAAATCAGCTCTTTCATATATAACTGTTTCATACATCATTCGCATACGAGTAGATTTTTTGTTTTTGTAAGCATATTACTCTGCATTTATTTTAAATTCTTGAATCACTCCTTGATTCCTAAGATAGAACCATCTTAACTCTTGCATCATCGGCGAATTGTTGTGATTAGGATTGTTAGCTGGCAGCCCACTCTAGGCAGGTGGTAAGTCCAGATTGTATACACTTCTCTCTGCACATTCCTCCTTCTAATCAATTCTAACTCTTCTAAATTCAACTCTATAATCTAAAGCCTGATCGTGAAAATTTAAATTAGCCCAAATATTTAATTAAATTTGTATATAATTTTGGAATCAATTAGTCTTCATTTAAATCGAGAGTGTTCTCTTAGGAGATGTAATTAACTACAGGGGCTTGCCCCTGTAGGAAGTCTAGATCCCAGAATAATCTAAACCCTACATAAGTTCTTTTCTGAAGTAGGGGAAAGATCTGTGGAAGTAGATTAGTCTTTGTTCACATTTAGGAGTTATTTCTATAATTAATGAATGGATAGATAGTTGGTTTGTTTTTACTAACAAATCAAATATCTTCTATATTTAATTATAGAAATGAACTTACAATTCGTTAATCTAATCAGGTTAATTAGAGAATATACTCGTCATCCCTTCAGGATGATTTGAATATTCTCTATACTATACCTGATTAGAAGAAAGAATTGTACTGCTTCTCCCTTTAAAATCAATAGGAGGATATTAGTCTGTCTTTCGGGGCAGCATAACATCCGACTATGTAGATTTAATCGGGAGAAATATATTCTAAAAATAAATAAAGCAAATCATGTGAGAAGATAAAATTCATATTTTTAAATAGAAAACCCTGTCTTATCTATACTTTTGTTTAGATTCATTCATTATAATCAAGAAATAGATAAATATTCGATTTACTTTTATAAGTAAATCAAATATCGTCTGTATACTTGATTTTAGGAATGAATTGACGATTCACTAATCTAATTAGGTAATTAGGAAAAATACGGATCGTCCTTTCGGGTGATTTGTATATTCCCTACGTCATACCTGATTAGGAAAGCGAATTGTCTGTTCTCTTTATTTAGAATTAATAGAAGGATATCAATCTGTCTTTCGAGGCGGTCTGATATTCGACTATACAAGTTCAATTGAAAGAGAATATTCAAAAATATAAATAAACCAGATTATTTTTCTGTAAATAAAGTAGGATAAATTTTATTTCAAAAGTTATTTTAAAAATCTATCTTTCTCTCCTTCTCTTTTTCTATTTAAATTATATATAAATTTATTATATAGTATAAATTCTATTATATTCTATTAAATTAAACTCCTACATAAAAGAGTTATATTTAAAATAATAAATAAAAATAAAGTTAGTTAGATGATTTTATTTTCTCACAAGCGATAGGAGAATAAATAAACAGTACATACAATACATCTCGCAAGAATCCAATCAACTTAATAGAAGAAAATCATCGTCTCGATAATATCAATAAAATCAATCAAATTAATTATCTCTGGTCAAAATCAACCAATACGTCGAAAGAACAATTGAAATCAAATCAATACAGTAAAACATATTCCATATCAGTCAATGAATCACATGCAACAGTTCAATATGGTGTATCAATGAAATGATAGTATCAATGAGTCAATATCAATAAATCAATAGTATCCATGTCCATAGTATCAATAAGTCAATGCAATGTTGATATCCATATCAGTAGCAGTATCAATGCAGTGAAATAATGTGAATATCAATGAAATCGTACAAAAAATCCGTAAATCCGTCAATAAACAAATTTCAATATAAATCCGTCGATATCAATAAATCCATGAATCCATAATGAGATCAATAAGTCAATATCGTACACATGCACTTCAATACAATAGTCTTACTGAACAAGTACAATCACTGGTTATTAAGGCATTTTTCAATCCATAGTGCTGTTGTAGAAATCCATATCCATATCCATTGGTTCAATAAGAGTCGTCACTCTGTGCCCGTCGGCATAAGAATATCCTTATGCCTCCCAATCGTTATATCAATGCAATAGAGGATAACACCAAACCCCTTTTTAAAGGAAAGCCTGTCGGCCCACCATCCAGTATAGGTCAAGTTAATCTCCAACCAACGGTTCAACCAGTCTTCACTTGTCTTTCAGTAATAATAACCGTAGAGCAATCATATATTCACATTCGTATGCATATCAGTTCAAATCATCAATTTCAAAAAATCGGAAATCGTACGAAAATCCAGCGGCATAACGGCAGTATACGGAATTTACACAAAAATCACAGAATTCATAAATTACCAAATTAACACAGAACGTTCACAACAACATTATAAGACTTTTATTCCACAGCCCAAACAATTTCAGACATCACCAGAATTTACAGTCAAAATAAAACACTGCCAAATCAAAACTATCCGGTCAAAAGTCTCTAGAAAATAATCAAATCGTGTAGAAATACCATATCAGAAACATACCAAAAGTTGTGCGGTAAAACTTTCATCAATACAAAATCATGCGCGTGTTGACCTCATTATTCGAGGTCAATTTTCCTGAAATCGATTCTAGTGCTTAGGTCTTCCTAACCTAGTGTAGACGTCGCACCCATAGGATTTCATTTAGGTGGATTCCTAATGACGTAGCATCGACTCGAGCCTATCACCCAATTCGAATCAAAATCAATTCAATCTGAATTTTATTAAACTCAACTCATATCAAATCGACTCTTTTAAACCAAAATTTGCTACACCAATCGAAGCGAAATAAAATCAAATTTAGCTCGATTCGAGTTCAATTTCAATAGCCCTTATTAACCAGATTTGACTTGTCACAAGTTTATATGTATATATAATAATAAATTTGTCATAAAGTATATATATATATATATATATATATATATATATATATATATATATATATATATATATATATATATATATATATATATAATAAAAGAAGAATGAAAATTTGTCTAGATTATAATTAATGTATATCCTAATAACCACCCCTTATTTTTTAAAAATTCAAATCAAAATTAGTTTAGACTTAACCTAAAGTGTAGTTAGACACTTAAACTAATCCCATTCACTCTCCTTCTCTGTTCACGAACCACCCAAACCCACGATCTCCCTGCAGTTCACGAACCGATCTCTCCCTCTCCTACTGCAGTTCACGAACCGATCTCTCCCTCTCCTACTGCAGTTCACGAACCGATCTCTCCCTCTCCTACTTCAGTTCACGAAGCCCTCTCCCTCTACAATTTCGGAAAAACCACCCCAGCCCATCTCCTTCTCATTCGCACAGAGCAAATCCCTTATTCGGTTCTCCCCAGCTCGCACACCTTCAGGCGATACCAAGGCCGAACTCCCTCTGCCCCAACGCCTCCTCTCTGCCGTTCACGAAATCCAGCCTCCTCTCACTCATATATACAGAACAAAACTCCTTGGAGCCGATCTATCTCACACGTTGGCCGAACTACCCTCTTCTCCCTCTTATTTCGGACAAACTGCCCCTTCTCCTCTCTGTTCGCACAATCCAGACGAGCAACCCGCCTCTTCTCCCATTGATTTGCACGAAGCCCCTCTGTCTCCTCACAGTTCGCAAATCCTGCTGGACCTGCCTTCGTTCGCATACGTGAAGCCAATGGAAGTCCCGGCCACCTGAATCCTTGCTAAATCCTCCTCCTGTGCGTGAAAGAACCACCTCCGTCCGGGCCTTCTCTGATAATCATCCCGTCTTCACTTCTTCTGCCAACTTGAGTGACCAGAACTTGAAAAAGAAAAGAGTACGTCTTCTTCATTTTATTTATTTGGAATGATTAAAATTAATATCTTACATTTTTTTTTGATCAAAAGTCTAAGTGATAAATATATATTATTCTTAGTTTTGTAATAGTTTTATCTTGGTTAAATATTTTATCAGTTTATATAATCATTTTTTTTAGATTCATAAAACAATTGAGATAATTGAGATTGACGTCAGATCATCAATATAAAATTCTCTAGATTTGAACCATCTATATACAGTAAATTCATGATTGATTTCTTATAACCATGTTTAATTGTAATATTTATAAAAGAAACGGGATAATTGTCTAACAGTAAGGGTTTATGAAATTATTAAAAAGGGGTGCATGCATACTTGAATATTTGCTTCATATTTTGGTTTTGAAATTATAATCGCATTAAAATGTTTAAATATGCATTTTATGTATAACAATAATAAAAATACACGAATGATCAATAAATGAAAATAAAATTGCTATTCTAAAATATGTATGAATTTGAAAGGTAGTATGTGCATCTTTTTGGAAAATTTTGGGAAATGAAAAGTGTTTTGCTTAAATGAAAAGTTTAGTGTGTGCTCTTTGAATGGTGAAATGAAACTTAATCGTTGGAGAATGAAAAATGTTCATTTTGAAAAGATAAAATGTGTAAGTGTGAGAATGCTTAAAATATGGATTGTGGTGGAATTTGTGTATGTTTTGAGAGAGGAAATTGTGGAGATTTGAAGGGTAAAATGTGTTGATTTTGAAAAGTAAATTTTGAGTTTTTGGAGAGTAAAAGGTGTATGTTTGAAAGATGAAATGTGAGAAAGGTGAAAAGTAAGTGTTAGATTGTAAAAAATAAAATGTGTATATGTCAAATTATGTTTTAAAGTGTGTGTTTGTTAAAGGTTGAATTGTTATAAGGAGTGAGGTGTAAATGTGTTGAATGGTGATTTTGGTATAGTTGGAAAGCTTCATTGATATTAGAAGAGAATGAAATTGACTTTAATTCTTTATTTGAGTTGTATTTAGCCAAAGTGTTGAATTGGAATATGGAAATTGTGCATATGAAAGAAAAAGTGTATGTTTTAAAGGTGAAAGTGTGTGATCTTGGAATTGTGTGTTTAAAGTTATATGATTTCTAAAAATGAGGTGTGTGAATTTATGAATGGTGAATTTATGTTTTTAGAGGTATCATATGAGATGGTTGAATAATAAAATATTTAGTTTTGAATGTTAAGTGACATGTGTGTGCTTTAAGAGGTGATTGTGTGATTTGGAAAAGTGAAAGGTGTATATTTTAAAGTGATTTGTGAATGTGGGTGTTGAGGGAGAAGTATATGTTTGAAAGTTGAAGATGTATGGTTTTGAGAAGTGAAAGTGTTTGTGTTAAAGATGGTTGGTTTGCGAAAATAAGGAAAATAAAAGTAAAGCATCTCTTTCTACCTCTCTTTCTCTCCCCCTTTCTTATACCTCGAGATAAATGTTGGAAAAGTATAATATGCTATCAAAAAAGGAAAGGTTCCAAAAAGACATTCAACGAACTGGTGTTCAAGCCCGAAGAAAGGTATGTCTTTATTTTCAATAAATTTCAATTATTTTATTATTAATTATTAAATGTGCTTTCTAATCCCTGTTTTCCTTGTCTTCTCTTTCTTTGCATGAACTACGAGGAACGATACGGGTCGAGGGGACAAAAGTACAAGGAGCTAAAGACGTCAGTCGCCTCTATCCAACCGGGTAGAGGTGCTACGGGCGGAACCACCGGGTCGTAGCCCCCGGTGACTGTGAGTATTTCTAAACTTAGAAAACCTTTAGGGGCCCCTTGATGTGGTATGCGTGAACCATTCCTTTAGGTCCCTGTAGTAACTTCAATTTAATTAGGTTTACTTTTTTTTGCTTTATTTTAGATCCCTAAACCCCTTTTACACATGCTCAAAGTCCTAAGGGTTAGTAATAATAAATTTTTATCCCATACAACAGTAGTGACACTTAAGGATAAAAATTAAGGACCGGGTCTTAGAAAATCTAGACTTATGAAGCATGCACACTTTAGGATAGAAACTTATAACATAGAAAATTTAGTGACATCTCACTTTAGAATTAGTAAGCATTTTTAAATTAGAATTCAATCAATTAAAAAAAAAACTTTAGCCAATAATTGACTTAGGACATTTCAAAACCACATAACCTATTGCACACACTTAGATTTATTTGCTAGGACAACCGACTCTAGTTTTAGGTTAGGCCGGTGTTTATTTCCTTACTGCGCTGTGACGGGCTTTTTCTCGAGTTTTATTGCATGCTGATTGTAAAATGTTGATGTGTTTGTTTATTTATTTTTACTGCACTCTGTGTTGGTTTGATTGACGATTAGATTACCCATAGGCTAGGAGCGATCTGGATTGTTAATATGATTTTCTGCAGGTGACCACACTCATGTAGGGCAGAAAAATGTGGCTAATTAATTAATAATAAATAAATGCTACAGGTGCTTCAGCTGCTTAGCCCCCAAATGAAGAAGAGTGTGGTCAAGTGTGGCTTAATAATTTAAATTCAATTGCATATATATATAACTGCGTTGGATGATTTTTGTTATAAATTGCTCATGATAACCTTGCAGGTGGATTAGATTTTTTTTTTCCTTTCTGTGAAATGAAATGTAATGTAAATATAATATATCAAGAGTCAATACATGTGAAAGTGATTTTTTGAAAGTGGGATATTACATCCAATTTGGAATCCAAAGAAAGGAGAATATACCTTAAAGGATTATTCTCTTTTATTTAGAAAGCCAAATTAGGATGATTCAATATCCAAATAGAAAAGAAAATACCCCTCTTAGGGATGAGTTTCTTTTCATTTGGATATCCAGAACCCGACAGACCCGAGAAGTTCGTAGAAGAAGAAAAGACAGAACAAGAAGATTGAAGAAAGAAGAGGAAGAAATGAAGATCTAAGGAACAGTATATCCCATTTCAAAAATCACTTGCGTCATTCTTAGGATTAGAATCCGGGTTTGTTGTCAGTGGTGCCCGGCCACTTTACTTTTCAGCAAATTCTGGGTGTAATATGGACATTGGAAATTAGACATTATATTTGGATTATTAAAATTGATTGTTTACATTATTTGTGCAGTAGATTTTTTTAGGACATTGCATGCCGTGTTTTGTTTTAGCCTGGATTCGAAACGGAGAGATTTTTTTCGTAAGGGTACGCTTAAAATTTTTTTAATTGTAATTTTAAATAAAAATTTTTAGGCTCACATAGTAACTCTAACGATCTAAGAAGTAAGCTCGGGACCGCCGAGAGTCAGCATAAGCATATTAATAATTTCTCTTCCTTGTTAGGCACCTCCCCGCCTGCGGGTTCTGGCAGACCACTTGACCTATGAGGGTGCAGTTCTGTCAAGGGGAAGTTGTGTAATCTCTAGGGAAAAATCTATTTTCTAAGCCTAAAATTTTAAACTGCTTCATTATCATTTTATGCATTCGAGTCAATTAGCATGCATTGCATTAGATACAAACTAAAAAGAGTCTAAAATATTAATAGCATTTCTAGACATTTTTCACTCTACATAAGTTGAGGGGCCAATTAGGAACTGTCTTAGATGTCGGCCCCTAATTCCTTAAAACTTAAATAAACATCTCTACCCATCTTTCATAAGAGACTGGACACATGGTTTTAAAGCGCCTAGGTGGTTAGCTGGCTCCCTAATCCAGGCCGGGGTAAGTCCAGATTTGCACTTCATTAGTTAGGTTTGGGTCACTATTTTATAGTACCCAAATTAGATTTAAGTTCTGAGGCAGATTCTTTTTAGATCTTAAGTCCTCGCCCTCCGGGAATATAATCCCAAATTTCTAATAAAATGTCAACTTAAACATAAAATTTTCTCTTAAAATGTAAAACCCAACATAGGATAGACTGAGGTTGTCTCTGAGCTTCTCAGAATCCGACACCTACTTTTCCTCCATTGACTCACTAATAAATGTTCAACATTGAGCTTTCTCCTTGGAAAATCTTTACTTCTATTTCCTTGTCTTCTACTTTGTAGTCAAAAGGGTATGAAATCACTGCTTTAATCGAGAGTTTTCTTAGGAGCATTTCTCCTAGGATGTAATTAACTATAGGAGCTTGCTCTTATAGGGATTTGAGAACCCCAGACTAAAATAAACCTTGTTTTATTCGTATAAAATAAGGGAAGAATCTTTGGGAACGTAGATATTTTTTAAAACCTTATTTCTAATTTTGAATAGACTTGTAGAATGTTATTATTATCTTTTCAGATAATATAATATTATACTTGTTATATTCAACTTTAGAAATGATGAATTTTATAAAACTCATTCTCACTTTTGGATATCTTGAATAATGTTCTGTTCGTCTTTTAAGATGATATAATATTATTCTTGTCATATCTAAACAAAAGAATGAATAAACTTTTTCAAAAATATATTTCTATCTTTAAACATATTCTATAGAATTTCATGTTCATCTTTTGAGATGATATGTTATTCTTTGAACTATGTTTGATTATAGAAATATCAATTTTCAACATCCTATTCTGATATTGAATCCGTTGTAGAATATTGTGTCGGCCTCTCGAGACTGTACTTTATTCTCAATATAGTATTTGATTACAAAATAGGAGAAATCAAAATCTGCGTGGTGTGACACAATTTTTCCCACCAGCGCATTTTTCGGTAACGAAAATACAAATCTGAGCACAGAAATACCAAAACTTGACATCTTCGAAAACAGAAATAGGGTTCGGAGTCCTTACTACGAGATAAACACTTCTCCCAACAGCGGCGACGGACGAAAAGCGCTCCGCAGCCTCCGAAATCCAGCTTTTCCTTTGTTTTCCTTCTCCTTCTCTCTCCTCAGATATTTTGATATAAAATAATGATTTTCTCTCTCTTCAAAATGAGTTGATTTCTTTTTAATACAGACCTGATCGGCCCGGCCGATCGCCACATCGTCCAGGACGATCTGAGCAAAATCCAATCGTCCAGGACGATATCTCAGGACGATAATTAATTTTCTCAGACGATAAAAACCCTTGCTCACTAACTTTTGCCATGCACTGATCGTCCCAGGACGATCCAAAATCGGCCCGGACGATCCACTCAGAAATCAGTGGTTTCACTGATCGCTCTGGACTTTCTCAACATCGTCCCAGATGATCCCAGAACGAAATCAAAGAAACGAGCTCTCACAGAGGTAGCTTAGAAAAAGTGTTTTGATGGAATGAGGGTTTTAGGACCCTTTAGGTGATTTTGAGCCTTATGGTTTGAATGGCTGGTTGTGATGGATTAGAGGGAACCCTTGGATGTTTGACACCTAGTTGGAGTGGTTGGGAGCCAGAGATGGCAACTTGGGAGAGACTGTGAGGTGTTTTAGCGCATGTGAGGGGAGGGGACCACATTTTGAAAGTATGTATAAGTTGTTAGATCTAACACAATTGTCCCAATGTTAACCAAGAGAGAGGATGAATTGGTAATTTGGAAACTCTGTATAAGTTGTTCGACCTCCATCGTCTATCGATTACGGTATCTTCGAATACCATCTACATATTATGATCTTCCCAATCGTCGTTAGTCTACTATGATCTTTACAACCTCCGTTGCCCCGCTAACCACGGTCTTTCAGACCTCTATTGCCCGACTACGTTCCTTCCGACCATATTTGCCCGACTATAGTCCTTTTGACCTACATCGCTCGCCGACTAAGGTCCCTCTATCCTCCATCACTTGCAGACTACGGTCCATCCGATCTTTCTCGCTCGCCGGCTATAATCCCTTCGACCTCCTTCACCTACTGACGACGGACACTTTGATCTACGTCACTCGCAAAATACAGGCTTTTTAACCACCATCTCTAGACTACGGTCTCCCCGACCTACCGACATCCGTCATTCAACTATGATCTTTTAGACCACCATCACCCGACTATGGTCTTTCCGACCTCGGTTGCCCACCAACTAAGATTTTTTAGACCTTGGTCACCCCACCAACTACGGTCTTTACGACCTCCATTGCCCGACTATGATCCTTCTCACCATCATTGCATGACTGCAATCCTTCCGACCTATATCGCTCATCGACTATGATCCCTCCGACCTACATTGCTCGCCGACTATGGTCTTGCCAATATTTATTCTTCCAACTTCCACCATGTAATGCACTATGTATGATGTATATTGGCTACATCAAGCTAAGGACTACCAGGCTCCATTTTTCATATGAATGTTACACCCCTTTATTTTTTAATGTTTGTGTGCTAAATCTTCGTACAAAGCTAGGATACTTTATATATCTCTACCGAAGCGAATTTTCTAGGACTCAACATGAAGTACATATAATTTTATGGAATTATAATTTAATAATTTAAGCCATATTGATTCCCTCAATTATAGATCATTTTTTAAGCATTTAAATACCTTAATAGCATCTAAATGGATTGATCAAACTCAGTGAATTTTCTCATCGGGATACTTATTTAGATTGTAAACTGATAATATTCATATTTTATTTGCCCTCTCAAGTCATGAAGCTTCTAATTGTGCTTTAAATGCTTTATTTGAGCTCATTCGAACTCTTAAACGCTATAATAATGTGTCACCAACTAAGGAAGGTTTAAATAACTTCAACTTGCTTTGATATAATCACTATTTGGGTGCCAACAGTAACGATCGTGAGCCCGAGCCGAGCGCTACTGCTGGTATGGAGTGTGATCGGGAGGATTCCTCTGGAACCGAACATGAAGCAAGCTGTAGACTATCATGGATTCAAGAATCAGATGAAAGAGGGAAGAGGAAATTTTATTATTTCAATCTATGTATTTTAGATGATTACATCCTCTATTTATACTTGTAACTAATCCCTCTGTTTTACACATTTCAGGTATTCCCAGTCTGTCATCGGTTATCCACGTTGTCTTCATCTTCCAGCCTGGCATCGTCATTCTGTCCGTCTTCAGCCGCTTTGTCAGTTACTTGTTTCTTTCTGTCTAACATCCTCCTGCAAACTGTTGATTCTGTTGAATCAATTAGTTTGGATATGATATGCTGAAATGGAGCTATAGCCAATGCCTTTGTAAATACATCTGCCAGCTGATCTTTGCTTGAAATATGCTGAACTTGAATTGTTTTGTCTTTTATACAATTTCGTATAAAATGACAATCAACTTCAATGTGCTTAGTTCTAGCATGATATACCAGATTATGTGCTAATGATATCGCTGATGTATTATCACAATAGAGTGTCGTAGGTGCTGTTTGTCCATTTCCCAGTTCTTGCAATAGTTGTCTTAACCATATTATTTCCGTTGCTGCTGAAGCTAATGCACGATACTCTGCTTCAGCCGAGGATCGGGCAATTGTTGATTGCTTCTTCACACTCCATGATATTAGTGTTTGCCCAAGAAAATTACAGTAACCAGTTGTGGATTTGCGATCTTGATGGTCGCCTGCCCAATCGGAATCCACATATGATGTTAACTGCATTGATGCACCAGATATTGGTAATCATATCAGCAATGTTCCTTTAATATATCTGAGTATTCTTTTGACTGCTTCAAACTGACTTTCTGTTGGTTTGTGCATATATTGACAAACCTTGTTTACTGCATATGTTATATCTGGCCTTGTTAAGGTCAAGTATTGAAGTGCACCAACTAATTGTCGATATAACAGAGGATTGGAACATTCTGGAGAATCTGATATCATTGTGGCTTTGGTATTAACTGGATTAGATAATGCTTTACAGTTGCTCATGCCTGCACGATCCAAAATTGTCTGTGCATATCTCTTCTGATTTAGAATTAATCCTGTAGATGTATAGATTGCTGTAATACCGAGAAACTGAGATAGCTGTCCCAGATTTCTCATATTAAATTGACTATGTAGTTTGGCCAACACTTTTTGAACTTCTTCTTTGCTGTTTCCAGTTAGCATAATATCATCTACATATATAAGGATATACATTTGTATATTGCCTTGATTGTAAATCATCAATGAAGGATCTGAGTTGCTCATGCAGAAATTTAATGTTTGTAAGTACCCAGATAATGTTTCAAACCATTGTCGGGGTGATTGCTTTAAGCCATATAGTGCCTTTTTGAGTTTACACACATAATCCGGATGACTTTCATCCAGAAAACCAGTCGGCTATTTCATATATACTAGATCATTCAATTTCCCATGCAAAAATGCATTGGATACATCTAGTTGATGAATTTCCCATTTGTGATGAAGAGCTAACACAATAAGTACTCTTATGGTTGGAATCTTTGCTACGGGACTAAATGTCTCATTATAGTCCAAGCCAAATTCCTGCTTATACCCAAGGGCTACTAACCGAGCCTTATATCTTGCTATTGAGCCATCCGAATTGTATTTTGTTCGGAACATCCACTTGCAGCCAAGTATATTTTGGCTAGAATCTGGTGGTACTAGTTCCCATGTACCCTGTGATTGAAGTGCTTGAAACTCATGTGACATTGCTGTTCGCCAATGCTTATGTTTCATTGCTTCAGTATATGAAGCTGGATCGTGTGACACAATTTGATGAGTAAGATTCATCATTGTTCTGGGCTTGAGATTCCCTGTTTTATATCTCGTTGCCATTTGATGTCTTGAACTTTGCTGTTGTTGCTCCGGAACAATTGTATTTTGCTATGTATTTTGACTGGAACTTTGAGTTGCTCTCTGATATGATTCATGACCAGTTGACATTCTCATGTTTGATAATGTCTCATGTGATTGAGATGAGGGTATCAAGCTAGTACTGGGTACTGGTTTATGATTTTTTGGTAGAGCTGCTGTTGGAACCAACAATAAAGGAGGGATATGGGATTGAATTTTGGTTGGATTGATACAATTGTTTGTGAAGTTGTGTGTTGTTTGGTAGGGAAATTCTTTTTCATTGAATATCACATGTCTGGATGTGTAAATTTTGCAAGTGATAGGATCTAAGCAGTGATATCCTTTTTGGTTCCCTGCATATCCCACAAATACACAAGGTTTGGATAGTGGTTGAAGTTTGGACTTGATGTATGGTCGAAGCCAAGGGTAACACAAACATCCAAAAACTTTTAGTGAATCATATGATGGGGCTTTGTTGTACAAAACTTCATGAGGAGTTTTGTTGTGTAGTTTTGCAGTAGGTTGTATATTAATGAGAAAAGCTGCCGTTTGAACAGCTTCAACCCACAAATTTGGTGGAGTTTGGGACTGAATCAAAAGGCTGCGAGTAGTTTCCAATAAGTGCCTATGTTTTCTTTCCGCTACCCCATTTTGAGCTGGCGTGTGTGGGCAAGTGTCACGACCCGACCCGACGGGGACGGATCCCGCCCGAGCCGGATCGCGACGAGCTGAACTTCTTATCCAGGATCTGGCTTTGGATTAGGTTACTGAACTGATCTTTCAAATACTTAACTCAACAGACACACACAGAACAACAGAGCTACTAAAATCATCAAATGCAGCGGAACAAAACATCTATCGTTTCATTTCCTCAAAAATAATCATCTACAGAACAGTACATGGCTTTTAAACAGAAGGAAAGACAGAATAGAAAAGCCATGACTGTACAAAATCAAAAAGTACAAAAGTACCTATACTGATCAGACTCTGAACTCTAGTCCTGAACTTCCTTGCCCTTCCTAGAACCTGAAAACCACCAAAAAGCAAGGGTGAGCTCAACAGCTCAGCAAAGCAACAAACCACCAATCTAAATTCTCAGAAACCAAAACCAAACTAATCAGACAGAAATCAGATCAGAAATCGGAACAGAATCGGAAATCAGAACTTGTACGGACATATATCAAAGCCGAAACAGAATCGTACAGATCAGATCACAGAACAGAATAAATCAACGGAGTTAGAATTATACAAAAAATCAAATTCGCAGATCATATCATATCAGAATCACAATTTCGTACAGAACAAATACAGAAAACAGAACAGATACATATAGCTAAATGCCCTGACACTGACGGAATCTCTACGGATTCCGGCCCCTTATGCCTCCCTTCCCAGACACTGACTGAATCTCATAGGATCCAGGCCCCTTATGTCTCCCTTTGTGCTCACGACACCAAAACAGATGTGCTTATAGCACCAGAACAGAATTCATCGGATCCGGAACAAAACAGATATCAGATTTCAGATTTGAGCTCATTTCAGATTTCCCGTTTCACTAACTGAATCTCATAGGATTCAGGCCCCTTATAACTCCCTTTTTATAGCTTATACACATAGCATTTCAATTCAGAAGAAATCCGAACAATTCAGAAATTACCCAAAAATCGGGCAGCACAACGGCAGAATACAGAATTTACACAAAATTTCCTGCAAAGAAAATTTATCGAATTCGCACAGAATATAGATAATCATATTCCAGAACATTTATTCTACTGCACAGAGCATTTACAATTTCACAGAAAATTGTAGTCTACGAAAAACATCACCGAATCAAAAATACCCGGACAAAAATCTTCGGAAAATAACCAAAATGTGCACACTCGGCACGTCAACAACATACAGAAACTTACGCGGTAAAAACTGAACCAATCAAAAGATACGGACGAAAAACCGTAAGGAAAACGAAATCCGGACAGAAAATACCGCCAACCGCGACGGAACTGAAAATTGAGAAAGACGGAATATGCCTTACCTCGAGCACAGCAAATTCCTCAACAGTCACTTCGAACGAAAACGAAATCCGCGTCTTCCCGAAATCAACTTTTCCAAATTTCTCTTTTTCTCTCTCCTCAGAGCTGAAAATCAGATATTTTATTTTTTTTAATTTCTCTCTCTTCAAATCGGCTGAAACCCTTAAATCCTCTTCAGATCGGCCTGGCCGATCGTCTCGATCGTCCTGGACGATCAGACCAAACCAAAATCGCCTAGCCGATACTCCAGGGCGATGATCAGGCCGATCCTTATGAACAGTGCAATCGGCCTGGCCGATGTCCTCGATCGGCCTGGACGATGCCTACAGGAAATCACCTGGAGCAAAACTGGGCAAAATCTGGAGCTGATTTACAACTGATCGTCCCAGGACGATCCAGATCGTCCTGGACGATCCTGGAGCAGATTGTGATATTACAATCTCCCCAACTCAGAAAAATGTCGTCCTCAACATTAACCAATCCAAACTCAGTCAAAACAAGTACGGGTACGACCGTCTCATATCAGACTCTTTTTCCCAAGTTGCTTCTCGTGCAGTCCGGTGCTTCCACTGGACTTTAACCATCGGAATCTCTTTATTTCTTAACTTCCGGACGTCGTACGCCAAAATAAGCTCTGGCTCTTCCTTGTACGCCAGATTCTCCTGAATCTCAACCTCATCAGCTGATACCTTCTTCCCAGAGTCGGATACCCACTTCCTCAGAGTGGATACATGAAACACATTATGCACATCAGGCATAGAATCAGAAAGCAATAGGCGATAAGCAGCTTTTCCAATTCTTTCCAAAATCTCAAACGGTCCAACATACCTTGGACTAAGCTTGCTTACCTGACCAAATCTGCTCACACCCTTCATCGGGCTGACTTTGACATACACAAAGTCACCAACTTGAAACTCAACAAATCTGTGCTTCTGATTATAATACTTCTGCTGACGGTCTTGAGCCGCTTTCAATCTTTCTCTTATCAAACTGATCTTTTGAGCAGTTTCATCAGCAAAAGTGGCCCCCAAAGCCTGTCTATCTCCGACCTCTGTCAGAGTCAAAGGAGTACGACACTTCCTGCCATACAGAGCCTCGTACGGTGCCATACCGATGCTGGACTGAAAATTGTTGTTATAAGCAAACTCAATTAGCGGAATATGATCTTCCCAGCTTCCGCTAAAGTCCAGAACACAAAGTCTCAACAGATCTTCCAGTACCTGAATAGTCCTCTCAGACTGTCCATCTGTCTGAGGATGAAAGGCTGTACTGAAATGTAATTTCGTACCCAAGCCTTGCTGAATGCCTTTCCAAAGTCTGGAAGTAAAGCGTCCATCTCGATCAGATATGATCACACGAGGCACACCGTGCAATCTAACTATCTCCTTCACATAAATCTGTGCCAAGCGTTCAACTGAATCCGTCTGTCTGATCGGAAGAAAATGGGCTGACTTCGTCAATCGATCCACAACTACCCAAATGGCATCATGTCCTTGTCGTGATCGAGGAAAACCCATTGCAAAATCCATTGTTATCTCTTCCCATTTCCACTCAGGGATCGGCAACGACTGCAACAGTCCACCTGGTCGCTGATGCTCTGCCTTCACCAACTGACAGGCTTCGCATCTCGACACAAACTCCGCCACATCCTTCTTCATCCCAGGCCACCAGAACAAAAGCTTCATATCAGCGTACATCTTACCACTGCCTAGATGAACAGTGTAGCCAGAATGATGAGATTCATACAGAATCTCCCGCCTCAAATCTCCAAACACAGGTACCCACAACCTGTTCTTACAGAAAATAGCACCAGAATCAGAAATTCGAAGTTCAGGAGTCTTACCAGATCCAATCTGAGCTATCAACTTCGAATAATCAGAATCTGACTTCTGGGCTTCTTGAATCCGTGCTTCCAAAGAAGACTGAATACTCATCTGAGTCAATTCCAAACCACTGGAGGAAATCACCTCCAACTGCAATTTCTCCAAATCACGAATCAGAAAGTCATCACAGGTAAGCTGAATACCTGATAGTCCAGAAGACTTCCTGCTCAAAGCATCCGCTACCACATTCGCCTTTCCAGGCTGATACTGAATAGTCAGGTCATAGTCCTTGATCAACTCGAGCCACCGCCTCTGTCTCAAATTCAGATCCTTCTGAGTAAAAATATACTTCAGGCTCTTATGATCAGTAAAAATCTCACATCTGACGTCATACAGGTAATGACGCCAAATCTTCAAAGCAAAAATAACTGCAGCTAACTCCAAATCATGTGTCGGGTAATTCTTCTCATGTGGTTTCAACTGTCTCGAAGCATAAGCAATTACCTGACCATGCTGCATCAGGACACATCCCAGTCCTTTCAGTGAAGCATCACTGAACACCTGAAAACCTTCCGTACCTGACGGAAGTGCTAACACTGGAGCTGAAGTCAAACACTCCTTCAGTCTCTGAAAACTAGCTTCACACTCCGGTGTCCAAACAAAAGGAACTGACTTCTGAGTCAGTCTCGTCAGAGGAGTCGAAATCTGTGAAAATCCTTTCACAAACTTCATGTAATACCCGGCCATGCCCAAGAAACTACGTACCTCAAATACCGTAGTCGGCCTTGGCCAATCAGCAACCGCCTGAATCTTCTGGGGATCTACAGAAATGCCTTCTCTGCTAATCACATGCCCCAGAAAAGAAATACTCTTCAGCCAGAATTCACACTTGGAGAACTTGGCATACAGCTGATGCCTCCTCAAAGTCTCCAACACAATCCTCAAATGTCTGGCATGATCATCCTCAGATGCAGAATATACCAAAATATCGTCGATGAAGACGATCACAAACTGATCCAAATACTCCCTGAATACTCGGTTCATCAGATCCATGAAAATAGAGGGCGCATTGGTTACCCCAAAAGGCATAACCAAAAACTCGTAGTGCCCGTACCGAGTACTGAAAGCAGTCTTCACCACATCAGATTCCTTTACCTTCACCTGATAATATCCGGATCTCAAATCAATCTTCGAAAATACCGAAGATCCGGAAAGCTGATCGAACAAGTCATCAATCCGAGACAAAGGATACTTGTTCTTGATCGTGACCTTGTTCAAATCTCTGTAATCAATACACATACGGAGTGTACCGTCCTTCTTCTTCACAAACAGAACAGGTGCTCCCCAAGGTGAAACACTAGGGCGCACAAAACCTCTGTCAACCAACTCCTGAAGCTGAACTTTCAACTCAGAAAGTTCTTTCGGTGCCATCCTGTACGGAGCTTTCGATATCGGAGCGGTACCCGGAAAAACATCGATAGAGAACTCCACATCTCTATCCGGAGGTAAACTAACCAACTCCTCAGGAAAAACATCCACAAACTCCCGTACCACTGGGATCTCAGAAACAGAACCAACCTCCAGGTTCAGATCCCGCACTGAAGCCAAAAATACTGGGCATCCTTTCTTCCACATTCTGCTCACCTCCAACGCAGAAATCAGACTGGAGAGAACACCTCGTAATCCCTGAAATACAACTCTCTCTCCAGCCACAAGCAAACTCACTTGCTTCTTCAGACAGTCAATCTGAGCCTCATACTGACTCAACCAATCCATTCCCAGAATCACATCATACGAAGAAATCGGTAATCGAATCAAACTTGATTTCCACTTCTTGCCAGAAATCTCAATCTCACACAAACAAAACTGTCGAGCAATCAAAGGATTCCCAGCCGGTAAAATCACAGACAAAGAAACCGGTAAAACCATCGAATCCAAATGTAAAATCTCAAAACAGTGCTCGGACAGAAAAGAATGACTCGCTCCAGAGTCAAACAAAACACGACAGGGCTGATCAGAAATGTAAACCGTACCTGTCACAACATCCGGAACATCTCGAGCCTCCTGCTGACTCAAGCTGTAGACTCGTGGCTGAACTGGAACAGGAGCTGAAGCAACAGAACTACTCTGCTCCCTCTGAATCGTAGGTGGTCTCCGTGGTGCAGAACTAGAACCACCACCTCTACCAGCAAATCCCTCAGGGCGTGGAGGAACAGTCCTCGGTCTTCCTGCTGCTGAACCAACAGGTCTGACGAAGCCCTCAGATCGCTGCTCATATCCCATATGTGGACATTCTGCAATCCTATGTCCCGGCTGACCACATCTGAAACAAAGACCAGCTATCCTGTAGCACTGGCCATGGTGTCGCCGTCCACAACTCTGGCACACAGGTGCCATACTGACAGATCCAGAACTAGTCGTACTGGTAGCAGTACCAGACGATCCTCCGCTCCTTCTGGAATCTCCAGATCCAGATCCAGAAACAAATCTCCTCTTTCCAGAGGAACCACTGCCAGAAGTATCACCTCCAAATCTCTTCCTACTCGCAGACCACCGCTGCTGAGTAGTCGTCATGTCATTCTCAATCAGACGAGCTCGCTCCACAAGCTCAGAGAAATCAGTAATCCGGAACGGTATCAAAGACTGCCTCAAAGTGTCTCGTAATCCTCTCAGAAACCTGTAGCACCTCTCAGCAGAAGTGCTAACCAGCTGCGGAGCATATCTGGCTAATGCAGTAAACTCAGCCTCGTACTGCATCACCGTCTTGCTCCCCTGAACCAGCCTCAGAAAACTCTCCTGCATCTGCTGTCGTGCAGAAGGGGGAACAAACCAATCTCGGAATACTTCAGTGAACTCTTCCCAAGTGATCAAAGAGTTCAGTCTACCCTGAAATCTGGCTGCCTGCTGGCCATCCCACCAGTGCTCAGCCTCTCCGTCCAACAGAAAAACAGCTAACGGAACCTTCCTGTCTGCAGGACACTGCATCCCGTCAAAAGTCTTTTCCAATCTCCTCAGCCACTCCTCGGCTGCTCTGGGCTCAACAGCGCCCTCAAATCTCGGAGGCTTCAACCTCAAAAATAACTGCAGGTGTCGATCAATGTCCTCAGATCTAACAGTAGAAGCTCTGCTCTGAGTCTCGCTCATCATCTGAGCAACAAGCGAAGCAAACTGTGACAATGTATCTGCACCGGCCACTAGGGCTGTACTCCCCACTGGTGCTGCCTGATCGGCACTCTGACCGTTTGTCATGTCTGGGTCTGGCTGATCCATACAGAAAAATCCAGAAAATCCGGAAAACTATCACAAAAACAACACAAAAACAACACAATAAAAAGCCAAACGACCCAAAACTACCCCCAGACAGACTCACTGATCACTTCCTAGAGCTCTGTTTTACAATCCAACCTGTTTCCAAAACCAGTGCTCTGATACCACAAAAGCTTGTCACGACCCGACCCGACGGGGACGGATCCCGCCCGAGCCGGATCGCGACGAGCTGAACTTCTTATCCAGGATCTGGCTTTGGATTAGGTTACTGAACTGATCTTTCAAATACTTAACTCAACAGACACACACAGAACAACAGAGCTACTAAAATCATCAAATGCAGCGGAACAAAATATCTATCTTTTCATTTCCTCAAAAATAATCATCTACAGAACAGTACATGGCTTTTAAACAGAAGGAAAGACAGAATAGAAAAGCCATGACTGTACAAAATCAAAAAGTACAAAAGTACCTATACTGATCAGACTCTGAACTCTAGTCCTGAACTTCCTTGCCCTTCCCAGAACCTGAAAACCACCAAAAAGCAAGGGTGAGCTCAACAGCTCAGCAAAGCAACAAACCACCAATCTAAATTCTCAGAAACCAAAACCAAACTAATCAGACAGAAATCAGATCAGAAATCGGAACATAATCGGAAATCAGAACTTGTACGGACAGATATCAAAGCCGAAACAGAATCGTACAGATCAGATCACAGAACAGAATAAATCAACGGAGTTAGAATTATACAAAAATCAGATTCGCATATCATATCATATCAGAATCACAATTTCGTACAGAACAAATACAGAAAACAGAACAGATACATATAGCTAAATGCCCTGACACTGACGGAATCTCTACGGATTCCGGCCCCTTATGCCTCCCTTCCCAGACACTGACTGAATCTCATAGGATCCAGGCCCCTTATGTCTCCCTTTGTGCTCACGGCACCAAAACAGATGTGCTTATAGCACCAGAACAGAATTCATCGGATCCGGAACAAAACAGATATCAGATTTCAGATTTGAGCTCATTTCAGATTTCCCGTTTCACTAACTGAATCTCATAGGATTCAGGCCCCTTATAACTCCCTTTTTATAGCTTATACACATAGCATTTCAATTCAGAAGAAATCCGAACAATTCAGAAATTACCCAAAAATCGGGCAGCACAACGGCAGAATACAGAATTTACACAAAATTTCCTGCAAAGAAAATTTATCGAATTCGCACAGAATATAGATAATCATATTCCAGAATATTTATTCTACTGCACAGAGCATTTACAATTTCACAGAAAATTGTAGTCTACGAAAAACATCACCGAATCAAAAATACCCGGACAAAAATCTTCAAAAAATAACCAAAATGTGCACACTCGGCACGTCAACAACATACAGAAACTTACGCGGTAAAAACTGAACCAATCAAAAGATACGGACGAAAAACCGTAACGAAAACGAAATCCTGACAGAAAATACCGCCAACCGCGACGGAACTGAAAATTGAGAAAGACGGAATGTGCCTTACCTCGAGCACAGCAAATTCCTCAACAGTCACTTCGAACGAAAACGAAATCCGCGTCTTCCCGAAATCAACTTTTCCAAATTTCTCTTTTTCTCTCTACTCAGAGTTGAAAATCAGATATTTTATTTTTTTTAATTTCTCTCTCTTCAAATCGGCTGAAACCCTTAAATCCTCTTCAGATCGGCCTGGCCGATCGTCTCGATCGTCCTGGACGATCAGACCAAACCAAAATCGCCTGGCCGATACTCCAGGGCGATGATCAGGCCGATCCTTATGAATAGTGCAATCGGCCTGGCCGATGTCCTCGATCGGCCTGGACGATGCCTACAGGAAATCACCTGGAGCAAAACTGGGCAAAATCTGGAGCTGATTTACAACTGATCGTCCCAGGACGATCCAGATCGTCCTGGACGATCCTGGAGCAGATTGTGATATTACAGCAAGTGTATTGATGTATAATACCCCACATTTTACACAGATGTTGAAACTTATTGTTTATATATTCTCCTCCACCATCAGTACGTATTTTCTTGATATCTTTATTGAATTGACACCTTACCCAGTTTCGAAATTCAACAAACTTTTGGGCAACTTCAGATTTTTGATGTAATGGAAATAACCAACAATATCTTGAATGATCAATAATGAATGAAACATAGTATCGATAACCATGAATTGAATTTGTATGTGAGGGTCCCCATACATCAGAATGTATGAGTTCAAAGTTACACGAAGTAATAGAAATAGAATTTGAGTAAGATAGACGTCTACTTTTTGCTACATTACATGTATTACATGCTCTGTTAGGTAAAGTAGTACAAATGCTAGGATGATATTTTGCAAGAATTTGAAGTTTGTGGTGGTAAGGATGTCCTAATCTCATATGCCAAAGATCAGTAACCGTTTGAGCTGAAAACAAAGCAAGAGATTGATTATTGTGTTTAGGAATAGAGTAGAGTCTGTTGTGACTAGACCCCTGTAGTAGAATTCGATTGTTCCGGGCGTCCTTGATTTGATACCCATTCGATGAGAATGATATCGTGCAATTGTTGTCACGGGTTAGTTTATGTACAGATAGCAAATTGAATGATAGATTTGGAACATGATGAATATTGTTGAGTTTCAAATTACCTGATGGAGTAGGTAGTAATCCTTTTCCTGTATTTTGAATTGTCAACTGTTGGCCATTTCCCATCATCACTTGAGAATTGCCTGTATAAGTTTCAGCAGCCATGAGTTGCGAAGCATCTGCTGTCAAGTGGGTTGATGCTCCACTATCTAAGTACCATTCATTTGTCTGATTTTCATCTGTGGGACTGAACAATGCAGATTTTGATGATTCTTGATATGAGGTATCATGTCTATACCAACATTTAACCGCTGAATGACTTGGTTTTGCACAGATTTGACAAATGATACTTCGATTAGCTTGCTTTTCTGTTTTTCCTGTAGTATTTCGACTGTTATAGTTATTCGTGGCTCGTCCTCGGTAGTTATTGTTTCTACCTCGTCCACGACCCTGATATGCGGCTAAAGCCACAGTTTTATCTGAAATCTGCAGTAGCTGTAATTCTCGATTTGCTTCTTGAGTAAGAGTTAATTCTTCACTGCATAACAAAGTATACAATTCATCGGGATTTAATGTCGACTAGTTCTGATTGCTGTCTTGAATGCTTGATAAGTTGCAGGTAGTCCATTTAGCGTATGCAGTATGATATCTTCAGGATCCAGCTGACATCCTGCTGCTTCTATTGCATCGACCTTGGACTTGACACACAGTAAATACTGTGTCATTGACAATTCCCCTTTTGTAAGAAATTGTAGTTCATTCTTTAACTGCATAATTCTTGATCTTGATGAATCTTGCAGTCGAAGAGATAAAGTATTCCAAATTTCTGTGCAATGATTCAACGACAGCACATGGGGAAGAATTGTCGATGAAATTACTGATAGTAAAGCTGCTGCTAGATTCTGATCTATCAGAATCCAAGTATCATATGTTGATTGTGTATTGTTGTTCGTTGTGATCTGTTTCGTCGGACATTTGCACGATCCATCAAGAAATCCCTTGAATCTATTCGCGGTGAATACTTTTTCCACCTGGGATCGCCAGATCGGAAAATTGTCGGAGGTAAGAGTAGAAGAAACTAAATTCTTGATATTGCTGATCAAGAATTTTAGTTGAGAAGGTATTTGAACAGAACTGATGTGTTCGACGCTGTCGATTGACGTAGGAGACGACATCGATCCTTCCATTTGATAGATCGTAAGAAAAAAATTCGATCACCTGTGCTCTGATACCATGTAGACTATCATGGATTCAAGAATCAGATGAAAGAGGGAAGAGGATATTTTATTATTTCAATCTATGTATTTTAGATGATTACATCTCTATTTATACTTGTAACTAATCCCTCTTTTTTACACATTTCAGGTATTCCAGTCTGTCATCGGTTATCCACGTTGTCTTCGTCTTCCGTCTTCAGCCGCTTTGTCCGTTACTTGTTTCTTTCTGTCTAACACAAGCGACGGGGAAGCCATTGCTACCAGTTTCGACCATGAAGCAATGTTGGACAATGCTGCTGGAAGCGAAGGTTTGGAATTGGCCGATGCTGCTCGTTTGGATCATGAAATGGGGAAGAGCACGAACTCGAGCCAAAATAGCAGATCGACTTCCATAATTTGGCCAATGCGTACAGCTGCGTGCGTGATGAAGCTCCCGTTTCATGGCCTTCCCAGTCGTGAGTTGTCCGCACAGTTCCATGAACAGGTCAGTGAATCAATTTGAAATGTCCCGAGTGTGGATGTTGATATGTCATTGAATGATTTTGCTGGTTTGGACAAGGATTCTGGGATGGTTTTAAAAGCAGCTTGCAGGTGTGGAAATTCCCTTGGTTTAGCGGTTGATGATCTTAAGGGAGCAGATTGCTGCACTCTAAGTGTTTGTCTCAATGCCTCAAAGGAACATAGTGCAGTTATTGTCAATATGCTTAGATCTTTATGTAATATGGAACATTGTAAGAAATACAATCTGCTGTATTCATTTGATATGCATGTTATTGCCTTATTTCCAAACTCAGCATTTTGTTTATTACGTAACTCTTATTGCTCATCTTTTTGTATTGGAACAATCAAGTTGTAACTTCTAAACTTGGTGCAATTTATGTTGAAAGCCTCTTCAATGGAAAAATTTTATTCAAGATATTTTGTAATAATATTTTTAATACTATGGACAGATTGGAATATTTTGCAAGATTTGTCTTAGATAATATTTAGGAGTTTCTTACCTCTTGAATCTTTTACTCCCACTACCAAAAACTTGATGTTTCCTATTGTGAATATTCAACAGCTTAAAAAAAAATCTTATAATTTTGTGACGGTTTAAACCACTGGAGATTTAGGCTTCAATTGGGACGGCTTTCTTTCTGCTTCTTAAAGCAGTTTTTAGTACAACAAATAAATTTTTTATACTATAAAGCTGCTTTAAGAAGCAGTAAGAAAGCCCTCCCAAACGAAGCCTCAGTGGTGGTTTAAACTGCCACTTCTAGCAGTTGTTCTAATTGTTGGTAAAACTAGCGCTACTATTTTGCTTTCTCAGTGGTTGCAAAACCTGCGAAATCGTTTGCAGCAAATAACAATGACGGCGATTTTGCACCGAATTCGTGACCTCTGGAAAATTTTTTGTGGTGGTTGTAGATTAAATTAAATTTTGTGAAAGCCATTTTTTTAGTAGCTTTTTAGCTACTTTCAGGAATTTTATATGCTAAGAAATCGTTTTTTATAGCAGCTTTCAAAATAGTTACTTTTTTCTCACATATTTATAGAAAGTTGCAGTTTTCCCAAACAATTCCTTAGAGAATATTAAAGAAGAGGTAAAAGACAGAATAACTGCTCTAAAAACATGTTATCTACAATAAGTTCGGACTTCCTGACTTTCTCCCTTTGAGTCTACAATGACTTTTTCAACAACTGTAATTCATATTATACGCCTGCTCAATTTCTCTCTTTTTTTTTAAGCTTATTCAAAAAAAAAAAAAAAAGCTAGAGCAATCCTAGGGGTGTCAATTTTTGACACGACCCGAAACCGGAAAAATCCGGGTTCGGGTCGACGCATTTGTGAAACGGGTTGGGTTCGGGTTCAAGAAATCGTCTGGTTTCAAAAATCGGGTTAGGTTCAGGTTGACCCTAGAACCTGAAAATGACCAGAAAATGGTCCATGCCCGCGTTGACTGCCTTGCTGCCTGTGTTACCCAACGCGTCAAGTCGCGTCGCTTCGTCGTTCGCGAGTCGTGACGCATGCCTGCTGTCGTTGTGGCAGCGCGTCGCTTCGGGTTCAGTCACGACGTGTGCCGATCGATTGCCCGTTGGCCGCTGCCTCCTGGTCTACCTGCGCCCTGCTGTTGCGCTCCTGCGCGTCGCTTAGGGCTTCGTCAGTTCGACATTCGCGACGTTGCCGCCGCGCTGCTGCTGCCACTGCCGCTTCGAGCCTTCCCTGATGTCGCCTCTGCAGCTGCGCGTGCCGCTACTGCTGCTTCGCCGCCGGCCAAATCTCGTAAAACCTGGTTGGATCGTGTCAACCCGGCAACCCGCGTAGGTTGGGTCCGGGTTGAGATAGCCGACCCGTTTGCAAAAACGGGTTGGGTTTGGGTTGACCCGTTTAGAACCGGGTCAACTCGGATTCAACCCAAACCTGACCTGTCGACCTGAATTGACACCCCTAAGCAATCCTAAAGTTGTTTTGGGAATATATAAATTATTTTCCCACAAAATATACCAATTTTTTTTACATTAGAAACTAGATTTTTTTTTTATTTTCTCATACCAGGTCATCTTTTCTTTCTTAAAAACATTGAAAATAATTAAGTAATATTTAATTTTTACGATTTATTTTATCAAGCTCTTATCAGCATAGAATCTAAAAAAGCTTTGATGTACACTATTTTAAAATAGATTGCAGAAAATTTAGGCTTCATTTGGGATGGTTTTTTTTTTTGTTTTTTAAAGCAGCTTTCGAGTCAGCTTTTCAGTACAAAAAAATTGCAAAACTTTTCTATTTTTACTTTTAGAAGCTCCTTCCTCAACAACAATTTTAAAACTGTTTTGTTTTTCCGAACAACTTCTTTAAGGCAAAAAAAATAGTAAAAAAGCCGTCTTCCAAACACATTATTTTTGTACAAACTTGTTTTCTTATCACAAAAGTAGTCAAAAAGCTGTCACAAACGAAGTCAAGTCTAAGCTCGAGAAAAAGTTGGTGGCAAGAGAAAGAGGCCAGATATTTAGCATAGTCCCTCAAAGTATTTTTCTCATTATTCTCAAAGATGGGCGAGTGGAGAGCTCCTATCTAACATACAAAACTAACTTTTTTCCATTTGATTCACTAGAAAATAACTTTAACTTCATTAAACATACAAAAAAGTAACTAATTCGCTGCAAGTTGCCCAATTTTTAAAACCCCCTTCATGACATTAACCGTCAGTTAAAACTAATTGGTGGAAAAAGCATCAATAAGACAACAAAGTAATCCTTGTAGCTTCTTAGTATTCAGGGCTGAAGTCAACTGATCTGACCATTTCAATTGTTCTTTTAGTAGGCTAGTTTTCAATCTACTGTTATTTTATTTTCCCTTTCTTTGCTTCTTCATCTTAGCAACTTCATGTAGTGCTAGAAAAAATATATATACATGTATATCATTGCTTAGAAGAGATCATTTGTTATTTTCTACTTGTTGCTGTCGTATTGCCGGCCTCCATTAGACTATGACTTGCTTCATGGCCAAGCCAAATGGAGGAAGAACAATTGCAGACAGGAGAAATTACTTCATGAATTAGACAAATGGAGGCTCATGTGAATTATCATGTCTTGCTTTGAATAAATTATTTAAACATTATTTTTCTTATAATGCCTGAAATTTTTAATTTTGCTATCATATTCAAAGTTAAACCGTTGATTATCAGCTATTAGCTTTTTTTTTAGGACATTTAGGTCAATTAAGACAAATTCACACACACATCGCATACACAATACTTGAACAGTTGAACTCAAGACCTCTTAGTAGGTAAACTAAGCTCCCAATCAATAGATCAAGATGAGTTATGTCCTCATTTTTTTTTTTTTGGATTCATTCGGAAGAGAATGTAATAATACTTGATTGCAAATGTACAGTAATATATAGCTTTGTACAAGTAGCTCCAAGTCATATTCTACACACAAGTAGACCAGCTTCTATTTCTTCATCTATTCGAATTCTTATTTTTCTCTCTCTCACTCTCCAGTAGATAAGAAATTAGCCATGGAGATGAAGTGGAACTGAGCAAATAACCTCTGAAGCAGAAGAATGACAGCAAGATACCTGTTCAAAGAAGAAGCACCCATAGGAGTAAGTGCTGCAGGAATCTTCATTGGTTTTCTTGTGTTCTTCACCATCAAGAAAGGCTGCTTAAGGAAAAAACATCTCAAGAAAGGTTAAATGATATTTTTTTCTCTTTGTTTTTTTTTTTCTTTTTTTTTTTTTTTTTGGTGAAGATTTGTTCTTCTTCTCGTATGAATTGTGGTGATGCTGAATTATGTTGCAGATATTAATACGATGGAGGTGAGGCGATACCGATTTGATGAACTGAAGAAGGCCACAGATTCATTTAGTGATGAGAGATTGATTGGCTCTGGAGCATTTGGGAATGTTTACAGAGGAGTTTTGGGAGATGAGAAGAGAACAGTTGCCATCAAGAAAGCTCATTCTGAGTCTAATGAGAGTGCGGAGGAATTCAAAAATGGTTAGAGTGATGATCCTTTTTTTAATATTTTTTAGTGTTTTTCTATGAAATACTTTCTATGGCTGACAGAATTTGTTTTGTTTGTATCAGAGGTTGAGCTGCTTTCTAGAGTCGAGCATAAGAACCTTGTGGGTTTGGTTGGCTACTGTTCTGAAGCTAGTAAGGATGACTTGAAATTCTTCCTAATTAGTCTATTTCTTAAAACAAACATTTGGGTGATAATAAACTTTTTCACATGTGTCTTAGGCTTTATTTGGGACGGCTTTCTTACTGCTTCTTAAAGTAGTTTTTTAGTACAAAAATTAAAGCTGCTTTAAGAAGCAGTAAGAAAACCGTCCCAAACGAAGCCTTAGCAAATCTTTCTTTTTCATCCACTTACAAGAGAGTTCTACACATTGGCTATCAATTCTTTTTAAATGGATGTTTTTTAACACCATGAAGTATCCTAAAAAATATTCAAACAAATATCAATAAAATTTTAGTAGAAAAATTCTATAAATTGTTAAAAAAAACGTCAAAATTGAGGATGAAAAGTTTATTTTTTTCTAAATTTGAAAGATATTGGTTTCTTTTTGAAATAAACACTTCAATGGGATCTTCAATGGCATTATGCAGAGCACAAGATATTGGTGTATGAGTATGTCTCACAAGGATGTCTGCTCGAATACATTGTTGGTATGACTATCTTCCTCCCAAAATTTCCCCTATTCCTATAAATCAACACATCGCTTAATTTAACCTATCAAAACACTATGTAGGAAAAGAAAGAAACCCTTTAACTTGGCAGCAAAGAGTAAACCTAGCTATTGGATCAGCAAAAGGTGAGTCTTTTTTTGATTAATTTTGTCTTTTTCATTATCTTATAAGCTTAAAGTGAAAGATGTTGAAAGACAGCTTCATTGTTAACTTCTTAATTTCGGTGCTACTATAGTTTAGTTCAGTGGCAGACTATGGTATAGTTCAGAAGGCAAACTGAAGGAGAGAAAATGGCTACTTTGCACCTAAAGAAACTTTCTGCAACAATTATTAATCTATTTTATATAAAAAGAAAACATGAATCAAATAAGGCCCAAGTCTTCAAAACTGTTCTTTTATGCACCATGCTTAAGAAAATTTCTTATGCCAAGCAAATAAAAGAATGATTTATGTGATAGTAATATATGGTACACTGTCCGTCTAACTGTCCTATATTCTTGAATTAGAATTATATGTATATGTAGAGAAATTATTGTGTGCGGACATTGAATGCACGAAGATGTGTCTGCTATCCAATAAGAGAAGGCTGGAGTTGATGATGGATCCTGAGGCCCATGTGTTATTTTTTTCTACTTGCCCTTCTTTTATTGGACGATGCATTCATCTCAGCGTTTGTTGTCCACACAAAATAATATCGTATATGTTAGTATGAATTGATATTTAAATAGGATATATTTGATTGCATTTCAATTAGGATTGTTGCGTCCTGGAATATTCGCGGCGGTAGAGAAATATAGTTTAACGTCTTAGCGTTGTACGAAGATCCAGCACACAATCAGATAAGTGAGAGGATGTAGCATTCATAAGTAACACCAGAGTTTTTACGTGGAAAACCCCTGAAAAAGGGGAAAAACCACGGGGCCTGGCCCAGTTTGAATGAATCCACTAGTATTTGTAGTCGATTACAAATGAGGCCCTTCCTTAGGAGAAGGCCTTGGATTGATGTAGCAAATGTACATCATATAGATTGCATTACATGGTAAGAGTTACATATACAGGTTTGTTTGGCCTGAAGGATCGTAGTCGGCCGGAGACCGTAGTCGGCAGGAGACCGTAGTCGGCCGGAGACCGTAGTCGGCAGGAGACCGTAGTCGGCAGGAGACCTTAGTCGGCCGGAGACCGTAGTCGGCCGGAGACCGTAGTCGGCCGGAGACCGTAGTCGGCAGGAGACCGTAGTCGGCCGGAGACCGTTGTCTGGTGATGGAGGTCGGACGGACCGTATTAGGCGACAGTGGTCAGAAGAACCGTAGGCGGTAGGAGATAAGGAGTCAGGTGTTAGTCCTAGTGTCACTTGGAAGATCGGATGTTGATGGTCTGGCCTTGAGTAGGACGTCGGGTCTTTGGCAGGACGTAGGGACTGAACGTCGCGCCTTAAGCAGGACGTTGGGTCTTCAGCAGGATGTAGGGACTGAACGTCGGGCCTTAAGCAGGACGTCGGGCCTTCAGCAGGGCGTAGGGACTGAACGTCGGGCCTTAAGGTGGTGGTTCGGCGAGGTTCTGCGGTGGTCCGGCGAGGTTCCTGCGATGATCCGGCGGTGGTCCGGCGAGGTTCCTACGGTGGTCCGGCGAGGTTCCTGCGGTGGTCCGGCGAGGTTCCTGCGATGATCCAGCGGTGGTCCGACGAGGTTCTTGCGGTGGCCCGGCGGTGGTTCGGCGGCTGTCGAGGAGGAGCTCCTTCCTTCTCTTCTCTTCTTCTCTCTCTTGCTTGGGGTCCTCTCTTGTGAAGAATGAGGGCTTTATTTATAGATTTTCTGGAGTGGCATGACCCGTAAATAGGCGTGAGATCAGGGGCGAATAGGGAGTGGTCCAATGGACGGCCGATATTGAATCCTACGATCATGCACCGTTCATTGGACATTTGAAGGCCTTAGTGATGTCGGAATTTTGTGATCTTGGGCTCGTTGGATTTGTCTCGTCGAGCCCTTCGATTCGAGTATAAGCTCGTCAAAATCGGAGTCCGTTTGGTAACTCAAATTGCGGTTTGAACCTTCCAACAGCACTTTGGATCCATGATTTGGACCCATTTGGGCTCGGATTGGGTTGATCTTGGTGTCGTTGAGTTCGTATTTCCGAGACGCTCAGTTCGACTATAAGCTTGCTGAAATCGGAGTTGGGGTGCTCTCGGAATTAATTTTTGAAGTTTCCAACTAGCTTTCGCCTCGAGATTCGTGCCCGATCAAGCTAATTTTGTGATGCCGTATCAGTTGCCCCCCTATTTTCGGACGTCGAAGCTCCATGAGTCCGAAAATACTTGTTCCGAAATTTTATACTGACCGAATCGCAAAAATTGCGTTCCAAAAATTAATGGCTTGCTCGAACTTGATCCTAGAGGCCCCGTTGAGCTTCAAAAGTGTCGAAATCGAGTCCGGAACGTCGAAAAACGTATCCGGGGACCCCAAAAACGTCCGAATCGGACTGTCCGGGCCGAAAATAGGGCCCGGACACGCGTAGGCGGCCGAACCGGCCAGCCGGCCTGCCGGCCGCCGCCCGCCGGCGCCGGCGCCGGCGAGCTGCCGCGCGAACAGGCGCGCCCCTCCTGGGCGCGCGGTTTGGCTGAGGCGGTTACCTTTTTTTTTTTTTTTTTTTTGTGGGACTGTTTGTTGGTGGAATTTTGAAAACATGTTTTGAAAATATTAGTTTTCTTTGGGGATTTTAAGATTAAGGTTAAGTTCTAATTCTAAGGTCGAATCGACTCGTTAGAAAGAGTATATCACCCCGGAGGACGAAAATAAACTTTCATAACGGTGTTCAGACTTAGAATTGTGAAATCCATCTTGAATATTGTGAGCGGATGCTAAAGAGAAATTCATATGACCCCGAAGGGTCAAAATGAGGTTCAATTGAATATCCAGCTACAATATTCAAGAAGTGTGATCGTTAGGTTCACATCCAAAGCCTTATCAAAGAAAGATATATCTCTCCGAAGGGAGAAAATATCGTTCAATGATAATTCTTTAAATATGATAATAATGATCACTAGTATTTTAAGTTCTCCCAAAGAAATCCATTTGAATTTTGAAAAATCAATTTTTAAAATCAGGTGTGTGTGGTTCTAAATCTCCTACGAGCGCAAGCCCTCGTAGTTAATTACATCGTAGGGAGATAAAATCCCCTACGAAAACTCTCGATTAAAATAGTGGCAAAATTTTGTTTAGAATTTCTAGGAGTGATATCAAAGTATGAATAGAATTATTGGAAAATCAAAAGGGAATGGATCAAAATTGAACAGTTATTAACGGAGTTAAAGGATGAGAGGTAGGGGACACTTTGAGATTCCAGAACCATCCGGAAATGTCCCAACTTAATCTAAGTGTTGGGCTTTATGTTTTAGGATTGAAATGAAGCTTTAATTAGAATTGAGCATTTTATTAGGAATTTGGGATTAGATTCCCGAAGTTTGGGGTCTTATAATCAAAGATCTGCCCCAGAACCTAAATCTATTTTGGACACTGGACCACAGTCGTCCGACCCTAACTAATGCAGTGCAAGGTCTGGACTTACCCCGGCCTGGATTGGGGAGCCAGCTAACCACCTAATCGATTTAAAAGAGATGAATCCGGTCTTTTATGAAAGAGTGGTAGGGACGTTATAATTAAAGTTTTGGGGAGGCGGGGCCGACATCTAGAGATTTTCCTAATTGGCCCCTTTGACTTATGTTGGGTGCTAAAATGCTAAGGACTATGAAATTAAAATTTTGACTCTTTTAATTTGTATCTAATGCAATGCATGCTGGTTGACAACTTCAAATCAAATATGCTTGAAATTTTTAAAAAACAGGCTTATAAAATAATTTTTTAGAAGACTGGACTTCCCCAGATCCGGCACCTCGTCCTCATAGGTCAGACTATCCGGACTCTACCCGCAGGCGGGGAAGGGTCTAAAGCAAGGAAAGAGTAATGCAGAAATATGCATGCGACCCCGGGGTCGATCCCCGGCTAATTCCCTAGATTCGTTATCTTTCTATGTTATTTAGACTCACTAAAATTTTAGACTTTTAAGATTATGAGTATAAAACTTTCGCACCCTCACGAGCCTCACGTATCCAGGCGAAAACAAAGAGCGGCATGCAATCGCCAAAAAACTAGTAAAAACAAGTAATCCTAAAGGCAATCAAATCATCAAATCAAATACAAATTAATTAATAAATGTCCATAGGCAGAATTGCCTTGCTTATTACAAACCAGAATATTACAGAAAGTAAAGTGGCCGGGCACCACTGACAACAACCCGGATTCTAAACCTAGTAATGACGCAAGTTGTTTTGAGTGGGATACTCTCAATCTTCAAATCTTCAAATCTTCTATCTCATTCTTCTTTGGACTCCTTTTCTTCAGTCTTCTTGGAATCTTCGTAGTGGATTACCCAAATGGACAAGAGGGCACTTCCCTCTAAGGGGGAGGCCACTCTTTCCTCTTTGGGTAAGGAAGAGGTATGATCCAAATTTGGATTTCCAAATGGAAAAGGAGTGTTCCCTAAAGGGGTATCCTTTCCTCTTTGGAATCCAAGCTTTGGATATATGTATCCCAACTCAAAATTAACTTTCACAACACTTGACAATTGCACAAATTACATTAATATCAAAATAGAAATCTAGACTCGCCTGCAGGGTTATCCTAAGCAATTAATATATAAAAAGCAGTTATTCCCAAGCAGTTGTATATGAGCATAAAAGAAAGTAAACACACTGGCCACGCTCTTTTTATGATTTGGGGGCTTTGGCAGCTGAAGCACCTGTGCAAAGAGTTTATAATATTTATGCATTTTTAATTTGCCCCCTTTTTTATATTGCCCTGCATGAGCGTGGCCACCTGCAGAAAACTATGTCAACATCCAGATCGTGCCTAACCTAAGGGTAATCTAGTCGCCAAACACATCAATCCATCCACAGAGTACAGAAAAAGTAAGCAGACACAGCAAAGCAATTTCATCCACAACATGCAGTGAAAACTACGAAAAATCCGGCACACAGCAGTAAAGTAAACACCGGCCTATCCTAGATCTAAAGTTGGTTGTCCTAGCACATCATCTAAAGTGTGTGAGAAAGGTCGTGTGGCTGGGATTGATCCTAAAGTGGGTTATTAATTGAAGTTGTCTAAAAGTTTGAGTTTGTTAAGGCTTAGGAGGGAATTTAGATTAAAATTCAAGTATTAATAAATTAGGAATTTTAATTAAATATATTTTAAAAGTTAATTGATTGCTACCTTTGTTTCACACCGAGGTCGTGAAGTTTATTTCACCTTCCTTGGGGCTAAGCTAATAGCCTCGTAGGCCTGGGTTACCCAGTAGCAATCGGGGTTGATTAAGTTATTTAAATTGGTTAGAATTAAAGGAGTGGATTGATATTAAAGGGAGTTGGTTGCTGATTTTTAAAGCTTGATTAATTTAAGTTTGCCATTAATTGATTCGTGACGTTGTGCCACCAGGCTCGAGGAACCAGCCTCCTTAGGACACTTAGCCCCGCAGCCCGGAGTAGTCCAGCCGATAAACCAAATTAATGTGATTGAATTAGAGATTTTTAAAATGTTGAATAATTAAGAATTAATCCATTTTAAGGTTTGACACCCTTTAGAATTCATTCGTGGCGTTGTGCCACCAGGCTCGAGGAACCAGCCTCCTTAAGACACTTAGCCCCGCAGCCCGGAGTAGTCCAGCCAATAAACTTCAACTTTAGGGTGGTTGTTGTGTTTTAAAGGATTTGTTAAGTGTTTTAAGAATTAAACCAATATTTTCTGAGTTTTAGAATGATTTGAGCTCTTATGAATTTTTTAGAATATTTTAATGAATTGACTAAAGGGTTGAAAATTGACTTTTGATTAAACTCAAATTCTGGAATGTTTGTATTTTATTAAAATACTAGACCTTGCTACGATCAGTTAGAAGGTAAGTACGATGAAATCGGATTTTTCTGCATTTTATTACAAAGGTTTGAAGTTTTGAACTAGTTTTAACTATGGTTTGACCAATTTGTTGACTTTTTAAAATATTGCAAATTTCTGGAATTTAATATTTTTAATAAATATTAGACCTTATTAGGAATTGAATGCAAGTGAGTTTGGGTGATTTGGATTTTTCTGAAATTAGTTATGAATGTTTGAAGTTTGGGTAATTATGGAATTTTTGAAAATTACTTAATTAGAGGGCCATTTTATGATTTTTCTCCAAATGAGTCCCAAACTCCTTGAAATCAACTCCAAAGGTCAGAAATGACCTAAGGAGAGATTTCCAAGTGTTTTGGAAATTTGTGGAATTTTTAATATTTTTTAATTAATTAAATGAATTAAATATTGATCTTTACTAAAAATTAAATTAAGGTTCAAATTGCTGTCAAATAATTTTGGTTTTAATTTTCATGGGTTAAGGGTTTAATTCTGGTCAGTTAGAGGGGTTAAACATATTTTTTGGGTTTAAAATGGATTTATTAGATTTTCCGGAAGGTTTAATGGCTTAATTAAGACTTAAACTTAAGAAAATTAATTAAGGGTCTAAATGATTTCCAAAACCAGTGAGAGTTCTCCTAGGGGCTGTGCATGTCACTAGGTTCAAGTATTTGAAAATTTCTAGTCATAAGAATATGTATCTTAATTAAAAAAAAAAACTTCTAAGTTTCCTAAATATGTCCTTAATTTTTGTCCTTAATGACACTAGGTTTGATGGGTTCAAATCGATATTTTTGCTAACCCTTGAACTTAACATATAAGCAAACACACAATCAAACAAATCCTTAGATCTAGGAGAGCCTAGGCTAAGTGGTGTGTGTATAACCTAAGCATGCCAAAAAAAGAACTATCAAAATTAATTTAACTAGAACCTTGATTAATGAATAGTCAAGATACAACTATGCACTACTCAATCCCCATAATTTCCATTCAAGCATGATCCATCTACACTTAAACTTTCAAAGGAGGTCTCTCAAATAATCAAAACTTTAGATATACATATAATCTTAAAATATTTTTTTTTATATACATAAATGTCTAAATATCTAAATATATACAAGAGTATATTTTAAAGTAAGATCATTGAAGATATTATTAAAATAAGTCTTAAAGAGTTGAGAAACCCACTGATCTAGGGTTATTTCAAAAAAAAAAAAATTGAATTTTAAAATAATTAGTATAATATTAAATATTAATTAAATATTAAGATATGAAAATAATTCAAATTAATGTCAAAATTTGTCAAAACAGCTCTAAGGACATGTTCTGAAATTAAAAAAAAAAGGTCTAAAAGTTTTTTTATTAAAATCTTGAAAATATTTATATTTATTTTAATTAAATAATAATTAAAATACTCAAATAATCAATATTTAAAATTGCTCAAAGTATACATAATATTTTTAAATGATTCTATTTTTAAATTAAAGCCCTAAAAAATCTGAGCAGTTTGATATAAAACACTTATTTTTCTGACCAGTATTTATTTTTTAATATTTTTTTGAAGTGTCTGTAATTAAAGGGTTTTAATTTTAATTAAAACCCCTTAATTAAGCCGGCGGCCAATCATTAGGACAGGTGGCGGGCGCGGGATCGAACGCGTGGCGGCGGCGCAGGGTTCACGCGTTTTCCACTTAACCACGTCAGCGCGTGGTTACGGCCGTCCGATCGTTCGCGCACCCAATCTGACGGTCCAGATTGAATCCTGCGTTTCGATCTCGTGAGAAGAGATCGGACGGCTGATGTCTGATCGCGCGGTTTCGAACGAACGCTGGAGATCTCGCCAGCTCGTGATCCATACAAACATTTGATACACGCGATTGTATGGACCGCGGGATGACGAGATCCGAGCCGTTGATCATCAAATCAACGGCTCACAAAACGTACACCTGCGGCAGCCTACCGAGACGCCCTAGAAAACGTTTTTCGCCTCGTTCTTTCGATCGGATCGATCATTTCACTTGAAATTTTAAACATAGATTAAGGACATGAACAGAAATCATGGGGAATAGTTTTTTTTAGCTAAGACCCTAAAAGCATAAAGCTATTTAGATCTAACTAATGTGACCTAGATCTAGGGTTTTAGGGAGTTATACCGTTAGATCTTCGAAATTTCTGGATGGTTGAGCTTGTAGATTGTCCAAGTGAAGATTCCCAGCGAAAATCCAAGCTCGAACGCGTCTAGATCGGTTGCTATAGGCTTGGGACGGTCTAGGTGGTGGTTTCGCCGGAGAACTCGCCGCCGGTGACGTGCAACCACCTGGGTTTTGTAGTGGGAAGGTAGAGGAGGCCCTGGAGATTCAAAACGAACTGAGAGTTCGATCTGGGAGGCTAGGGTTAGTGAGAGAGGCTGCTTTTTTCAATCATGCTCAAAAGTTGCCTTTCTCCCTATTCAAACGAGTTGGGCTAGATTGGATGGCTAGGATTGATGGAGGAGCTCCCTAGATGGTGCCACATGTCCCTGGGACAGCTAGAAGGTTGCCTCAAAGGCTGGCCAAGCCTTGCCTCCATTGGGTGGACTTGGGACAAGTGGGGGGGCCATTGCCATTTTAGGCTAAACCAGGCCCTGAGCTTGGTTAGGAGAGCTCCAAGTGAGCTTTAGGACATTAAGGGGTCGGCCTTGGGGAGTTAAATCAGGGAAAAAGGTCTAAAAGGTTGATTAAGACCTTTTAGAAGGGTTTAAGCTTGGGTTTGACCAAATTGACCAGTCAACTGGTCAATGGAGCTGATGTGGCACCCAAGCAGGTCATGGAGTCTCTCCAAGTGGCTGGATGGGTGTGGCTTGAGCTAGGTTCAATGGGTTAAAGGGTTTGACCACACAAATGGTCCCTTAAGCCTTGGGTTGACTGGTTGACCAGTCAACTCCATCAAGGATTATGAAATTTTCAATTAGATGATTCAAATGAGTTGATTAGGTGGATTGGAGGGTGGTTCCAAGAGCCATGTATGTCAAATAGATTAAGAAGGCTTAATGGGCCTTTAATGGGCTTCTAGGCCAAAACTGGTTGACTTGGTCAACCAGTTGGGTTCAAGGGCTAGAAATGGGTTCAACAAATTCAGAATGTCGTCCTGAGTCTATTGGATGTGGTCCCAGGGTTTGGAGGGGTCAATTTGGTCAAAATCACCATTTGAGCCCTTAAGGGCCTGTTTGGTCAACCTGGGTTGACTTGGTCAACCAGGTTGACCCAGGGTCTGGGTTTGGGCTCAACAGGTTTGAAATGATATTTGGAGACCATTGAGGGTAGTTCCTGGGTCTGGGGAGGTCAAATTGATCAAAATCCCTATTTGAGTTCCTAAGGGCCTGTTTGGTCAACCTGGGTTGACTTGGTCAACCAGGTTGACCCAGGGTCTGGGTTTGGGCTCAACAGGTTTGAAATGATATTTTAAGGTTAATGGAAGTGGTTGGATGGCCTAAAGAGGTCATTTGGGTCAAAACACATGTTTGGACCCTTAAAGGGTCCCTTGGGTCAAACCAGTTGACTTGGTCAACCAGGTTGACTCAAGGGTTGGAAATGGGTTCAAAAGATTTGAAATGGCATTTGAAATTTGTTAAAGGTGGTTGCATCCCATTTGGAGCTCATTTGGTTTGAAATCCCCATTTGAGCCCCATAGGGGTGTTTTGGTCAATTTTGACCTATTGGTCAACTATGGTCAAAAATGGGTCTGAAAAATGCAGTTTACTGCTCAATGGGTTAAATTCAAAGGTCTGGAAGTGATTGGAGGCTTGGATAAGGGTTCCAAGGTCAAGATCTCAAAGGGGTTATGCTCAGTGGCATAGGCTGTAAATATTTGAAGGTTTTACAGCCTTTGAATTTTAATTCAGATTCTGGGGTTAGAGACCTCAGAATGAGCTCAAAATTGGAGGGTAGCCTTTAGAGACATGTCTTATCACTTTGCAAGTGATAGACCCTGAATCAGAGGCCATTTGACTGGGTTTTGAGATGTTTGAAAAATCTCTGAAAAGGGTGTTTGGGACAGGGCCTTAAAGGTTTGAATTTGAGTTTAGACTCTGGGTTTGAATTTGATTTGAAGTTTGAATTAATTTGGACTTGAATTGGGTGGAGTTTGAGATTCAAATTGGTCACAAGTAGGAATCAAATTGAAATTGGAGTGGATTAAATATAGGAATTGATTTAAAATTGAGACTGATCAAAGGTTGAGTTTGATTTGAAGTTGGAGTGATCCTAAGATCTAGGAGAGTTCTAAGATCTAGGATTTAAAGGAATCCTAGGCTCTAGAATAAGCTCTAAGGTCTTGGATCTAGAAGGATCCTAAGGTCTAGAGTGGATCCTAGGGTCTAGGATTAAATCTGGCTTCTGGAAGGGTCTTAGTGACCTCATACAAAAATGAGGTCAACAGGGACCCACATGGGATTAAAAAATCCGAAAAAATCCCAAAAAAATCCAAAAAATTCCGAAAAATTTATAAAAAATTCAGAAAAATTCGAATTTTTTAAGAATTCTAGAAAACTCTAGAAACTTCCCCACTTCACTCACAAAAACTATAAATATGCCCCTTAGGCCTTTAGAAAAATTGTTCTTCTCCTCTTCTCTTTCTTTTCTTCTCTTCTTTTCTTCTCTTCTTCTTCTCCTTTCTTCTTTTCTTCTTCTTTTCTTCTTCTCTTCTTCTCTTCTCCCTCTGTCCTTTCTATTGAGGCCTTCCCTCGATTTTTCGAGGCCCCTCTCTTGGCAAGGAAGTCCGGAGATTTCCCCTCATTCTCTTCTCCCTCTGTCCTTTCTATTGAGGCCTTCCCTCGATTTTTCGAGGCCCCTCTCTTGGCAAGGAAGTCCGGAGATTTCCCCTCCTTTTCTGCTCCCTCTGTCCTTTCCATTGAGGTCTTCCCTCGATTTTTCGAGGCCCCTCTCTTGGCAAGGAAGTCCGGAGATTTCCCCTTCTTTTCTTCTCCCTCTGTCCTTTCTATTGAGGCCTTCCCTCGATTTTTCGAGGCCCCTCTCTTGGCAAGGAAGTTCGGAGATTTCCCCTCCTTCTCTTCTCCCTCTGTCCTTACCATTGAGGCATTCCCTCGATTTTTCGAGGCCCCTCTCTTGGCAAGGAAGTCCGGAGATTTTCCCTTATCCCTCTTTTCTTCGAGAGATCTTGTGGAGTTCCGATGTTTGGTGGTTGGCAATGGAGGTCGGATAGACCGTTGTAAAGAGAGAGGTTGGAATGACGGGCAAACTTCCAGCATCGGGGAGAAGTATGATGACAGGCATGAATTCAACATCGGGTAGTCATACAGCGTCGGGTAGAAGACCGACGAAAGTCTATTAACTGGTAGAAGTCCGACATTCGGTAGAAGTACGAAGTCCGGTAGAGGTGCAGCGTCGGGTAGAAGACCGATAAAGACTCGTCGACGGGCAGAAGTCCGATGACGAGTAGAAGTTCGCTGACGAGGTGAAGTCCGACGACAAGGTGAAGTATTGTAGTCATGTAGAAGTACGGCCTCGGGCAGAAGTCCGATGAAAGTTCTTCGACGGGCAGAAGTCGGACGATGAGTAGAAGTCCGCTGATGAGCAGAAGTTCGACGACAAGGAGAAGTATTGTCGGGTAGAAGACCGACGAAAGTTCGTTGACGAGCAGAAGTCCGACGACAGGTATTAGTCTGATGAAAGGAAGAATTTCGGCGTCGTGTAATAGTCCGTTGAAAGTCCTGCAAGGCAAAAGTTTAGCGTAGGAGGAAATTCAAAATCGGGAAGAATTTTAACATTATGGAGAAGTCAGATAGAAGTCTATTGACGATATTCTAGCGACGTTAACCAAGGATGTGAGACTTTTCCGATGTTGTAAGTTGGAGCCCTGCTCGACGACGTTAACCTGTGTGGAAGAGGCCGAGAGAATCCACTAAGGATGTGAGACCTTTCCGAGGTTGTATGCCGGAGCCCTGCTCGACGACGTTAACCTGCGTGGAAGAGGCCGGGAGAATCCACTAAGGATGTGAGACCTTTCCGAGGTTGTATGCCGGAGCCCTGCTCGATGACGTTAACCTGCGTGGAAGAGGCCGGGAGAATCCACCAAGGATGTGAGACCTTTCCGAGGTTGTATGCCGGAGTCCTGCTCGACGACGTTAACCTGTGTGGAAGAGGTCGGGAGAATCCACTAAGGATGTGAGACCTTTCCGAGGTTGTATGCCGGAGTCTTGCTCGACGACGTTAACCTGTGTGGAAGAGGTCGGGAGAATCCACTAAGGATGTGAGACCTTTCCGAGGTTGTATACCGGAGCCCTGCTCGACGACGTTAACCTGTGTGGAAGAGGCCGGGAGAATCCACTAAGGATGTGAGACCTTTCCGAGGTTGTATGCCGGAGCCCTGCTCGACGACGTTAACCTGCGTGGAAGAGGCCGGGAGAATCCACCAAGGATGTGAGACCTTTCCGAGGTTGTATGCCAGAGCCCTGCTCGACGACGTTAACCTGTGTGGAAGAGGTCGGGAGAATCCACCAAGGATGTAGGACCTTTCCGAGGTTGTATGTCGGAGCCTTTGCTCAACGACGTTAACCTGTGTGGAAGAGGTCGGGAGAATCCACTAAGGATGTGAGACCTTTCCGAGGTTGTATGCCGGAGTCCTGCTCGACGACGTTAACCTGTGTGGAAGAGGTCGGGAGAATCCACTAAGGATGTGAGACCTTTCCGAGGTTGTATGCTGGAGCCCTGCTCGACGACGTTAACCTGTGTGGAAGAGGCCGGGAGAATCCACTAAGGATGTGAGACCTTTCTGAGGTTGTATGCCGGAGCCCTGCTCGACGACGTTAACCTGCGTGGAAGAGGCCGGGAGAATCCACCAAGGATGTAAGACCTTTCCGAGGTTGTATGTCGGAGCCTTTGCTCGACGACGTTAACCTGTGTGGAAGAGGTCGGGAGAATCCACTAAGGATATGAGACCTTTCCGAGGTTGTATGCCGGAGTCCTGCTCGACGACGTTAACCTGTGTGGAAGAGGTCGGGAGAATCCACCAAGGATGTAGGACCTTTCCGAGGTTGTATGTCGGAGCCTTTGCTCGACGACGTTAACCTGTGTGGAAGAGGTCAAATCGGATCCCCCTGGGATCGATTTTGTCTTGATTGGGAGGGGGCGAATGCCGCGTGTATCCCGAATCAAAGATAATGAAGGGTCTATTTTTAGACCGTTACTACCTTTTTGAGGTCGAGGTTAAGACCATGCCCAAGGAGTAGAAGTCCAACAAGGGACTTTATATGCAATTGATTTGAAGTATCCTTGCATTCGCTCGGATATTCCTGAAATATCAACTTGATGTTGAAGGTATTGGAGGATCTATTTGACCATGGTTTGAGTCAAAGTTGCCCCCCAGTCCGCATCTGCTTCTTATGATATTGATGCTATGTATGATCTTTTGAGATTAGAGCACTAATTGCCCCCCAGTCGGGAATCACTTTCCCACAGACGGCGCCAAACTGTTGCGTCCTGGAATATTCGCGGCGGTAGAGAAATATAGTTTAACGTCTTAGCGTTGTACGAAGATCCAGCACACAATCAGATAAGTGAGAGGATGTAGCATTCATAAGTGACACCAGAGTTTTTACGTGGAAAACCCCTGAAAAAGGGGAAAAACCACGGGGCCTGGCCCAGTTTGAATGAATCCACTAGTATTTGTAGTCGATTACAAATGAGGCCCTTCCTTAGGAGAAGGCCTTGGATTGATGTAGCAAATGTACATCATATAGATTGCATTACATGGTAAGAGTTACATATACAGGTTTGTTTGGCCTGAAGGATCGTAGTCGGCCGGAGACCGTAGTCGGCAGGAGACCGTAGTCGGCCGGAGACCGTAGTCGGCAGGAGACCGTAGTCGGCAGGAGACCTTAGTCGGCCGGAGACCGTAGTCGGCCGGAGACCGTAGTCGGCCGGAGACCGTAGTCGGCAGGAGACCTTAGTCGGCAGGAGACCTTAGTCGGCCGGAGACCGTAGTCGGCAGGAGACCGTAGTCGGCCGGAGACCGTTGTCTGGTGATGGAGGTCGGACGGACCGTATTAGGCGACAGTGGTCAGAAGAACCGTAGGCGGTAGGAGATAAGGAGTCAGGTGTTAGTCCCAGTGTCACTTGGAAGATCGGATGTTGATGGTCTGGCCTTGAGTAGGACGTCGGGTCTTTGGCAGGACGTAGGGACTGAACGTCGGGCCTTAAGCAGGACGTCGGGCCTTCAGCAGGGCGTAGGGACTGAACGTCGGGCCTTAAGGTGGTGGTCCGGCGAGGTTCTGCGGTGGTCCGGCGAGGTTCCTGCGATGATCCGGCGGTGGTCCGGCGAGGTTCCTACGGTGGTCCGGCGAGGTTCCTGCGGTGGTCCGGCGAGGTTCCTGCGATGATCCAGCGGTGGTCCGGCGAGGTTCCTGCGGTGGCCCGGCGGTGGTTCGGCGGCTGTCGAGGAGGAGCTCCTTCCTTCTCTTCTCTTCTTCTCTCTCTTGCTTGGGGTCCTCTCTTGTGAAGAATGAGGGCTTTATTTATAGATTTTCTGGAGTGGCATGACCCGTAAATAGGCGTGAGATCAGGGGCGAATAGGGAGTGGTCCAATGGACGGCCGATATTGAATCCTACGATCATGCACCGTTCATTGGACATTTGAAGGCCTTAGTGATGTCGGAATTTTGTGATCTTGGGCTCGTTGGATTTGTCTCGTCGAGCCCTTCGATTCGAGTATAAGCTCGTCAAAATCGGAGTCCGTTTGGTAACTCAAATTGCGGTTTGAACCTTCCAACAGCACTTTGGATCCATGATTTGGACCCATTTGGGCTCGGATTGGGTTGATCTTGGTGTCGTTGAGTTCGTATTTCCGAGACGCTCAGTTCGACTATAAGCTTGCTGAAATCGGAGTTGGGGTGCTCTCGGAATTAATTTTTGAAGTTTCCAACTAGCTTTCGCCTCGAGATTCGTGCCCGATCAAGCTAATTTTGTGATGCCGTATCAAGGATGTATATTTTATTTAATTGCAACATGTACACTGTGTATGTATTAGTATTTTATGATATTTGAGTTGGATGTATTTACGGTTAGTCCACAAAGATTTGGTTGCAAATTTTATCCAAGGTTTAGTTGAGATCTAGGCTGAATCTTGATCCCATTTTAGGCTAAATCCTTGATCTTGTAATTCGAGTGGAAAATAAAATTTAAACTTTTCTTCTCATTGTAGTCTTCTTAACTTTAATTAAATCCTAAATTTCACAAAATCTATCAAATATTTTACTAGAATCAAGCCAAATTAAACTTCTATCTTGCCAAACAGTTTATAGGATTTACAATATTTTACTAAATCTTTCTTGAATAAAATCTTACTTGCAGCCAAACAATCCCTTAACATGTAGCAGAAACATGGTAACTTTATATAACTTAGTATCAGATGTTATTGCTATATAAAAATACATACATGGAAGTCTAGATAGATATGCTAAGATGAGGATATAGCTTATCATATTTAGGCTTCGTTTGAGACAGCTAATTTCCTACTTCTTAAAACAGCTTTTTAGTACAAAAATTAAAAATTTTGTACTAGAAAGCTGCTTTAAAAAACAGTAAAAAAAGTCATCTCAAACGAAGCCTAAGCCTTACTCATTTAACATGCCATTCGCTCACTGTCTTGATGAACCATAATCTATAATAATTGTCATGGTTGGTTCTGTAGGTGTAGCTCATCTTCATGGAGTTGAACCAAGCATAATACATAGGGATTTGAAGCCGAGCAACATCCTTATTGACGATGAATTTGAGGCCAAGATTTCAGACTTTGGGCTTGTGAAGAAGGGTCCTAATGGTGATGCTTCTCATGTCAGTACACAGGCTAAGGGCACTCCTGGATACATGGATCCTGCTTACTGTTCTAGCCTCCACTTGACTACTTCCAGTGATGTATTCAGCTTTGGAGTCATACTGCTGCAGCTTGTTTCTTCAAGGCCTGCACTTGATCATACAAGACGACAATCTGAATACCATATCAGTAATTGGGTAAGTTATACAACTATTTTAACTTCAAATCCATAACATTCTTTGTTTTAGTATTGGTGATTGAATTTTCTTTTATTAAGTATTTGAGATTACTTAGCTTAGTCATACATTGGATTGGCAAAAATGATGAGAGCATTAGGAACAATTTTGATCCTTCTTTGATCCATAGTCTCTAACAAGTGAGATTAGGGCGATGATTTTGTTGACATTTATTAGTTTATATGCTTTTTCGATCGTATAGGTCATGGCAAATTTTACCATGGTTGAGCAAAATATAACATGGTTGATTTTCATACCACCATCACATTGTTGAGTGAGCTCTTAATGCATAGCACTTGATGATGCTCAAAGGCTATCATATGAGGGGGATATTTGTTAAACCATGACCACATTTTGTTTGATCCAACTTCATATAGTTGAAAAATATATCATTGTAGACTTACCTGTGATAGAAACCTACCAATAAGTTTTAGCTTAGATTGATCAAGGGCAAATACAGTAGCGGTATGTGTCCCCACTGGCTCCAACCTGCCCTATTGAGTTGTCCTATTGAGCGACTCAATTTGCTTTTCAACCCCTCTGTATTTTTCTAACTTAGGATCAAAACATTTGATAAAGAACTATAATGTGAAGGAAGAAATTAAAAACATGCAAGCTTCATAATCTTAGAGAGAACACTAAAGGTATTTTCAACTTGCCATTAATTTTTTGTCGACTTACAACTAGTGTAATCTAGAATAGAGTTTCAAAGAATAAAATTCAATTTTATTTTAGCTTTTAATTTAAAAAAGAGTTTGATTACTAATGCATTAGAAACCATTTTGATTTGCATTCCTTAATATTTTATTTCATTTCATCAGGCTAAGCCAAGCGTAGAAAGAGGAATGGTTGAGGATATACTTGATGTAAGTCTCCAACTTGAACCATGTAACAACAAGATGATGTTAAAAATGGCACAACTTGGCATTAGATGCACTGCTTGGGAGCCAAAGAACAGGCCAACAATTAGGCAAGTTGTGAAAGAGCTAGAAGAAGCTCTATGTCAAGTGACAAAAAGTGTTCAGAGATCATCTTATTCAGAGGAGTCTCAAAGTTTTAGTATTGATAGTGTTTTGTTGCAGAGATTCTATGTTGAAAGTTTTGAAGATATATCTGTAAGGAGCGCTAGCTTGAGGTGTCTTGATGTCACCAATTCATCAAACAACAATGAGGAAGTTGATGTAATATAATTTTTTTTTAAAGAGAGATGAGCTCAAAAGAATATGATTTATTATAAATGTTGTGTGTAAATACTGGCTCTTTCCATAAGATTTATCTTCATTTGACTTCCATGACTCTACAATTTATGAAAGAAGTCGGACATCGACGGCATTCAATGTCGGGCATCGATTGTTACTAGACATAGGCATTAGCGAGAAGTGAAAGCTATTGGCATCGATAAAGAATGTCGACGACGATTGATGACAAGCTTCAATGATGATTTACAATGAGCATCGGTGATGGTTGATGATAGTCATTAGCAATGTTTGAGGCGACATCAAGTGCTAGTAGTAGAGCTTTGGAATGATTTGAGTCGCATAATGTTCTCTTCAAACCAATCATCTATAAATATGTAGACATAAAGTTTATTTATATAATTTTCGAGGGGGGTGCATTAATCATTTATATCATAATTATGGACACTCCATCAAATAATTTAAAGTGATTCCGCTTGGTCATTTGATTTTTTTTCTTAAATATCATAAAGCCTTAGCGATGTAGTGCATGATAGGCTTATTACAAGGTTCTTAACAAAGAATTAATGAATACAATTTATGTTGTGAAGTCATGCATTGTTTTGTTTTGTGCCCCTTTTGGCTTTGTTGAGTATTGTAAGTTATGTAGGAGGTTCAAGAGTATCAATATACATTAAAATGCACATAAGTTTAGCATCATATCACATTATCAAAAGAGAAGATTTTGGAGATCTAATACAAAGTTCAGATGATCATATAACCAATTTTGATATATTTTATTTGAATATTCAAATGCTTTGAGATTACAAAATAACATTATCATTTGTTTTTTATTAGATGAATTTTTTTGATGAAAAATAAAACATAAAATTCAATTTATAACATGAATGATTTCTCAACCCCATAACTAACCTGATTAATGTAAAATATTAATAATAAATTTAAAAATATGTTTGAATTATTTTAGAATACATAAAAACTTATATACTTTGACTTTAATGATTATTAAAAAAACATTAAAGAAAATTTTATATTTAAATTGTATTTAGAGAATTTAATTTTCAAATCTTAACATGATATATTTTAACATGATAAATGCTTGAATTTATAATGAAGAATTGAAATTTTCTACTGGTCCCTGGTTTGTTCTGTCTGCAGTCGTAGTGTATTCTCTTCTTTTCTGGGTGTCTGTTGCCTGCCTTTCCTTATGGCCCGGTGCCGATGAGCTTCTGTTTCCTATTTTTGTTCTGTTTTTGCTGTTGAAGTGTAATCTTCTTCTTTTTTGGGCTTCTGTAAGCCAGCCATTCTATATGGCCATAGCATTTCTTTTTTACCTGTATTTTCTGTTTTGATTAATATACGGGCTAAGCCCAAATTTTCCCAAAAAAAAAAAGAATTGAAATTTTGAAAGAAGGATTCTGATTTTTTTAAAAAAATAAAGTTATGGTTTTTTCTCCAAGAAACATTCGAGCAAGTTTTAATAGTAATATAAATATTATAATTTTAATTTTAAAAACAAAATTGGGCTCTATCTAATAAAAGAGGAATAGTATCACAAGCATCTAACATGTTTCGGCTTCTGATCAGGGGTGTTAGAATTATCAATTGAGCAATATTTAAAATTTCAAATAATGTATTTAATTAATTTATCTATGATCAAAATTTCATTTTAAGAAAATCAATTTTGAATATATTTGTGGTTATAAAATTTTATTTTTAGCATAGAATACTAAATAAAAAATAAATATGTTTACAATCAATATGCAAAAAAATGTTTGAACATATTTGTTTGAATAGAGAATTCTTATGATTGCATAAAAAAAAATGAGAGCATAATTGTTGGATCTTGAATTTCCTATATATGAGGGACACCTTACCCTATTAGTAGGTTTAACAAGCTAGAGTGAGAGAATAAAGGGAGGGAACTAACAAGTATGAAGGGTAAAAGATGTAGCACATCATATAGATGAAGATAATCAAGTTAAAAGCTCAGTTATAAGAGATAAAACCAAAGCCTAAGGAAGAGATCAAAGAAAAATGCTAATTAATGAGCCAAGTCAATAACCCAATAATGAGCCCTTAATTTTAAATATTTTAAATATAATTGACATTTTATTTGTCATATAGAAGCTTGTATGGTCAGTTATGACATGGTTAGGTAGAGATAAAGCGTTCAAATTTTGGGTAGGTTAAACTTCTCTTTCATGTCCACAAATCCTCTCATTTTTCCTCTATTTTTTTTAAATTAGTCTTGTAATGACTATAAATATGAACTGATATGCAATATAATTTTTAATTTTTTAATGAAATAGTTTTATGGAGAAGTTCTCTTCATCTTCTTGGTACTTGATAGTTTCAAGTGTATCTTTTCTTTGGTGAGATTAGGTAATTATTTTTATTTATCTTATATTATTCATAGATCCTCTTAAACACCTCCTCTAAATAAGTCACAACTCTTCCTTTACTTTATAAGTATCTTCTGAGACCAATAAACTAGTAACCAAAATCATAAAACTTTTAAACTCTTCCACATAACCATCATCCCAAATAAGAAATACTTGGACTTAGTATTATTACCTATACTTCAACATTCTCTTAAATTCCACCAAACACTGCCATCAACTCCATATCACAAGTTCACATCCTAATTTAACCTTCCACCATCGTTTGCAGTCATTTATCTCACAAAAAGGTTGCTCTCTAAGAGAAATTATTCTGTGCGGAATCCGATAACAATGATGTGTTCGGTTGCTTACGTGGAAAGGGTTAAATAGTCAATTGACTTGCGTAAACCTCGTAAACCCGACCCGTCTTCTAGCCCGACCCGGGAGATTTAGGTTGGCGCTTCTTTTTTTTTTTCAGAATTTAAGGCGCACGCGAATCACCGCAATATATAACGCTTAGAGCCAAAATTTTCGCAGAGAAGCCAAAAATTTTGCAGAGAAAATGCCGATGAAGATGGAGATTGATCTGGAGGAGGATGTTGGTTTTTATGAGCAGACAATATTTTCTCAAGTCTCGGAGGAAGCCGATAACCTGGAGAATGCCGACGTCCAGGAAACAAGCGCACATGAAGCAGAACACGTAGAACCAGTGGGACTGGACAAAAAGTTCAGCATATCGGTAAAGTTCGCCTCCTTCCAATTTTTCTTTGTGTATTTATTGTGTTTAAGAAAGATGCGTTTTTTTATCAACAATGTGCATAATGTAAAATTGTAATTGATTTGAAAAGAATACTCGATGTTCTCTTCTTCTAAAGTATTATTGATCTAGGTTATAATAAGGATTTTGTAGTTCGATTTTCTTATTTCAAAGTTTTGTTGCGTATTAATTATTTGCATATGTATTGCGTATCTGTTTGATATACATTGAATATTTTCTGCGTATTAAATTGGTATACATTGCATATACATTGCGCATATGTTGGGTTTTTATTGCGTATTGTGTTGCTTAATTGCTGCTTATCTTTTGTGTATCAGTTGCGTATTGGTTGCGTATTTTACCATTCACTTAATGCGTATTTCTCATGATGTTTATGTTAATGAGAAAGAGGCATACGAGGCTTATCGTTCTTATGGATATAATCTTGGTTTTAGTGTTCGTAAGGATCATCACAGTTACTGGTCAAATTTCAGAAATTTAAAATCCAAGGACTTTGTTTGTTCAAAAACTGGTTTCAAGAAGTTGCCTGATCTTAATATCCAAAGGAAATATCGAAGATCAGATACTCGAACTGGTTGTCCAACTATGATTAGATTTACAATGGATGAAGCTGGATATTGGAAGGTGAAAAAATTTATTGAAAATTACAATCATGATTTGCCTAGGCCAGAAGACCGACATCTTCTTAGATCATGCAGGAATATGTGTGATGAAAAAGCTTCTGTTCTTAAAGCAATGATAGATGCTGGGATAAGAACAATTGATGCATTTTCCTTCGTTGCTGATGAAGTTGGAGGTGTCAAAAATATTGGATTCACAAGGAGGGATGCGTACAACTTTATTCAAAAAATAAAAAGAGCTAAGATTGAACTTGGGGACACTAATACTTTGATTGAGTTATTTAAAGAACGACAACTTAATGATAACATGTTCTCTTGGGATGTCCAGAAGGATGAATTTGATAGATTGTTAAATTTTTTTCGGGTTGATGCGATTGGTAAGATAGATTATGACTGCTTTGGTGATGTAGTAATTTTTTATATAAGTTATAGGCTTAATAAGTATAATTTGGTATGCGCACCATTTGTCAGGGTTAACAATCATTGGCAAAACATTTTGCTTGAGGTGGCCTTCTTGTCCGAAGAGATAATTGAATCATTTACGTGGGTGTTTACAACTTTTGTTCGAATGATGGGTGATAAACATCCAATAACAATATATACAGATCAAGACCAGGCAATGACTAGGGCCATAGAAGTTGCACTACCTTACAGTCGTCATAGACTGTGCCAATGGCATATCCGTAAAAAGGCTCCATCAAAAGTATCGTGCTACAATACCAACAACAAAGTCAAAGGCCTCTTCAATAAGTGTTTGAGCAGATGTGACTCTGAGGAGGAGTTTGAGAATGTATGGGCTGAATTGATCATACAAGGGAACCTCCAATATCATGTTTGGTTGTAGGATCTTTATAGGATAAGGAATAAGTGGTCAACTGCCTTCAATAAGGATTGTTTTAGCATGGACATTCTATCCACACAATGTAGCGAGTCTACTAATAATGTGTGTCATGGCATTTATAAGCCCACAAGTTCTATAACTGATTACTTTTTGGGTTTAGAGAAGTTGATGAGGAATTGACGCCGGAATGAACATGATGAGGATTATAGATGCAGCCAGTCTGAAATAGAACCTGTAATAAAAAACTGCTCAATATTAAAGCAAGCTGCTCAATTTTATTCAAAGAAACTATATTCATTTTTTGAACAAGAATTTTTTACAAGGTGTTGGTGTAATGAGTGTAGAGCTTGAGTATAGTGATTCTTCTAAATTTTTTGTCTATTACACAGAGACCAATGATAATTCTAAACCATATGTTGTTAATTTTGATGCATAAAATGGTAACAATCAATGCTCCTGCAGAAAGTTTGAAACGATGGGTTTATTGTGTTCTCACTACATAATAGTTTTGAGGCAAATGGCTATTGGGAAAATCCCCGAGAAGTACCTACTGTTGCGATGCGACAAGATATATATTATGGTCTAAATTTGAAAGAAAATTCTCATAATAGCTCTGAAGCTAGTAGTGGATTCATATTCAAAAATTATATCAATAGGTTTGCATATGAAATGAGCACACGAGCGCAGCTGAATGAGGGTGGTGAAGAATTCCTAATGGCTGCGATGAAGGATACATCTGAAAAACTCGATTTGGTTGTTTTTGGGAAGAGAAAGACATACAAGACTACACAGGGTGGCAGTGTATAACTGAAAGACCCTCTAAAGCGTAGGCCTAAAGGCATATCCAATGCTAGGCTGAAAAGCCACTGGGAAAAGAAGACAAAGAGTATGATTTTTTATTTTCTGAATAATTTTATTTATTGCCTATTTTGACATATTGTCATTAATTTTTTTAACAGGGAAACCACCAATGAAGAAATACACAACAAAAATTGAGACTCCTTTAAGCATGCCCGAATGCTTAACTGAGAATTTCATAAATTCTGTACACTCCAAGTAACCATCAGATCAGCAGTGTAATTTCACAAGCATGCCCGAATGCTTCACTGAGGACTTCATAAATGCTGTACATTTCAGTCAGGCATCTCCAGCTAAGCAGTACAATTTCACAAGAATGTCCGAATGGTTAACAGAGGATTTCATATCACAAGCATGCCCGTCTAGTCAGGCATCATTACAGCAGTTCACCAGCATGCATGAGTGCATGACAGACGATTTTATAGCTGGGGAATCATCCAGTCAACCATCAGTAAAGCGAGCAAAGCATTCTAATTTCACAAGTATACCCAAATGCTTCACTCAGGAACACATAACAGGTGTACGTTCCAAAAAGCCATCAGCAACATACCTGAAGTTGATGATGGATATCATAAATCAGAAAATTCTATGTTATAAGAATATTTGTATGATGGATATTTATTTGTAAGAATATTTGTTGATAAGATATTTATGTAATAAAGAATATTTGTTTTAGCTGTTAATTTTAATTTGCGTAAGGCCTGCGTATATAGTGCGTATAAAAACATATACATATCGTATTTTCTATGTTTCTGAAAATGCAATCTATTTTCCATTATTACTAAATAATTTTAACCCATTATGAACTTATGATCTCATTTATTGCATTCATAATGTTTGTCAGGCATTTATTTCATTTGGTTGTGGTAGGTAGAAGTAACATTAATGGTATTCATTATTGTTTTGAATGAATTTATTGCTCACTATTATTAGTTTGACTAATTTTCTCTATAAAAAAAGTTTACCAATAGGAATCACAGCCGCAACCTTCAAGGCAAAGGGATTGCCATGAAGAATCGGCATTGCCAATAGCAATCACAGCTGATGCAGGCATAGGCATTGGAGTTCAATTGTAAGCAGATTGCAGCCTGTTTGAGTTTTTTATAAAAATATCAACTGTGTTTTTGGAATGCCGCTTTTTCATGCAATTCCGGTGCTAAATATTTAGCAAAAAATCTTGCCTAAAAATTCAGCACAGGAATTGACATGAAAAAGCGGTATTCCAAATATACATTTAACATTTTTATAAAAAACCAAATAATAATTGATATTCTGTCTTTTACGTATTTTATGCGTATGATCTGCGTCCTTAACGCGTATAGTTTGCGTAAATAGTGCGTACTATACCCATACCCATGTAAACATTCCTAATCGAATGGAATGAAGGTTCAATGAAGAAAAACAAGGGTGTACACTAACACCAAGTCTTCCTTTATTGTTGTATTTACGAGGAGAATCATTCCAAAAAACTTTGACTCTCCACATAATCATTTTACAACTATGCTAAAATGAGTATTTAAATGTTTCATACCGAATGAAGGTATCTTATACATTAAATTTGAATTAATTTGATTTTTTTATGAAAAAACCAAGAACTGTCTTCTGCGTATAGACGGCGTATGATCTGCGTCCTTAACGCGTGTGGAATGTGTATAGAGTGCGTACCTTGAATACCCACACGGAAACCTTCTTAATCGATTTAAATAAAGAATCAATGTTGAGAAACCCTATATTCAACGCTCCCTGGTTTTTTTATTGACAAGGAGGTGTATTCCAAAAAATATTGACTCTCCACATACTCTAATGAATGCTCAACCATTGAACCATAACACCCATACTCTAGAACCATCACTTGTGTAAGGCACAAGGGTGTACACAAACACCAAGTCTCATTAAGGAATTCTTTCAAATCATTTTAAAACAATACTAAAATGAGTATTTGAATGATTCATACCGAAGGAATGCATCGAATCATTTAAATTCGAATTAATTTGATTTTTTTATCAAAAAACTAAGAACTGTCTTCTGTGTATATACGGTATATGAGATGCGTTTGAGAAGCGTATGTAATGCCTATTGAGTGCGTACTTTGAATACCTAAATGAAAATCTTCTTAATCGATTTGAATTAAGGATCAATGGTGGGAAACCCTATATTCGACGCTCCTTGCTAAAATCACATGAAATCATTCTTAATTACAAGGAAAAAATACCAGTTATGTATATAAATTTAAAATATGAAAAGTTCATTTCATTGAAGCACAAAACAATCCGTATGCAAATTCTGCTCTATATTTTGGCATTTTTTCTTGCCAATCCGTTCTCTCTTGTCAGTTAGAGTTGTTTTGTCGAACAATATTCTCCATGTATTTGCAAACGAACATACCACAATCTGTATTGTTGGTTTGAGTTGGCGCCTTCTTCATTGTCTTGAAACTCCATTTAGTGATATTTTGACGAAAGGCTTTTTTGCAATCCTTATTTATGCTTGCAATCTGAACAATATATGGAATAGAATTAAGTCACTTAAAAATAATCACGAAATTTATAAACAATTCAAGATTAGAATCAAACTCACTATCTTCACAGCAATACTTCTATGCATAGGATTGGACACAGAGTCGTAAAATTTCCACCTTTTCTGCTTTATGTAACCAGCTAGAAGGGTCCAGTGCTCTCCGTGAATAATTGGATTAATTATAATACTGCATGACTGAATAGAATTGTAGTCTACGTGCTCAAGGAACAATTTTGATTTTACATCCTTAACCTTATAATGCTGCAAAAAATTAAATATAAGAATTAAATAGTTCAAATAAAAAATTATATATAAAATAAACTAGTATACTAATCCAATATATTGGTGAGATGTATAGATATTTTTGATACTGATCTGGTGAAATTTTAGACTTCTTATTTAATAAAATAGCAAAATCATCAACATGGTCATTGTCCAGGTAACTGTCTGATAATATTTCATCGATCATGCGTCTTGAAATCATCACGTTCCCAGATTCAAATTCATACATGCTACTGAAATATTTAAACAAAAAATATGCATAAGGTACGTATATAAAACACATTAAATACGCAATCCGTACGCACAGAGTACACATTATGTACGCATGTGTTACACAAGTAATACGCATACCATACGCACATTATACTAAAATAAAATATCTGTCAAGATATTTCTTTATGTTTTCCCGAGAAAAAAGTTCTTTCACTGGACTCAACATTTCCACGCCTCTGTAATTAACTGTGGGACTTGCAGGGTAACCCTTTATTACAACATCATCAACATTGATTATTTCTTTAGTTTGTGGAACTTTTTGGGGAACTTTTTGGAAAGGAACAATTTCTTTGGAAGGTTCTTGTTAGGGAGGAGCTTCTTTGGTTTGTTCTTCTTTGGGGGGAGCTTCTTTGGGAGCTTCTTGGGACTGTTCTTCTTGGGGAAGAGCTTCTTTGGGAGCTTCTTTGGACTGTTCTTCTTGGGGGGGGGGGGGGGGGGGAGCTTCTTTGGACTGTTCTTCTTGTGGGGGAGGTTCTTTGGACTGTTCTTCTTGGGGGAGCTTTTTTGGATTGTTCTTCTTGGGGGTGGGGGAGCTTCTTTGACATGTTCTTCTTCAGGGGGATCTTTTTTGGACTGTTCTTGTTGTTGGGGAACTTCTTTAATAGGTTCTTCTTGCGGGGGAACTTCTTTGGTAGTTACTTCTTGGGCAGTTTCTTCAGGGATGTGGTGTACCCTTTTCTGCTTCTTGTTTTTTTTTGCTTGATTTTTTCTCTAATTTCTTCTTCTTGTAAACCCTTTGAGCAGCCTGGGTCATCTCAACATCATTAATTATTTTTGGGGCGTCAGTCTTGATGTGTTCAGATGATATCCGAATATTCTTGGGGGATGGAATTATATGGGGAATGCATGATGAGGAGGAGGGAGTATCTTGCTGATCAGGCTTAATAATTCCTTCAACAATGCAATGTTGGAGCTTCTCATCAATAAGATCAACTCTTCTTACAATTTGTTCAAAATTCTTACCCATTCTAGCTTCAAATTCTTGGAAGAGGTTGACCATGGACTCCTGCACAATCCTTATTACTTTCTTTTCAAGTTCATCTAATGATTGGGGTTAAGTTTTCTAGGCGGATTTGGGCTGCAGAGGAGATTGTGGGGGGAGATAATGTTCAGGTGTGTTAGTTTGAATGGGTGAAAGAGGGGTTGATGGATATTTCTTTACACCCAAGAGATCAGATTCTTCAGGGGTTACTCCTTGGATGTCAACAAAAATCTGTGAAAAATTATTCTCAAATAAATACACAATCTAAACGCAATCATATACGCAATATATACGTATTATCTACGCAGTATATATGCAATCCATACGCACAACGTACACAAGACATACGCACTGTATACGCAAACCGTACGCAATATATAAAACTTTTCATAATAAATACCTATCTTCTCTTTAAATTAACAAATAATTTGGCAGTCTTCTCAATGTTATACACAATGTCATCAGACCATCGAAGGAAACGGGGCCTTCTATCAGGATACTTTGGGAAATGAATGGAAGTGTGCTCCAGGAATCAAACCTGCATAAAATTGAGATATTCTCAGTTAGTTTTAGCAAAATAATCAGTCAATTAAAATGTTTAATTAGAATTGTTTCAGCACTCGTAATAAGCAGTGACACAAATCCATTGACATAACCCGCTAGCCTGTTATTTGAGATCTTCATAGATACATTATTAAAATCTTCAACCAGGCATTCCCAAATTGACCATGCCCAGTTAATTAATGAAAAATCATCAACATTATTTGCTATTGTCTTTAACATCTTTGGCACTTTAAAGTTGCTTTGTTGGAAAAATAAATTAGAACATAAATACATAATAAAAGTTTTCAACATATTCTGTGGGGAGCTTTCTCGTGTCAACTCCAGCATTTCAGTCTTAATATCCTTTAAAGTGATTGTTGAAGTCGGCAAGGTCATCCAAGTAATCTCCTCACCTCTGTTTGGTAGACCAGTCAAGAGGGACACTTCATCAACTGTGAAAGGGACAACATTACCCTCTATATGAAGCTTTGCTTTTCAATGTTTCACATTGTCAGCAGCTGGTAGATAAGTGGAGCGTTTTGCTCAAATCCAGGAAATTGAAGAAATTGGTAAATATTAAGGTCCTTCAATTTTTCTTCAATTTCAACAGGAATTATATCTGAAAATGAATCACACATTGTTCTGAAAGTCGAAACATAACATCTATATGATATAGGACAGACGTAAATCTGCTTAGAATAAGAAACTATAATTAATTTAGAGAAGCATATTATACACAATAAAGTACGCATATAAAACGCAATAAAATACGCATATTATACGCAACGTGTACGCATACCATACGCGATGTGTACGCATACCATACGCAATGTACGCAAATGATGAAAAAAATATCAGCAGAAATCTAGGGTTTAGGGTACACTAATCGTTTTTATTTATTGGAAGTTTAGTTTTATGATTTAAAGATCCAAAGTACTTATTATAAAATGTTAGGGTTTGTCTTCAACATATATGTAGAAAATAAGCGAAATTTACGTAGATTATACACATTGTGTACAAAGAAAATACGCAGAAAGAACGAAAATGGTGAGATAAATATAAACTTTTATAGTTACTCTGAATGATTTTAATTTATTTTTTGGTTTCTTCAGCAAATACGAGTTGAATACCAAAGATATATGTAGTTCATTTTATGTCAATGTAAGAATTTTTGCACCTTTCTCTTTGCAGGTGAATCCTTTATCTCGTCCATGATGAGAAGAAGAGATTGCTAGAGGAATTCAGAAGATGTTTTTTGCTAGAAGCTCGGGAGAAATGGAGCGAATGGCCGAAATGTGGAATTTGGAAAATGTTAAAAATGTTCGCCTTTTTCATTGTATATATTGGGCGGGCCTCGTATTATTTACTCTCAAAAATACAAACGGGTCGGGCCTTAACTTTCCACGTTAGCACGCCACGCGTTATGTTTTTATTGGTTACTATTAGAGACCGAACACATCGTTGTGAGCGGATTCCACACAGAATAATTTCTCGCTCTCTAAAGTGATCTTTTGTATCAACCCAAACCAGCCTAAACTAAACTAGTCTTAGCATTTCTATTAATATACCCATCTAAACCCTTCATCATTCCACCATAAAATCGAAGCCACTTCTCTAAATATTAAAATAAAGATCCATATCCCTTTATATCCATTAATTTCACCAAAAGGCTACTCTCCATCATTATATTTGGTATTAGAGCAAATTTGGGAAGAAGTCTGCTAGTTAAATGTTTGGACAACTTAGAAGAATTTTCCTATGTTGGACTTGGCTCTAAAATCTTGAGAGTTACTCCAGTAAGTATGAGGTAAGTAAATTCTTCTTATGATATATTTATTTTGTATTAATAACTTGGATATATAAAATATTTCATGCAAATCTATGATGCAAGAAAAAAAATTCAATTAGCAAGCTTTACCAAAAAGCCTAGCTAATATTCTTGTGTGAACCAACCCATAAACTTTTATCTTGAGTGAAAAATCTTAGTAAGGGTGTGCTCTACCTCAAGAAGACTAGAAGATCACCTTGATGCAATAAAAATTTTATGCTATCTTTTTTATTTTTAATTTAATTGCTTATGATAAAAAACTAGTTTTTATTTACCAAAATTTGATTAGTTTGTTATCTTAAGAGTTTAGGCTTATAGATCTAGGTATGTTTTTTTTTTTTTGTATTCAAAATTACATGCAGGAAAATATATGTGTATAAAATTTAGTAAATTTGAATTTAAAAAAAAAACCTTTGTCAAAAAGGGCCTAAATCGCTTAAGAAGAGCTTTGAATGTAAGAGGCCTTCATACCCCACTATTCACCTGAAAGTTCTTTTAACTTAAGATTCATTTTACTTTGACATCTATATTTTAAATTTCTCTCACTCGCCCTCTCTCTCTCTCATCTATAACATTTTTCCCCACATTTCTTTCTTCATAATTAAAAAAAATCATCTCATGGCACCCAAATAAAATTTTCAATATCATATTGAAAATTTGATACGAATGGTTGATTCCATAGGCCTTAAGATTCATGAATATGAAATTAAGCACAAAGAATTTTTTAAGGAGAATAGAACCCAAATACAAGTACTTAAGTATCAAAAGCATGCTATCTTGAGTCATCTACAAAATAATAAAAATAATATCCCACATCCTACCCAAAATCATAATTCTCCTTTAGAAATGATGATTCTTATATAGACCAAGGAGAGATGACAAATCTAATAGAATATAATCCAACTTTTGTAATGGAGGTTGAAGAGATCACCCTCATAAGAATGTTGATGATTTTAATGATCCTTCAAGAGAGTTAAAGTTGAAGTTCCCACATATATGATACTAATGACCCTAATAGATTCCTAGTATGGTTAATCTAAATGGATGACTTTTTTTACTAGAATATAAAGAATGATTACCAAAGAGTTTTTTTTTCGAGAAAATGAAATTAATTGGACATGTTGAACAAATACTGTAGCCAAAGAATATAGCTCGAGAAGACTAATCTTTCTTGGATTGAAATGAATGAGATGTTAAGAACCAAATACTGTCCGAGGCACCATAATATGAAATTATATGGGTAGTTATTATTTCTAAAGCAAGATTCTATGCCTTCAATTGAATACCTAAATACCTTTGATGATCAAATTTTTTGGACCGATTGAGATGATAATGATTGGAAACTGACCAATAAATTTATCATCAGACTCGGGATGGATATTAAAAATAAAGTAGTGTTATTAGATCCCCAAACCTTAAATAAGCTCTTTCATTATGCTTTATTAGTAGAAATCAAAAGAATTTTACTTCTCTTTTAAGGTCAAGAGGACAAGCCTCCTCCATTTCATCCCATGAATATACTATTAGAACCACACCGGCTACTTGTCTGACCAATTTGCTTAAAAGCTCAGGAGTTCTAAAAATAAGAAAACAATTTGCTTAAATTTCATAAAATGGGTCATTTGAAAAACTAATGTAAAGCCTAAATTCTTTTATTAGAGGAGATTGAGACTCCAATAAATGATAACTTAGAAGAAATTTATGATGATACACCTCTTTCTGACGAGAAGTTGAAATTAATAGGTGATCCCCCAAATCAATGTGATGTGTTGTCTAACTGTAACAAGAAATGAAATAGAGAATTAGAGAAGGAAGAATATTTTTAGTATGTATGTTGTGAGTAATGAGAAAAGGTATAGGTTACTTATAGATGGAGGAAGTACAATGAATGTCATCTCAACCCACACCATTACTAAATCCAATCTTAAGACTAAACCACAATCCAAGCCTTTTCATGTTAGTTTGGTCAACCAAACATCCTTTCCCATCACAAATAGGTGTTTTATTCCCATAAATATTGGTAGTTATGAAGATCAAGTTTGGTGTGATGTCCTTCCCATCAATATTACTCATATTTTATAAGGTGGACCCTTGTTGTATGACTGATATGTGACTTATTATGGTAGGAAAACACATATTTTCAAAAATAATAATAAAACTATTAAACTCTTACCACTTAAATCTATGGAAAAGACACCCATCATAGCACCTCATAAAAGAAACTCTGATATGCAACCCACGCCCAACCATAAGAATGGTGTTAAATGCTAACTCATTGTTATTGGAAACCTTACTGTTAGGGATAATTTTATCATTCTCAATACTATTTTGAACACCACTATTCTACCTACTTCTATTACCCCAATGATAAAAGTTGTATAATTTAGAACCATTTAAAAAGAGTTTGCTTACCTAACCTCCATACATTTGCTAAATGTGTAAGAAGTAACACCTGATTTTGAAGAAATTCAAATACCTGCTAAGGTTACGCCTCTTATTTTTGAGTTTTGTGATGTTGCACTTGATGACTTGCTCGATACCTTATAGATATATTTAACATGCTATTGACTTAGTCCTAGGTTCCCAGCTTCCCAATCGTCCCCATTATTAGATGAATCTTATTAAACATAATGAGATTAAAAGACATGTTGAAGACTTACTTAAGAAAAGCTTTATACAAGAAAGTCTTAGTCCATGCGCAGTTCCAAACTTATTAACCCCTAAAAAGATGACACATAGATGATGTGTGTTAATAGTTGCACTATTAATAAAATCACTATTAAGTATAACTTTTTTATCCATCGATTAAATGACATGTTGGATTTAATTTTAGAGGCAAGCTTTTTTTTTTTGCCAAAATTGATTTAAAAAGTGATTATCACCAAATTAGAATTCGATTAGGATATGAATAGAAAATTGCTTCTAAGAATTCTGATAGGCTTTATAAATGATTAGTGATGCCCTTTTTACTTTCGAATCCCCTTAGCACTTTCACGAAATTAATAAATACTATCTTAAAACCCTTCATAGAAAAAAATTTAGTTGTCTATTTTGATGATTATTGATTTTTCAACCAGTATGAGAGAGACCATTTGCAATACCTTAGATAAGTTTTTTAAACTCTTAAAAAAAACAATTGTACATTAACCTAAAGAAGAGTTTCTTTCTATAGACTGAGGTAATTTTCTTAGGATTCATTAGTTCTTTCACTGTAATTAAGCTTGTTCTTTTCAAAATTCAAACAATCGTAGATTGGCACGAACTTAAAAGTTTCACTGATGTTAATAGTATTCAAGGCTTAGCCACTTTTGTTAGACAATTCATTAAAGATCTTAGTAACATTATAAATCGAATCATTTATTTGCTAAAATTAAATAAATTTGGTTAGACTCTAGTGGCATAAAAAACCTTACATAAAACTAAGAATTTTATGATTTCTACCCAATCCTTAGGTTTCAAGATTTCTCTAAAGCATTTGAGGTGACTTGTGATGCATCTAGAATCAATATTGGTGGAATATTAAGTAAGGAAAATCATCCAGTGGCTTTCTCTAGTGAGGAATTAAATAAGGAAAAATAATGATATTCAACATATGATAAGAAATTTTATACAATCATATAATCTTTCAGACTCTACCATCACTACCTTCTACAACAACAATTTATTCTTAACTTAAATAATCATGACCTCAAATTCATTAACACCCAACAAAAATTAAGTCATAGGCATGACAAATGTTTTGAGTTTCTTCAAGATTATTCTTTTGTCCTTAAACATAAACTAGGAATTAAAAATAAACTTGCATAAGCCTTATATAAGGTGGCTTTGACCATTTCTTCTTATAAACTCAAAATCCATGGATTTGAATGACTTTAGGATGAGTACCCAATTTGCCTTGACTTTCATCTAATTTATCTTGAGCACTTAGATAAACTTTTGACCCCTATAAGGAACATTCTCTGTGATCAATGGATACCTTTATAAGGGAAAATAACTTTGTATTCCTAGAACTTCACTTATGGAATTTTTTATCTTTGAATTACACTCAAGAGGATTAACTGGTCATTTTGAAAAGGATAAGACCATATGTTGATGAAGCATATATTGTACTGGCCCTCCCTAAAATTTGATGTTAATTTGATCACCCAATCCTTAAAATGTAAGCAAGTTAAAGCTACCAAGCAAAAATTTGGACTATGCATTGCCTTACCTATCCTTTATAAGCATTGGGAGGACTTGTCAATAGATTTTATTCTGGGATTACCTCAAACTACTCAAGGCCACGATAGTAATTTTGTGGTAGTTAATTGATTATAATGAATGGTTTATTTTCTACACTGCTCTAAAACCAATAATGCCTCTCACATTACTAGGTTAATCTTTAAGGAAGTAGTACATTTATATGGCCTACCTTCAACTATTGCATATGCCTAAGATGTTAGGTTTATCTTATATTTTTGGAAGTCTTTATCAAAGTTGTTAGGCACTAAGGTAAACTTTTCATCTCCCTCAAATTGACGAACAAACTGAGGTGGTTAATCATACTTTAGAAAACTTAATAAGATGCCTTATGGGAAAAGGTTTAGGAAATTGGAACTTACATTTGCTTACATCAAAATTTGTATATAATAATGTTGTCTCTATAACAACTAAAGCTTTATCTTTTGATATAGTGTATGGTCAAAATTCTAGGCGGCTAATTAATATAACTAATCTCCCATTTTATACCTTTTATGATTCCACGTTCATATTTACTAAATACTTTCACAGCCTTCATGATACCATAAGACTATAAATTACTGCAAGTAATGATAAATATGCTTCTAGGATAAATCATAATCAATCAGTAATAGAATTTAAAGAAGGTTATTATGTTTTAATTTACATATGCCCTAGCGTTAGCAAACATCTATGCTTAAGAAATTACATGCAAATTCATAGTAGTAATAGTCAATATGATCATGAATATCTATAGAAATAGTAAATCACAAGCAGTAGAAATAAAATATACAAAATAGTATAATAATACAATACATATAGTAAAATAGTATAGTACACAAATAACAAAATCTATAATCTATTAAACCTGTATAGATGTCAAATCGATAAAGCAGTCATCATAATAGTACTATTAAATCGATAAGAAAAGCTTATAAATCAGTAAAATGGAAAAATTCGTCAAGATATTTGAATTATATTATTATAATAAAATTATATAAGAGTACATACATAATATTCATTTATTCTATATCAATATCAATCAATATCTTATACCACATGCTCATTAATAGGAATCATGTGCCAATTAATATCTTATATCATATTGTTCAGTAATAGGAATTACGTGCTTAGTAACAATAAATTAGTAAATAGTGAATTGATCATAGTATCAGTAACAATGAATCAGTAGTAGTATTAATATTATTAATAATAGTAAATCTATCCATAAAATCAGCGGTAATAATAGTAAAACATAATAGTAATAATACAATAATAGTAAATAAGTGCAGTAATAATAAATCAATGCAATACCATACATCCCAATAATTACAATGAACAAGTAAAAGGTTCTGGCTTGCATGATATTTTTCTAGTAGTCAAATATCAATATCAATAACTGTTGGCTTAGTAATAATTTTTTATAACTCTCAATTATCAAATCACATGAATTAGTAGAGGATAACACCAAATTAGAGTATTTAAAAGAAAGAATGTAGGCCCACCACCTTGTATAGGTCAGTTAGTCTCTATCCAATATCAGTAAAACCAACCTTTACTTATCCTCACACATATTATTATTATAATATAATAATAATAATATCAACCAGCTATTACCCAATCACATACTTATGTTCATTAACAATACTTTTATTACTAGTATGCTTATATTAAAATATTTATAATTTTATTCTTAATAAATCATACAAATAAAATAAATTTCATTTTACCTAATAAATTTATGAAATCAACCAATCAAAATGTTCAAAATAATCAGTACTATAACATATAAAAAGTTGTGTGGCAGAAGTTCACTAAATCTAGTAAAAATAGAATATAATTAACTTAAAACAATTTGAACGATCAAAATAAAAATATTTTAGAAATAGTATAAAAGTCACATACCAATCTCTAAACAATTTTCATAAAAGCGAAAGAATGATCAACGACCAAAATGCAAACTTTCCTTTCCTCTTCCCCTTCTCTTTCTTTCTTCCATGACAAGCCACGATGCTAGTGGCCTGAGGGGGCAAGTGAGTGGAGAGAAATGGGTATATATATATATATATATATATATATATATATATATATATATATATATATATCATTGCGCTACCACCCAATGTCGCAACATTGCATGCTGAATTCAGAATTACTTTAGAATTGAGCATTCAATGTCATGATTATAACTTCCAGTGCCATTACGCTCACATACACAACACCACAATGCTCACAAGTTTAGCTCCAGTTCAAATAGAAATTTTAGATTTTCATTTTAAATTTATTTTTAAAAAAGGGTTGTTATAATATTTCTCTGCTTACAGAATCCCTTATAATATTTATCTGCTTGCAGAATCCCTAATTTCTAGAGATTGATTATGTCCTCACTTAATGAGCTTCAATTAATCCATTTATTGGGCATCACTTTTTAGTTCGTTGGAAGAATAAAACAACAACTAATGATATAAAGTTAACTCCTATTGAGTTGGAGACCTTGGCCCTAAAATTGATAGAAGACTGCTGGGATTTTAACTTTACTGAGTAGAATTCAATTTAAGCCAAGGGAGTTAATGAAGCATATTATATGGATGAAGCTAATCAATGTAAAGACCAAATTACAAAAGCTAAGACATAGGCCTAATAAAGGGGTAAGAAAGGCCCAATTACAGGAGCTAAGTCAATAGCCCATAGAATATAACTTATATTTTATTTTTCATCTAAAAACTTGTATGGTTAGACGTAAAATGATTAGGTAGGGAAAAGCATAGATAGGTGAATCTCCTCTTTAATGTCCACCGATCCACTCTCTTTTTTATTTTTCTCTATTTTTTTTTCCCAAAAGCTAGTCTTATAATGCTTATAAATATAGGCTGATATGTATTATAATTTTTAGTTTTAGAATGAAATAAATTTTTGGATAATTTCTATTCATTTGCTTGGTGGCTTCAGGTGTGTGCCTTTTCATTGGTGAGATTAGATTGTCATCTTCATTTATTTTATGTTATTTATACATCCTCTTAAATGTTTGATTTAAATAATTTACAAAAGTTCCTCTACTTCATAAGCATCCTCTAAAACCAATACAAAAATAGCTAAAATCATAAAACCCTTCTAAATACTTTCATATATCCATCAGCCCAAATAGGGAGCACTTGGACCTAATCTTATTCCCTATACTTCAACGTCTTCTTAAACTCCACCAAACCCTACCATAAACTCCAAATCAAAATTTCACATCTTAATTTAATCATTCACCATTATTTATAACCATTTATCTTACATGAAGGTCACTTTCTAAAGTGGTCTTCCAAATTAGCCCAAACTAGCCTAATCTTAATAGTTCTACTAATATACCCCAAAAAATAATAATATACCTCTCTAAACCCCTCATAATTCCATCACAAACTCCATAATACTTCTTTAAATTAAGATGAGTCTTGATTGTGGCCTCTATGGTTGTGCAATTCATGTATATTGGATTAGATTATCCCTAGAAGGTGGATGATCTTAAATGAGGAATACTACTAAGAGGGTTGAATCCTCTTAGAGCAAGTGCCCTTGAGGGTAAGGGATTTTTAAGGTGAGTCTTTTGGACAAACATGCCAGGAATAAGTGCATCCCTATGGAAATGTCATATAATATAAGCTTGACTTAGATGAATGCATGTTTACTCATAGACTGGTTCTGGCGACTATCCCATAACCTGTATGCAGTAGGATTGAGACTACATCAAGTCGCCCTTCGGTGTGATCTCCAAGACTCTATTTGAGAGTTTGACTCCCATGTGATAAGTTAAAATAAGCACATTGAAAGTATTCAAGAGTGGTTACCCCAAAATGACATTATAAGTGGAGGGAACATTCACTATTATGGAGTCAGTCATCATAATATACTGGTGCTCAACCTTGTCTCAAGTCACCAATAATGTGATCATTACTTTTATCTATCATCATTCACTCAAGAGGCCATCGAGTGGACCTGCAATAGGGGTAAATTTATAAGTAAGAAAGTTTATTTTATCAAAACGGATTTAAAAATAATGTTAATAGAACTCCCTATGTCAATGGGGATGCTACCAATTTGGTAACCCGTAACTAGCGAGGTGACCACGATAGCATCATTGAAAGGATTCCCACTTCTCAATTTGTCAGCTTCGGTGAAAGTGATTAAAGTGACCTTAATTATTGTCATTCAGAGCATGGTCACTGAGTTAATTTCTCCTGTTGGTTGTCACTTAAGACTTAACCCCCCCTAAGATCTCTCAACTCCATCTCCTTTGAGTATGGCATGAACTTTATTAATGATGTGGATGGCAAGTGTAGGAACTATCTAATTTCCTTGATCTTTTACAAGCCTTTCTCGCTCACTTTCTTAGGTTCACTAGGATAAAGTCTTTTATCTTTCCCACTTTTATTAAATCTTCAATGAGGCTTGAGAGGTGTCTATACTCCTTTATGTCATGCTTATGGTCCTTGTAAAATACAAAAAATTTTGAGTGCCCCTTGTAGAGGCGCTTGTATTTATCAGCATTGGAAACATGAAAAACTCCTTATTTGGAATGGCCTCAATTAATTTGATCTAATCCCCATTATACTTAATCAGTCTAATTGCACTATTATCATGAATAAGCTCCTTGGATGTCTTAGTGGTCGGAAGTAGAAGGCGCTTCTTTTGGTGGAAGGTTTTAGCTTATTCATTCTACTATTTAGAACTATTTATACTATTGGTTGAAGTTGGTATCTCTTCCTAAAAGGTTTTAAGAAAAAAATCTCTAGCCTTATCACTAGTTTTATATATAGGAATAACATTACTAATCAAATCCACACTATCTCTTTCATCATAACCTCTCTTCCCAGGGAAAAGGAGGGAATAGACCATCCCTTTCTTGACACCCTCCCCATGCTTTCTATGGCCAAGTTTATTTGAAGATACTAAAATTTTGTCTCCCCTCTATTCTAAAGTTTGTCTCCCTGTGGATTAAGCCACACAATAATTCCTTCATTGTTTTGGAAACAATTACTTTGTTATGCTTGCAAAATGAGAAGCTTTATGGATTTCAAAGTTTTTAATAGAAGTTACCTATCCATTTTCTATGACCCATCATTCAGTGGTCTTTCTATTCTTGAGAAATTTAGATTTCAAATCTTGGAGTGGTTCCATTATAGCCTGTATACTATGTTATCCTAATTCATTTGCAACTCGTAATGGTGTCTACCATATTGTGCTAAAATATTGGTTTTGGACTAAATTCTCAATATAAACATTCTAGATAGTCCCATGACATACTATTATTAGTTGGGAAAAAAATCTTTTATCCAATAAGCTTCTTTACTCCAAATTATATCATGACACCCCTATGGGTACATGACCTGAGCATATTTGGGCTTGGAAAATTTTAAAGTGAGGGCCTAAGACTATAGATAACCTTTTAAAAGGGGAGTTTTGGTGCATCAAACTTGTGTTTTGTGCAGTCAATTTAATGAATGCCACACATATCTTTTTTTTTATTTTTTTATTATGAGGTGTCTTTATTGTTGCTTAAGAATTGCATCCCAAATGGGAAATTCTTTTATTTGGTTGGTTCCCTCCATCATGTGTAAAATCATGCTAACTTTGTTGAATGCAAATTTACCAAACAAGGCTGCCTTTTTTGCTATACATATTACTACTTATTACATTTGGCTTAAAAGGAATAATTGCATATTTAGAAGTAGTACTATACATGCATTTTGATGGAAAATTCATTTTGCTATTAGTTTAAAAGGCAAAAGGATGAGAGTTATGAGAATTTGCTTGCAAATATTATTTAGTTATTCTACTCTTAATGCTATCAACTTTCTCTCATTCTTGTTGCTATTACTTTCTCTCAATTAGGTTGAAAGGTTTTTCTATTTTAACATGGTGGTTTAGAGTGGATGTAATATTTATGTGTTGTCACCCAATAATTATTATTTTTGAACATGTGGGAGCTACTTGACCTTTTTTTGGCCTTCAATTTTGACAACTTATATGGTTGCATGAAAAAAATGTTATTTATGTAACTTATGAAATTATTGTCATTCACTTAGCAAATAATTTTGGCTGCAATGGATAGAGTTTTGTTTGGTTGAAAGGTTTTGAGGATGTTTGAATATATTCATTGAATGGACTGTAGATATTTCATACATTCCTTGGTTTCCTTATGACGGACTTCTCCGATTTATACTTATTTTTGATACGACATATCCTAAATACCTCATTTGCTCCTTATCAATTTTGCTGGAAACTTTTATATTCCATTCTTCCTATCTATGTTGGTTTTTGTTCTTAGATAGGAACTAGTTGGATAGCATTTGAGGTATACGTTTTACCTTTTTGATCTGGGTGACAATGAATGATGTGTTTGCAATTAGGTGCGTGTTTTTTGCTTACTCAAGTTGAGTAGATTCGATGCATTACTATCTTGATGTTACATTGGATGCCAACAATCACATATATTAGAAGAAGGTCATTTGATCTAGGTGTTTTGAAGGCTCATTTTTTAGTTTTTTGATTATTTCATCAAATCTATCATCATTTAATGCAATTTAATATATTCTTTTAGTAGACATTTAATGTAAAACTTTTTATGATATATAATTATTAACGAGACGTTGCTCTTAATTAAAAAAAAGCTTAATGTTCCTTTTTTTTAACTGAAAAATCTCATATTAATTCATATAAGCTTCTTCTTATAACTTACAATTCAAAAGTTAATTTTCACAACCATTTAATATATCTCTAAATTATAATATACTAGTATTACCATTGAATGAGTCAATTTTTTTTCTTATAAAATATAAAATATGCTATAGTTAACACCATCATTAGGGGTGTCAATATGTGACACGACCTGAAAATCCGGCTCAAAAATTTCGGGTTAGGGTCAACTCGAACCCGAAACGGGTCAGATTCGGGTTTAACATTTCGACCCGTTTGAAAAATCGGGTCAGGTTTGGGTTAACCCTTTGACCCGAAATTGACCCGAAACCTCGATTTTGACACGGCAACCCAGATTGACCCGAAAAGAGGAGAGTGATCCGTTTTGACCCGAAAATTAGCCATTTTTGTTGGAAAACGGGTCATTCGGGTTGTGTCGGGTTGACCCGAATAGTGCCGGGTTAGTTTCGAGTTCGACCCGATTCGACCCGGTTAGACCCGAATCCGATCCGTGACCCGAAATTGACACCCCTGGTCCACCATTTTAACTAAAATCTTTGATAATAAGTCTTGTTGGACATTATCATTGAGTCATCACTTACACTTTGACATTTTTTTAAACTTTATTCCCATCAAAGTGCCGCAAGGTATTCCCTTCAGGAGTTGCCCGTCCTTTTTTTCTTTTTTTTCTTTTTTGTCATTTCTGTTTAATTATTCTCAAAATTTGTCGATCTTTCCATCTCATCTAATAAAAAAAGAGGAAGAAAAAACTGGCGGACTGAGAGAGAGAGAGAGGGAGGATGGCGGCGGCTCTTGTACTCAACCGCACATTCCTCCACAAAATTCCATCGCTGGCAGTTTCGCCTTCGCAGCTGGCGACCGGTATCGAAGATCCCGTGATCTACAAGTCTTTGCCCTGTCGTGCATCGATTCATGCGAAGGGTGTTCGAAGTTGGAGGGCTCGTCGTCCGGCAACTCCGCTGGCGGCGAGGGCGGATGATTCCTCGGCGCCGTCGGAGATGTCAGTTGAGAACGCGCTTAAAGTTCTCGGTTTGCGGGAAGGAGCCTCCTTTGATGAAATCCTTAGCGCTAAGAGCGCCATCGTTGCTTCCTGCAAGGACGATCAGGAAGCGATTGCCCAGGTTATGGTTTCACGATTCTTGTTCTTTTCTTATTTGTTTTATGTATTTTAGTCTGATTGGGGTAGCGAATGGGGCGAAATTTGATGAACATGATGTGATTAGGTTTTGCTGATTTGTGAAGGTGGTTCTTCGTTGCTTCATTTAGTTTGAATGCCATTCCTAGATGGTGACTTTGGGCTCAGTTTGGAATGGGTTTTTACTGACTGCCTCTGCTAATCCATAAATCTCTGAAAAAAGTGTTGCGAAGAAAAGTTCTGTCTTATGAAAGCTGAGAGTTTGCTTTTTTAGAGTGCTTGTTTAGGTTTTTTTTTTTTTTGTTTTTTTTTTCTAATCACAAAATGAAATCAACATTGTAATTTAATCAACAAAAGCAAACTTAAAGCAAGCACAGTCTTCGTAGTAGCATTTTGTCAAACGAAACAGCAGCATTTACACCAGACCAACTGACCAACACAGAAACATAACAATAAAATTAACACAAACCACACACAGACAAAGCTCTCTCTCACAACCAAACACTACATAGTTTAAAAATTAAGAAAAAAATGTCTAATCAATACTCATCACCCTCTTCAGGCTCATCACCCTCCCCAGATTCAGCACCAACCTCTTCATAATCCTTCTCAAGAGCAGCCAAATCCTCTCTGGCCTCTGAAAACTCACCCTCCTCCATTCCCTCGCCCACGTACCAGTGCACGAATGCCCTCTTCGAATACATCAGATCAAACTTATGATCAATCCTCGAGAACACCTCCGCCATACTGCGCGAGTTAGAGATCATGCACACAGCCCTCCGCACCTTCGCAAGATCGCCGCCGGGCACCACCGTCGGTGGCTGCTAGTTGATTCCGCACTTGAATCCCGTCGGACACCAGTCCACAAACTGGATCGTCCGTTTCGTCTTGATGTTGGCCACCGCCGCATTAACGTCCTTCGGCACCACATCGCCGCGATGCATCAAGCAGCAAGCCATGTATTTGCCATGGCGGGGATCGCATTTGGCCATCATGGAGGACGGTTCGAAGGTGCTGTTGGTGATTTCAGCAACGGAGAGTTGCTCGTGGTAGGCTTTTTCAGCGGAGATCACCGGAGCATAGGATGAGAGCATGAAGTGGATTCTCGGATATGGTACTAAGTTGGTTTGGAACTCAGTTACATCCACATTTAGGGCGCCATCAAACCTTAGCGAGGCGGTAAGGGATGAAATCACCTGTGAGACGAGGCGGTTCAAGTTGGTGTAGGTCGGGCGTTCAATGTCAAGTGAGCGCCTGCAGATGCCATAGATGGCTTCGTTGTCGAGAAGAACAGCCACATCGGTGTGTTCAAGCAGGGAATGTGTGGAGAGGACGCTGTTGTAAGGCTCAACCACAGAGGTCGACACTTGCGGCGAGGGGTAGACTGTAAATCCAAGTTTTGACTTCTTTCCATAGTCGACAGAGAGCCTCTCAAGGAGAAGAGAGCCGAGGCCTGATCCAGTGCCTCCACCCACAGCATTGAAGACGAGGAAGCCTTGAAGACCAGTGCAGTTGTCAGCTAACTTCCTGATCCGGTCAAGGCATAGATCAACAATCTCTTTGCCAATTGTGTAATGGCCACGAGCAAAGTTGTTGGCTGCATCTTCCTTGCCGCTGATGAGCTGCTCGGGATGGAAGAGTTGGCGGTAGCTTCCGGTCCTCATCTCATCAATTACAGTTGGTTCCAGATCTACAAAAACAGCTCGGGTAACATGTTTCCCTGCTCCAGTCTCACTGAAGAAGGTATTGAAAGCATCATCACCTCCACCAACTGTTTTGTCACTTGGCATCTGGCCATCTGGCTGTATGCCATGCTCAAGACAATAAAGCTCCCCGGAAATTTGCCAGGAAATTTGACTTGCACAAACTCAAATTTAAATTGAATATTAAATTAACCAAGAAATAAGCACTACTGGAAAATATTGAACTAGTTGTACCGTGTGATAAGGGATTGCATTGTATGATTAGGTTTGATCATAGATCTTCAGTTATTGGAATTGTTTGATTAGTTAAGAGATTAAGTAATTAATGAGGACTAATCTTATGATTGTATTGTATGATATGGATCACATTGTATAATTTGCTTAAATACAAAATAAATGACAATGATTGATTTTATATTAAATATTTATTTCAAAAATTAAATTGATTGTACTGTATGATATACTTCCAAATTTAATTAATTAGCATATTTAGCTTATTATATGATTAGACTTTGAAATGATCATGCTGTATGATAATGATTGTACCATATGATCAAATAGTAACCTGAATTTCAATTTATAATTAGCATGAATTGAGCATTTTCTTTTTATGAATGTTGATGATTATTATGGTGGGATTATTATTAATGTGGCTATCAATTGGAACTATAACTCTTATAATTACGAATCCTAAAAGAGAATCTAAAGAGAGAAAAAAAAAGAGAGAAGTTTATACATCAAGTCATCTTCATCATACAAACCTTTAATCCTCAAATTTGAATATTTGGCTATTGAGAATTTGTTTTTTTTTTTTTGGGTCTAACGAGAGAGAGAGAGAGTGCTGATCTTAACAATAGTTCTTGTAAAAGTTTAATTATTTAGTGCGTTTGGTTAGGAGTGGACGGTTCCATTTCTTAAAGTGGATGTTGTTATTTAGCCGGTTGTGCTAGGGGCATCATATTTTCTCTTTGATCTGAAGTATTGGGTGACTTTATGACCCATGAAGGAGAGAGGCTTCACTTTGCCTTAGTAAAAGAGAGACGTAGGCCCGTTGGATGGTTGAACAAGCCAACTTGAATTCTACTAATAATATTCCCATCTATTTCATGATCACTTAGAATAATATACCTGAGTATCTAAAACGTGTAATCTTTTTGATGAATTGATTTCCCATCACAAACCCCCAACTAGATCTATTACTTTTAAAATTACACTCAATATATTTAGTTTTAGATCTACTCAAACGATACCATTTAGATTCTAAGGTTGACCTCCATAATTCAAGTTTTCCTTCAACTCTCTTTCTAGTCGTATCAATAAGAAAAATATCATTAACAAAAAGCATACACCAGGGTACATCTTCTTGCATATTTTTAGTACAAACATTCATGTCTAAAGCGAAATATATGTGCTTGAAGCTGATCCCAATGTTTAAAATTGCGCAATTGGGTATTGAGGTGTTTTTCATTTGTGAGGCGAGGCGTAAGCCTCAGAATGAGAAAATTGTGTAAAGTCAAAATGATAAAATTTTAATATACTAATCTAATAATATATTAAAAGCTGGCATAAGAAATAAATTGTCATATATATAAAACATAAAAAAATACAAGATATGAAATGTCAAGTAATATGTTGTTTGAAATTAAAGTGAAAATCATAAATTTTTTGGAACATGCTTAAATTATCATATTACAATTTTCATGATTTTTCAAAGTGTATTTATAATTCTCAGTGAAATTTTATGAAAAACAGTTAAAATAAGAATTGTTTATATTTGCAAGATTAGCATAATTTGATATTTTTTTTGAAGTGGCTAGATTTTTTTTTTTGGTTAAAAGTTTTATAGTAACTTTTTATATGATTTCCTTAATGAACCTCAAATATATGATTTTGACCCAAAACAAATCTTTTGGACTAAGTTTAAGTTATCATATTACTCGTGTATTTCAATATCTATGGTTTTTTGAAGTGAATTTATATTTTTCAAGAAAATTTAAGAATAACTAGTAAAAATAAATCTTGCTAAAAAATGCATTTTTTGCAAATTTTGAGAATTTTAAGAATAACTAAGTTTAATTTTGAGAATTAAATTTTTTTTTTTGGACATTTAGGCCATTTAAGGCAAGTTTACACACACAACGCATATACAAAGACTCGAACCCAAGACCTCTTGGTTGGAAGCCTAAGCTCTCAACCAACAGGCCAAGGTGAGTTGTGTAAGTTTAATTTTGAGAATTGTTAGTTACTTGGTTCACTAAGTTGTTGCATGTTGGAAACCAATAGTGCGCACAGCTAGCAGCATACGAATGATGTGTAAAGACCCTTTTCGTGTAAGCAATTTGACTTATAGATTACCTTGGTGTTAGGAATTGGATGCAATTCAAACAAAAATCAGTGAACAAAGTGTGAAGAGGTCGAATGCAGCCGTCCGCTGAAGTCCAAGTACACAAACGCAGGGAAGTCGAAGATCATGCTCGAAGAAGAAGGTCGACTCCACCTACGAACATTAGAAGAAGGCAACAAAGCTTTCAAAACGTCGTCGAGTAAGGCAAGGAAGCTTTTGGAGAACATTCGAAGTTCTACATGTTATGCGGCAAAGTCAAAGATGCTGAATGCAGCCTAAGTCGAAGCGCACGAATGCAAGGAAGTCGAAGACCACATTTGAAGAAGGCCGACTCCACCTACGAACGTTTGAAGAAGGCAACGAACGAAGCTTTTAGAACGTTATCGAGTAAGGAAAGAAAGCTTTTGGTGAACATCTGAAGCTCTCCCTGTCATGCTTTAAGGGAAGTCGAAGAGGCTAAATGCAGGAGCAAGAACGAAAGGAATGAATAAAAGCATCGATATTAGGTTTAGGTTTATAAGCATTTTTTAGAGGCGAGATGGTGTGCCTCTGCTGATTTGAGGCGTACAACTCGCGGAACACGGACGAATCGTTCCCCTCGTTGCGTTAAAGGGAAGAATTGCGCTGAGGCGTGCCTCTTGTTGCGCAATTTTAAACCATGGCTGGTCCTTTATGTAATCCAACTGAAGTAGAAAAATACTTGGCCAAACCACCTTGTAATTGAACAAAAGTAACACCTCATGCATACATATCCTTAATGACTTGAATATAAGCATTATTAACTCCCTTCTTTTCTAGAACTCTCCAGAGCACTTCTCTTGGAACTTTATCATATGCTTTCTCTAAATAAAAAAAATATCATATGTATGTCCTCTTTATTCTCTCTATTATACTTCATCATCAAACCTCTCAATAAATGTATAGCTTCCATAGTAGACCTATCTGGCATGAATCGAAATTGATTTTGAGAAAAATTAGTATCATGTTATAACATATGCTCAATAACTCTCTTCCATGATTTTGAGAAACATTAACTTAATTCCTCTATAATTTGCACTCTTGTGTATCACCTTTATTTTTAAAAATAGGAACCACTACAGTCCTCCACTTATTTGACAACTTTTTAGTCTTAAAAATAATATTAAAAAGTTTTGTGAGCCAAGAAATTCCTTCATCTCCTAAGCATTTTCACACCTCTATTGGATATCATCAGGTCCAATAGTTTTTCCATACTTCATTTTCTTTAAAGCCCCTCTAACTTTGGTTTTACTAATGTGATGATAAAAATAAAAATCTTTATTTTTATTTAGAGTGCTAAGGTCACTAAGGTCAATCTTATTCTCACAATCTTTATTTAAAAGCTTATATCTAGATCTCACATTATAGTTTTTTTTTTTTAATCTTATATTATTATTATTTTGTGAAATCATGATAAGAAGAACATTAAATTTTTAATTTATTTAGTGGATGTAATTATTTTGTTTAAAGAAAATAAATGCTTAGTTCTCAAACTTGGTATGCATAGAAAATAAAATTTATAAATAGAGCTTTCTATCACATAAATAACCTTTAAAATGCAGTTCACCTTCTATTTTAGACTTAGTTATTCATAACATTCTCACATCACTAATTTTGAGGCTTGGGGCCTCTATCAATTTATCCATCATAACCAAGGGGATGGCGGTCCATTGTAGATCCCAAAGTCGATGTGCCTTGATTATTTCACTTATGATTGGCTAAAGGACTAAAGCCCTCAATGAAGGGGCATTTTTTGTTTGTCACAAATCTCTAAGATGAGCTGGCTTATCTATCCACTATACTCTTTGCCAAGCCACTTAAACGTCCTTCATTCATGCATTTATAAAGGCCTCGAAAGAGAGGGGGCAGGGTGTTAAGTGGGGGATGTAAGGATCACCTTGATACCATCTTACACTTTGAAGGAGACTAGCTTTCAGTCCTTTCTCTTGCTCTCAATCCTTTCTGATGATTCCAAGCTCATTTACAGACTTAGGCATTGGGATATCATACCTAAGGAATCTTTCCTTAGGGGTAGGCTTATTGTTTTTTGGTGGTGTTTGCTAAAAGCAATTCAATAATAGAGATGATATATTTTGGGAAACATGATCGACATTCTAGATCATTTTTTATATACGACATTTATCATTGTATCATTATGTTTTGTACTTTGAAGATCATAATCATGTTCTTTTGTTGTTATGGATTAATGAATTAAAAGTCTCTGCTTTGCTTTTTGTTGCATGTTGGAAAGAGGGTCAAGTGATTCAAGATTAGTTAAACTACAATCATTGTTATGTACGTCTTGATGAAGAAATTACGGTTGGTGAGGTTTTTGTTTCTTTCCATTGTCCTTCAGTAGGTCAGTGACGAACAGATTCTTTGTTGAAGAAATAGTCAATGTTATTTTTGCTCTCGGGGGAATCGCTACAATTGGTGCTTAACTAGGGCCATTAAATTTAAACTTGCTATTCTAATAACTATTATATCAACTTTTTATTTATATTAAAGTGTTTATTATATTTTATTAAAATAAAATTATTATTTTTATATTTGTTTTATGATTAAGGACATTGAATTACATATCTTTTAAACATATTAAAAAAAAAATTGTCATGATAATTCGATTAAATTTTTTTATTATGATTAACATTGAAGTCATTGAATTTTATTTGAGATGGATGCAATATAAATTATTGATAAAATGGTCCCCAACTTTATTAAATGACTATTTTGGATCATCAACTCCTTAAATATGAATCAAAATAATCAAACCAAGGGACTATTTTGATTCTTTTTTGAATATTTGAGGGACTGGAATGATCATGTAATATAGTTGGGAATCATTTTAGTCCTTCATAAAGAGTCAAGAGATCATTTTGATTCTTTTCTCATAAATTATTTATATATTACAATCACCTCAAAGCAAATCCAAAAGCATTAAATTGCATTATTATCATTTTTGTATTAAAATATTCTAATACAATTTTTTTCACCATATTATCAATTTTGTATTTATACCCCACATTTTCTTAAAGGCATATGATGGAGGTGCTTTAGATGATTTTAATGTTGAGCAGTCCATCTCATCAATAATAAATCATCGTCGTTATTAAATTTAATTTAAAAAACAACTAAATAAATTATTTTTATATAATTATATTATTAATTTTTATATTTAAAGATATTCTTATGTATTACTTAAGACCTAACAACATGCACGGATAATTAAACTAGTTATGTATAGAACATAATGAGGACCCCTTCTTTCCCAGTGACAACATGGGACTAGATGTGAAAACAAAGACTCTTGCACTCCCATAAAGAAAATAATTAGGTGGGGACACTTCCTTGCCACATAGCCCCAATGGGGCAGGACTTAATGGGGGTTTGGCATTAGTTGTCTCCAGTAATGCCAACAAGTCGATTTTTTATTTAGAATTGAATATTGATTTGCATGAAGATCGAGCCTTTCTTAAAATTGGGTTTGGATCTAATTGTTCGGCTTACCCAACCAAAGTTTAATTTTGAAGCGATCAAGTTTTAAAAGAATAATTTCAGCATTTCAGCACATCATCATTGTACGATTGATAATATAAATGTGGAATTTGACAATCGTATGCTGGCATTTATTATGAGATTTTTGTGCATGAGAATTTTATTGTGCCCCATTCTATGTAAAAATTAGTTTGTTACATTCGACCTCTCAGGAAAGCATATACATGCTTTTTGTCATTGGATTTGATCCTGGCACGTTGATCATGATGGAAGATTGATGCCTTCATGACTTAATTTGATTTAGCAATCAACAAAGGAATCCAAAATGGGTAGGCTCAACGAAAATACGTTACACTCAGGGCATTGATCATTGATTAAGATTTAGCTTTTTTTTTTGAAAAAAAATATGCCATTATAGCATTTAGGTTTTGATAGGTCGGATTCAACTCGATGCATGAGCTTTATTGACATAAAAATTTTAATACTCTAGTTCATTGTGGGCTCCGAAAATTCAGCCCCGGCCTCCGCACCACTTTTTCATTCTTTAGCTAGGGAGTTTTAACGGATAAGTTCTGAGGTAAATTTTGGAAGGCAGATGGGTTTGTAAATAAGACACTACCCAGAGATTTCGCCCTCATTTTTGCGAGGACTTTATGATCTGAGTTCTGATTTCCTATAGGCGCAAGCCTCTATAGTTAATTACCCCTCCCGATAACGAGAGAGAACATTCGATTAAGGCTAGTCATCAATAAGATACGTAGAAGATGCGTGTTATCTGACATATAGTAGCAGCATGAGTTTGGGATTAGAAATATTTGGGAATTTGAAGGTTCGATATTTAAACATTTGAAATTTCACCATCTTTCATTTAAAGCGGATGGTGAGGGAATGGATGATGGACTCGATCAAGATCCCATGGTTTCATCATCTCGGACCATCGTGGTCCCTAGTTTACTTAGTCAGAGAAGGTAGTCGACCCAACTTGACAGAAGAATCCTTGTCGGCAGCCATGGATTGTTTCGCCCAAGGGGATCTTGTAGACTTGGGGTGAATATTTGACTAAGGGGAAAAGTTTGAATCTTTGCTAACAGAGGGCTTTGTGCCCTATCGATCATATCCTATTGATTTATATTTCAAGGATTTGATGCCATTAAGGAGCGTATTAGCTCTGGACATAACCGGTATTTCGTGGTGTCATTTGGCGGCAAAACCGCTCGGTTCAGAGGGCCCCGGGTCATAACCGTTTATCCTGCAGTGCCATTTGGCGGCAAAATCCCCGGTTAGAGGACATGTACCACGTCCTTAATGGCAAGAGATTGTTTGAGAATGGATCCTTGTGATATTTTCGATTAGGCATTAGCTCTATGTGAGTTGAAGTAAATTTCAATTTGTCCATCTTTACAAATTGTTGCGGAGGGTGGATGGATTTTGTTTTAAGCATTAATGGATTTGTTTCAATTTTAAATATTTGAATTTTGAGATTTTGGAATTTTTTTGTTTTTTTGGGCATTTGGGATGACATTTTGAAGATGTTTATGAACCCCTCTGGTTAGATATGCATTTAACACGGCCATCATCGGGGTGTTTGGGGTCATTTTCATTTGATTAAATCGTGTCGACCCTATCAACTTGCCGATAGGGGATCGGGTTTCATAAGTTTTATGTCTTTGTTAGTGAATTCTCTTGATTATATGTCTTGAAGCCCTAATATGAATGTATTAAAAAATATACATCAGAGGTTGCGGCAACCGATGTATTTGTTTGATGGTTCGAACCCTGTCTACTCCCATTGATCCGCATAGGAGGATCAGATTCTAATATGAATTTACTTATCGACCCGCGCAGCATCCCTAGACGTTACGTGTGTATCAATAACACGCTTGTCGGGGCCCATGTGGGTGTTTGGGGGCATTTTGTAATCATTTGTTGAATCTTGTCGACTCCTTGCTTTGGAGGATCGGGTTCAAATTTATTGACCCGCGTAACATGCCTAGGCGCCAAGTGTGTTCCCACAACAGGCTCGCCGGGGCCTATGCAGGTAAATGATTGTATATCCCTTGTGTACCTATGTGCATACAAACTACGGAGCATGTGCAGGGGTACTCTTGGAATATTTGTAAACGCATTTTGTCCGCTTGTATGAGTTTTGCGGATTCGGTGGCATGGCATAACAGCTTATAGGTTAAGTTGTTTGCTACTTTATACAGACAGACTGTCGTGCACTAATTGCATGATTTATACAGGTAGATTGTAGTGCAATAACTAATCTCCTGCTTTATTTGTTGATGATTGCATTCGCATGATACATTTGTCAGTAGTCATTGCTTTTTATAAGAGTCTTCTAGAACTAACTACAAATAGTTGTATTTGTTATAGTTATTCTGCATTTTGTCTATGGTTGACACACTGGACATACAATAAACCTTTTATGAAGGCTCATGAGAAATTGCATTTGTTATACATTATCTACTTCTGCTTGCAAACGAGATATTGTATATATGATGGATTCTGGATGTCATGAGGCATTTCATCATTTTGATGTTAACTCCCATTTTCTCATTTACCGGGAGGTTCTTCTGGACTTTGATATCAATGATCGCCGTCTTGAAAAGAGCTCCTTTCAAGATCACCAATGTATTAGACTCGTTATTTCCGGTGTTTGTAGATACCGGAAATGTTTTCTTCTTAAGTATATGGCTAAAAAGAATTTTTGGAACACCAGGAAGTTTAGTTCTAATTTGTTCAAACATCCCTTTCTTTCTATCAGGGGGTGTCCTCCGTACATCGAGTTGTCTTCGTACTTGACGTACTTGTAGATCAAAATCACCGCTGTCATAGGTGATATTTGTACTTGTGTCCACAAGTGTTCATTATATTTATGATACACTCATTGTTGTTATCCATAAGTATTCATTTGCAGAGAATCGTTGTATCAACTACGACCACTTGGAAATGTTTGTAGAAGACCCATTATTCCTATATCATATCCACCTTTCACCAATCTTAGGTGGCAGGTGATGTTCGTGTGTAGGGACTGATCTTCTACCATTAACTGACAGTGCTGCCTTCTTCGATCAACAGGGATTGTCATAGGAGTTCATTACATCATGCTTATATATATTTGTGATGTATTGCAGAATCCCTCACATTTACTCACAAACATGTATCGAATGTACAACAGACCTCCAACAAAGGATCGTAGGCATTTGCATTTGGCATAGTAAATTTGTATCTTGCTTATGAACAATAAATTGAGTGTACCACGAGTTCTCTACAGTGGCTCGTGGATACTTACATTTGTTATAATCATTTGGTACTTTGTTTGTAGATGATACTTCACATACATGAAATACTTTTTTACGACGGCTCATAGGAATTTGGATTCATCGTAGCCTTATATCTTTGCTTATGGAGAATAGATGTACTTGTGTCTATAGAGGATTTACTACGCTTACTATGTACCCACTATTGTTATCCACAAGTAATTTCAGTGGTCGTCGTAGAGGATAAATGAATCCATATGTTTATTGACCTTCATTGCTTACAAGTATCACTACTTTGATCTATAAGTAAGTGGTTGTATGCATGAAGAGCCTTATATTATTGCATGTAGACACTTCATCATATTTCTCGTTCAATCATCGCATGGATGTCAACTTAATTGGAGAGCTTGAGTCACTTTAATTTCATCACTTCTTGCCCCGATGATTCTTATCGAACATACATCCTCTATTTGATCTCGATTGAGTAATCATGAATGTCGATCAATACTTGGATGATGATTGTTTGCTATTTGATTGCGCTTTCATTTAATTTTTGTTTGCATACCAAACCCCTTCACTTGTATATGGAGTGGAGGAAGAAACGAAGACCCTATTCTCTCGGGTATTTGACGACACATGCGGACATTCAACCGAGGTGAATTCGTATAATTCGCGAGGAAGTGACGCGAACGGCGCCAACCTGTAGGAGGTAAGCGGGATTTTAGCGAAAAATCTGGGATTCTTCTATCCTTTTACTTTTTTTTAATCTGTTAAGGTCAACAAATGCCCCCAACAAAAATGTGGTTCGCGTATAGAGCGAATCACATTTGTTGTATATTGATTGACCTTGAAGATCTCTAGATATTCGTTCTAGATGTCACACTAGGGATTCCATTTAGCGAATCTCCAAGAGTTTGCTTGGATTTCACACTAAGATTTTCATTTAGTAGATATCCAAAAATTTATTTGGATGTCGCACTAAGATTTTCATTTTATAGATCTCCAAAAGTCTATCTCTGTATCTTCTTGGGTTTTAGATATACTTGCAATCTTCAATGTAGTTGATATATTTACTCTTGGTCAAGTAGAGATCTCGGGGTAGTGATAGAGTACTTTGTACTTTAGGTCTCTAGAGCATCACTCTGTAGATTGATGCTAGCATATGGCATTGCGACCTTTTGCTCTTCTTTTTCCACCACTATCATATTAGTTTCTTGCATATTCATGAATGCTTGCATCTTTCTCTACAGTTTGCAAGACTTGCTATTTCAGACATTCTATAGTTACTTCTTGGGCTCAGGTACATTTTCTTCCCTTCTTTGTTTTGATTTTACGCTCATACTGATAATGTTTTGTATTTTGTGCAAGTTACTACGGGAAGAGGATACAAGCTTCAACCAGTTTACTGCCTCAGGAGGCTTCAGTTTTAGTACGTTTTTACTTTATTTGTGTAGTTCTTTTTCTTTCTTTAGCTGCTTACTGACATTTTTGTTGCTCTATGCAGGCTTCAAGATAAGCGGGATACTTTTTCGTGAGTCATCTCAGGAGACCTCTGTTTCAGGTACAAATTTCTTTTTTGTAGTTTTACAAATATCTGCATGATTCTTCTTTCTTATTGACACTTCTAATATTTTGTGTAGGTCCTAGAAGTACAGAACACCTGGTCTTTGGAAGGAGCGGAATAAAGCTATCGGCTTCCTCTTTGGGCGTAGTTTAGGGAATAGATTGTAGTCCTCTACGAAGAATATTGTACTTTTCCTTTTCTTTCAGCTGATGTAACCTTGTAAAAAGATGTAGTCCATAAATTTGTATATGAATTCTGAATTTAATAAATAAAGTAATTTTATAAATTCAGTTGTTGATGAGCTCTCTTTTTACTGTTCTTGAGATTTCTATAGTTGTACTCTAACTTATGCTTATGATATTGTAAATAATTTTAAATATTTATTTGGGGATCTCGGCATACAGTGCAATATCAACCCAAATAAATATTTAAAATGCCCCTAGTCTTTAATGACACTTGTAGATATCATTCGGGCTACTTCTTTTCGTAGCTTTAGACTGAGTCATGAGATTCTAGTTCTTTCTGTCCCGTGCTTTGTGCTGCGGAGAACTAGAATCTCATGACTCTGTCTAAAACTATGAAAAGAAGCAGCCCGAATGATATCTACAAGTGTCATTAAAGATTGTGAGCATTTTAAATATTTATTTGGGTCGACATCGCGCTGTATGTCGAGATCCCCAAATAAATATTTAAAATTATTTACAATAATATGAACACAAGTTAGAGTACAACTATAGAAATCTCAAGAACAGTAAAAAGAGTTCGTCAACAATTGAATTTATAAAGTCACTTTATTTTATTAAGTTCAAAATTCATATACAGATTTATGGACTACATCTTTTTATAAGGTTGCATCAACTGAAAGAAAAAGAAAAGTACAATGTCCTTCATAGAGGACTACAATCTGTTCCCTAAATTATGCCTGAAGAGAAAACTGACAGCTTTACTCCACTCCTTCCAATGATCAGGTGTTCTGCACTTTTAGAACCTGCACAAAGCATTAGAAGTGTCAATAAGAAAGAAATATCATGTAGATATTTGTAAAACTATAAAAAAGAAAGTTGTACCTAAAGCAGAGGTCTCCTGAGATGGCTCACAAAAAAGTAACCCGCTCCTCTTGAAGCCTGCATATAACAACAAAAATGTCAGTAAGCAGCTAAAAAAGAAAAAGAAATATACAAATAAAGTAAAAACGTACCAAACTTGAAGTCTGCTGAGGCAGTAAATTGGCTGAAGCTTGGATCCTCTTCCCGTAGTAACTTGCATAAAATACAAAGCATTATCAGTATGAGTGTAAAATCAAAACTAAGAAGAAGGGAAGAAAGTGTACCTGAGCTCAAGAAGTCACTGTAGAAAGCTTGAAACAACAAGAGTCCTGTAAACTGTAGAGAAAGATGCGAGCATTCATGAATATGTAAGAAACTAAGATGATAGTGGTGACAAAAGAATAGCAAAATGTCGCAATGTCATATGCTAGCATCAATCTGCAGAGTGATGCTCTAGAGATTTAAAGTATAAAGTACTCTATCACTACCCCAGTACCCCGAGATCTCTACTTGACCAAGAGCAAATATATCAACTACACTGAAGATTACAAGTATATCTAAAACCTAAGAAGATATAAAGATAGACTTTTGGAGATCTATAAAAAAAAAATCTTAGTGCGACATTTAAGCAAATTTTTGAATATCCATTAAATGAAAATCTTAGTGTGACATCCAAGAAAATTCTTGGAGATCTACTAAATGGAATCCCTAATATGAATTATAGAACAAATATATAGAGATCTTCAGAGTCAATCAACATACAACAAACATGATTTGCTCTATACGCGAACAACATTTGTTGGGGGGCATTTGTTGACTTTAATAGATAAAAAAAATAAAATGACAGAAGAATCCCAAATTTTTTCGCTAAAATCCCACTTACCTCGTACAGGTCGGCGCCGTCGTCACTTCCTTGCGAATTATATGATCTTGCCTCGGTTGAATGTCCACATGTGTTGTTAAATACCCGAGAGAATGGGGTCTTCGTTTCTTCCTCCACTCCATGTGCAAGTGGAGTGGTTTGTCATGCAAACAAAAATTAATGGAAGCGCAGTCAAATTGCAAACGATCGTCATCCAAGTATTGATCGACATTCATGATTACTCAATCGAGATTAAATAGAGAATGTATGTTTGATAAGAATCATCATTGAGGAAAGAAGTGATGAAATTAAAGTGATCTAAGCTCTTCAATTAAGTTGACATATTGAATGAGAAATGTGATGATGTGTCTACAGACAATGATATACGGCTCTTCATACATACAACCACTTGCTTATAGATCAAAGTAGTGATCTTGTAAGCAATGAAGGTCAATAAACATATGGAGTCATCTGTCCTCTACGATGACCACTGAAATTACTTGTGGATAACAATAGTGGGTACGTAGTAAATCCTCTATGGACACAAGTACATCTATTCTCCATAAGCAAAGATATAAGGCTACGAAGTGTCATTTACAAATAAAGTACCAAATGATTATAACAAATGTAAGTATCCACGGGCCACTGTAGAGAACTCGTGGTACACTGAGTTTGTTGTCCATAAGCAAGATACAAAGTGACTATGCAAAATGCAAATGCCTACGATCCTTTGTAGGTCTGTTGTACATTCGATACATGTTTGTGAGCAAATGTGAGGGATTCTGCAATACATCACAAACATATATAAACATGAAATAATGAACTCCTATGACAATCCCTGTTGATCGAAGAAAACAACACTATCAATTGATGGTAGAAGATCAGTCCCTACACACGAACATCACCTACCACCTGAGATTGGTGAAAGGTAAATTTGATGTAGGAACAATGAGTCTTCTACAAACATTTTCAAGAGGTCGTAGTGGATACAACGGCTCCCTGCAAATGAATACTTGTGGATAACAATAATGGGTGTATCATAAATACAACGAACCCTTGTGGACACAAGTATAAATATCACCTATGACTGCGGTGATTGAGACCTACAAGTATGTCAAGTACGAAAACAACTCGATGTACGGAGGACACCCCATGATAGAAAGAAAGGGATGTTTGAACAAATTAGAACTAAACTTCCTGGTATTCCAAAGTTTCTTTTTAGTTATATACTTAAGAAGAAAACAGTTTTGGTATCCATAAACACTGGAAATAACGAGTCTATTACACTGGTGATCTTGAAAGGAGCTCTTTTCAAGATGACAGTTATTGATATCAAAGTCCAGAAGAACCTCCCCTGTGAATGAGAAAAGGGGAGTCAACATCAAAATGATAAAATGCCTCATGACATCCAGAATCAATTATATATATAACATCTCGTTTGCAGGAAAAGTGTTGCCAAGTTATTTCGATAAGCACTGAAAGCAGGTTTAGAACTGCCTGAATACAAGAGGCCCGAAGAGTCAAAGCACACTGTCGACCTAAATTATTGCACATATCATCGGGTAGTCAGCCTTCCTATTGAAGATTGTTATATCTTTAAGAATTGGCTTGAAAGAAAATATCGAAAAGGGAAACTAACATTGTTAGATAATGTGCTGATTCATTCCAGGAAAGAATCAACTCAGGTAGTTATGACTTGCTCCGTACCCCCGATTGAATAAAGAAGAAAAGAAAAGAAACGAGTTCAAGAAGAGAAGTGGGAGACTGCGGTCTCCAAGAAGATTGTGAAAATGTTGAAACAGCTTAAAGGAGTTTTAGGTGTAAAGTGAAAATCTTCTACGAAGCCAATGCTAAATTTGAAAGCTCTGCCTATGACACGAGCTTCTACTTCTAAACAATTCCCCAATCAAAGCTAGCACTTCAAAGTCCGGAAAGGTGAAGCCCTCCAAGAAGAAGACTAAGCTGAAGAAGCCTAAAGAGAAGAAGACTACAACTAAGAGAACTATCGACAGTTTGGATGAATATTACCAGACTGTGAGGCGACCTATCAAGCTCACTGACTTTATGCATGGCTTAAAATAGATGAAATTAGAGAATGTGATGAGGAATCCCTTCCCGTAGAAATATGTCGGGTTATCTCAGTGACATCAAAAATGCTGATAATAGAAGAATACATTAAAGAAGTACCATCTGAATTCTGTATGATGGTGTCACCAATGGATTACAGTTCAGAGGAGGATTTGTATTTTCTAGAGGAAGATGGGTCGGACCCCGACATAGCATCTCAGATTGGACATGTAAGCCTGGGTGGTGATTTTGAATCAACAAATGAATCCCAGGATGCAACAATGACTGACTCTAAAGAAAATGCACCATCGAATGGTTCTGAACCAGAGGAGGTTGTTCAATTACAGTTAAGGAGCGGCAAGATACTACCACATCCGCCGAAGAAAGGGATCTCCAACAAAGATAAGGAGAAAGAGATAATTATTAATTATGATATTATCCCTGAGGACCCTAAGAAAAAGAACACTTCAGCCAAGGGGATATATTATAATATCTTATCCCATTTGAGGAAGATCTCAGCACAACTCAGTATATATGATGCCCTGATAATGTCTAAAGACCTTCGAGAGATTCGTATCTGTATTTTCGGGACCTTAATAAGGCGTGTCAAAAACATGACTTTTCACTCTCTGTGTCCGAACTCCTAGTGGACAACATATCCAACTACGACATGTTCTCCTTCATGGATGGATCGTCAGGATACAATCAAATTAAGATGGCACATGAGGATGAAAAGCATACATCATTCAGAAAGCCTATCGACATATTCTGCTACACGGTCATTCCCTTTGGCTTGAAAAATGCTTGTGCTACCTACCAGCGGACATTGACACGAATCTTTGATGATTTAATACATCAAAAGGTCGAGTGTTATGTTGATGACCTAGTTGTTAAGAGTATGAATTGGAAAGACCACCTAAGTGATCTAAGAATCGTGTTTGAGAGAATCAGAAAGTTTGATCTGAAGATGAATCCTCTCAAATGTGCTTTCGGAATTTTCTCTGGTAAATTCTTGGGGTACGTTGTTCGTCACCGAGGAATTGAGATCGACCCCAACAAAATCAAAACAATCACGGAGATGCCTCCACCCAGGAACCTTTGACAGCTTCGCTCGCTGCAGGGACAATTGGCTTTCATTCGACGATTCATAAAGAATCTATTGGGTAGATGCTAGCCATTTTCAAAATTAATGAAGAAAGATGTTCATTTCAAGTAGGACGAAGAGTGCTAGGAAGTATTCGAAAGTATCAAAAGATACTTGTTAAATCCGCCCATTCTCGCAGCGCTGATTCCAGGGAAGCCTCTTATATTGTATATGACGGCACTAAAAGAGTCCCTTGGAGCACTATTGGCCAAGCATAACGAAGAAGATAAGGAGAATGCACTATACTACATTAGTCGGAGGTTGATTGGAGCAGAAATTCGCTATTCTCTAATTGAAAAGCATTGTCTAGCACTAATTTTTCCCGTTCAGAAACTCCATCACTATATGCTCTCTCACAAAATCACCCTAATATCAAAGATTGATCCATTGAAGTTCTTGATGACAAGACCAGCATTGACAGGTCGCCTAGCCAAGTGGGTGGTACTACTTTTGCAATTTGATATCACATACATGCCACAAAAGACAGTGAAAGGGCAGGTGTTAGCAGACTTCTTGGCAGCACATCCTATCCCGACAGATTCCCCGCTAAATGATGATTTGGTTGACAAGCAGATCATGTAGGTTGAGGAGAATGAAAAATTACCATTCTGGAGATGTATTTCGACGGGGCATCGTCTATTAAGCCTGCCTGACCTCCAAATATCGCAAGGGCCCGGGCCGACATTGCTCTCATTTTCATAGCAACTGAGTGTGGCATCATGGGATTTTCATTCAGCTTAACTGAACCTCAGACTAACAATGAGGCTGAATATGAAGGTTTAATAGCAGGATTGGAGATCACAATCGATATTATAATTCAAAATCTTTAAATTTTTTGTGATTTTCAACTGGTGATAAATAAGGTCCTCCTCATTTACAAGATTGGCAAAGTCGAACTAGCCCATTATCATCGACGAGCCCTTGAGCTTCTGAAGCAAGTGTCAAATGTTAAAATAGCCCGGGTTCCTCGAGGTCAGAATGCCAAAGCAGATTGTTTGGCTAAATTAGTTAAAGAAATGGCGAACATCAATGAGGAGAGGCCTATATATATTGGAGTCTACACCCGGTAGGGTCTTGGAGCCTGCTCTATTACAATTCCCAATGGCAGAAGAAGTACCAGATTCAAGCCAGCAAGATACAATCCCGATAAACCCTCAACCTCTCCACCAAATCATAATGGAAAATTATCTAGAAGGATATCACGTGGCCAAAGATGCAAAGATAATCAAGCTTCAGAATCCTGGTGGTATTGCCTCAATGTTGAGGAAGAAGATGATTGGAGGCAACCTTTCATTGACTATTTCAAAGAAAGCAACTCCCATGGGATAAGTCTATAACTGTACAAATTCGAAAAAAGGGCGTTATGATTCGCATTTGTTAACAACACGCTATATCGACGAGCTTTTGATCAGATGTGGCTAAGGTGCCTAGGGACCCGAGAAGTTGATAAAGTGGTAGTAGAGGTTCATGAAGGACTTTGTGGAGTACACCAATCAGGTCCCAAGATGACAGTCAAAATCAAAAGAATGGGTTATTATTTGCTGACCATGGTGAGAGATTATATTGATCACGCTAAGAGGTGTTATGAATGTCAAATCCATGGTGATGTTATACATCAGCCTCCAAGTCCACTGCACCCAACACTAGCATCCTGGCCATTTGAGTGCTGAGGTACAGATACAATTGGGCCAATAGATCCGCCATCATTGTCGGGACACCGGTTTATTCCGGCAGCAACAGATTACTTCTTGAAGTGGACAGAAGCAGCTCCATTTAGAGAGGTCACATCCGAGCATGCGATCAGTTTCTTTACCCATAACGGAGCCCACATTCATGGAGGGATAGGTATCTAATAACCCATGTCCCTTTATGAGATCTATAAATGATCTGAACCTCTCTGGCATTGGTATTGAGTAACCCGAATATCTTTGGGATGTTTGAATTTTGCTTGCTCAGACTTTTTTAGAGTGATTTGAATTTGGTTGCTTGAATTTTGCTTAGGATTAGGTCTTTGAAACCTAACTTTCTGGGATAATTTGAAATTCAATTTTTTGATATTTTCTTTGGACTAACTCTTTATAACATAGGCTTCTCAAAGATAATTTGAATTTAGTTGTCCAAATTTTGCTTAGGGCTAATTCCTTATAACTAAAACTTCTATGGGGTGATTTAAATTTTAGTTGCATTAAATTTGCTCAAACCCAATTCTTCATAACTAAACTTCTTGAGGATGATTTATGAATTAATTGCTTGGATTTTGCTCTGGATTAGTTTTGGATTAGTTTTTTGTAATCAAGGCTTCTCATAGATAATTTGAAATTTAATTTACTTGAATTTCACGCAAGAATAGTTCTTTATAACTTAGACTCTATGTTGCACCGATACGGATACGGTGACACGGATACGACACGATACGGATACGGGACACGACAATTCTTAAAAATACAGGATACGGATACGGCGCGGACATAGAGTAGAACACGACTGGATCCAAAACTTTAGTAAGCAAATTACCAAATAACATTAAACAAATTGAAATTATTTTTTTTAGAAGAAAGAAAACTAAAAGAAAATACCCTCAGAACAACCAACTAATGGTCACCTCACATGTAACAATAAATTAGGTAAATAGAATGCTTAAGGATATGCAAACCAGTGGTCCACCATAGCAACTTCGATCCAACGTCTGCCACAACTCCGGCAAATACCAACAAAACTTACCAACCAACACCACCCTCACTTTTAGAAGGATACAATGGGGTGGAAACTTGTGGAGAGAAGAAATGATTAGAAGATTTGGAAAAAGAAACAAGAAGTGAAGTAGCTCTCAAGCTAGAGAAGAAACCCTCAGGTTTTTAAACATTGTTTCACTTCCAAAAACTACCTACAACAGCCCAAAACTCCTCTTTAAATAGGAAAGAAAAGGAGGCCAACAGCCAGCCACATTCGCCCCCTACAGCCAACCAAAAAGGGAAAGAAAAATACAACATTAAAGGCACGGTAGAAGCCCACCTGAACAGCCAGAAAATTGGGAAAGCCAAGGGACAGCAACATGAATCGAGCAGCCAAGGTCAGGGGAACCGGGAAAGTCAGGGAGCAGTAGCAGGAACCGAATAGCCAAGGCCAGGGAACTGGTAAAGCTAGGGAAAAACAACAGAAACCGAACAGCCAAGCCAAGGGAACAGGAACCGAACAACCAGGCCAAGTAGCAGCTCAGCCGCCCCCAAATCAGCCCAAAAACAAAGCACCCAAAGAGGCTAGCACACTAAAGAAAAAATATGTCCAATAAGCACCTAAACCACACATGATCATCGGTTGCCTTCCATCATTGGGTAAACAAAAATAAAAACTAAAAAATTACAATAACATAAAAAAACACGAGCATGAATAGTTGAATGCATCATAATTTAGGTGAGTTCTAGGTGTTCATTCTCTCTTGAGTACCACTCGAGATTTTCATTTTTCTAGTCATCAATTTTTGTTTAATATTTCAGATACAATTTATGTTGATTCAAATTGCGCTCTTGTGTCACCTTAGTGAAGGGGGTATTAGACAATGTGTTTGGCCTTCTCACAAAAGCTAGAAAAGGTTTGTATTGGTTATGTACTATAACCCACAATTGAAATTTTAGCCCTCAGGACTCTCACTGCATCAAATATGATGCGTATGTTTGGTGCACGGAGGACTGGATGAGTAGCCTTCATATTCCCACACTAAGGGCATATATAGACATTTTAAGTTCATTGTACAAGAAATATAAAATAATAAAAAACCCTCTACCACATCAAAAAAGACAGGGATTTTGAAGTTTGCACCATCGTGCCAAGAATGGTGCTTGGTGAGGTGATTGTGCACGATGATGGGGAATATGAAAGAAATTTTTTCTAAGTGGTCACTTACTATTAGCGGTGTTAATATTTGACCCGACCCGAAACATGACACTGACCCGACCCGAAAAATTTTAAGTTTGGGTCAACCCGTTTGCCATATGGGTAGGGTTCGGGTCTTAGATTCCATCCCTTTTTTAAAATTGGGATGGGTTTGGGTTGACTCGATAACCCAAAGCTGACCCGGAACTGACCCGGATAGCGTAAGAGGAAGCTTGGCAGGGCTAAAGGCCTGCGGAACGTTGGAATCCTATTCCTTCTTGCTTCTTCTTAGAAAGAGTGAGCCCGATGTTGGAATTGGAATCCTATTTGCCTATTTCTTCCCATCTGCTTACCATTAACTCGCTTTAATCTCCATCTGCTTCATTTTACTCTCTCTATTTCTGTCTTCTTCTGTTAGGAGTTTCGAGGCCTCTTCCACCATCTCCTCCTCTTCCCTCCACACAACGTCCTTCTCAGACCTGCTAGGTGGCGCCGGCGCCGGCACCGATTACGGCTCCATTGCCGAGTACCGAAGAAACGTTGAAGTCGATTAGTGGATTTAGCGATAAGGGAGGAGGAGGAATACCGAAGACTTTTACTTCGCCATCTTCGCAGGCCTCAGCTCCGCTGAGCTCCAAAGTTCAAGTTTATAACTGCTCCCTCACTTCGCATCTCGCCTCCTCCCATCTCTCCTTCCTCTTACTTCGCCATCCCCGCAGGCCTCAGCCCCGCCGAGCTCCTCGACTCACCTATTCACTCGATGAGCCAAGATTCCGACCCAAAACTGACCACACGCAACACACTGAGCACCTCCTGCCGAGTCGCGTTTGGACTCAGCGATTGCCTGAATTAGGTTGACATCCAGGTTCACGGGTAGGGTCTAGTCAACCTAGTAACCCGTGTGGGTCTGGTCTAGGTTGGAATTCCTATGGGGTGCAGATTGTGCTTTTTTGTAGATGGTTTGACTGAAAAATAAAATAAAATACTTAATTGACTTGTCGTTTTATTTCAATAAATAGCTAATATCCCCACCACAATGAAAAATTTCCATATCAAATAATCATGACCTGCCCAGGAGAATGTGGTTTATGTACATGGAGATGATATTGTATCATATTTCATCTTTATAACCTCTAGTTTGGTGGGAATAAGACATCTAGTAGTAAATGATAGTAAGGTGTTGTTCACGTGGCTAACAAGATATGGAGTTATATGTGGCTAAGTTTATAAACTAGCTCTTGCAACTCTCTAGGTAGATATAACATTTATTGCAATATCTCTCTCTATCCTTAATATTCACAATTTTCCCTTGTATATGACATATTTGGAAGATATTCTTCTATCAATCATCATAATTAGTCCCAGACATAGATAAAATCTATTGACATCTAAGGGGGCAACAATAAGGTCATCATCAAGTAATTGTTCTCATCCCTAATTTTGTCAATCCTGTCTTCCTTAGTGGTCTTAATCTCAATGTCATATATCAATACAATGTGTAACTTATAATAAATTTTCATGTGTCCCTTCTGATGGTACATAAAGAACACAATATCTTTGATACTTCTAGAGGTTGTAACTGTGGGGTTGTGATAGGAAACACTTGGATTCCCAAGTGTTTCTCACCAAAACTGAAGTAGATCCGATGGAAACTGCTGTCCACAGCAGGAAAACAGCAGAAATCTGCTGTTTACAGCAGAAAAACAGCACTTGTCCGGGAAAATCTGAGAGAAAACTCAAAGGAAAGCGTGTATTTCACTAGTAGATGAATAAAAACAGCAAGATACAATTGATCCTCAATTCGAGAGGAGGATCGATCTCTCCCAAATCTCTGACAACGCCAAGAGCCCAAAGAAAACCTAAATCTAAGAGATCTCAAATTTCAGCCAAATTCAAGATACCCAAACCCTAGAAAAATCAACTATTTAATGCATACAATTCAAAAGGAATTCCCTAAACAGTCTCTACAATCAATTTCCCTCCTAAACACCATTCAAAAACCTTCCAAAAAGGGCTCCCGTGGATCATGCATGCGTGCGGCTTCCGCCCAGGCGAAACCAGTCGCCTGTTTCGCGACTCGGCCGGTCCCGTGCGGACCGGCTGGACCGGTCCACTGGACCGGTCTAACAATACTCCCCTCCCAAAGATCCACCTTGTCCGCAAGGTGGAAAGACGACACCCTCCATTCCTTCTTCATCACAAACAGTAAGAACTTGAAGAGTTCGGTCCTTACACTTGTGCCCAGGCGTATACCTCTCGTCACATCTGAAACAAAGCCCTTTTGCCCTCTTCTCCTGTAATTCTGTCTCAGTGAGCTTCTTGAAGTTATCCCCACTCCCTCCTATTGGCTTCTCCCTGGTGATCTCATTATTGTTGATTGATGCAGGCCCCTTTTGTGCTAAAAGAGTGGTCGTAGTCTTGTAAGAGCCTCCTGAGCTGCTGCTCTTAGCTCCCTTCTCCAGATTATTCTGATTCTCTACCAGCTGTGCCAACTTCATTGCCTCCTCCAAGTCACTAGGCATCAGAACTTTAACTGCCGCTCGGATCTCTGCCTTCAACCCCTTCATGAAATTCCCCTCCAATACGCTATCTGATAATCGCTCCACCCTACTAGTCAGGTGCTCGAACCGATCACGGTAGTCTTCTACTGATCCCTCCTGCACCAGAGCAAAGAACTGCTCATAGAAATCTCCTCCCCGGTCGGTTTGGAAACGTTCTATTATGTAGTTTTTGAATTCCCTCCAATTCCTGATAGGCTCCCTCTTATCACGCCACTGATACCATGCCAAAGCCTTTCCTTCCAAACACAATCCTGCCGCCGTCAGCTTCTCATCCTCTGTCAACCCATTGACCGCAAAGTAACGCTCCACCTTGTAAATCCAGCCATGGCCGTCTTCCCCCTCGAAAACGGGCATCTTCAATTTCCTCACCTTGGGATCTCCCCGGTATCCTCCATAGCCTCCCATTCCCCTCAGAGGAAGGGTTCCCCAATTGTACCGATCGTCCCTCCGACGAATATACTCTAACCCCTCTTCATACTCACCTCTCCTCCCTTCAACCTCATCACCTCGACGCTGAATACCTTCAAATTCAGCACCTCGACGATGACGTTCCTCCCTTCTTCCTTCAAAATCCCCCAGCACCTCGGCGATGAGATCCCTCTCTCCTCCCACCAAAATCACCCTCCCTTCTGTCATATCCCATACTCATCTCTTCCCTCGAAAGAGGCTCTAGAGGAGGCTTGTCGTTCTCTTCCTCTAGGATCTCCACCTCCTAATTTCTCCTCCCCCGCGAGGGGTTCGGATTTCCTCCCATGCCATGGCCGTCGGCGGTCTCTCTTACTTCCGATGTCGCCGGATTGGTTTTCATCTCAAGTAGTTTCTTCAACATTTCCTCCATTGCGGTGAACTTCCCCTCCAACCTTTCATTGTTGGAGGTGATTTGATTTTGAAGGTTGAAGAATCTTTCCTCCAAATCGGCTTTCAATTTGCCGACTTCGCATTCCAAGACGTCAACCTTCTTTCCGGCCATCGTTATTCTCAAGATTCACGAAGATCTTTTTCCGGAAATGAAACTCCCGCTGAAATTTCAGGATTTCAGCCGCCAAAGGTCCCAAAAACGATGCTCTGATACCAATTTGATAGGAAACACTTGGAATCCCAAGTGTTTCTCACCAAAACTGAAGTAGATCCGATGGAAACTGCTGTCCACAACAGGAAAACAGCAGAAATCTGCTGTTTACAGCAGAAAAACAGCACTTGTCCGGGAAAATCTGAGAGAAAACTCAAAGGAAAGCGTGTATTTCACTAGTAGATGAATAAAAACAGCAAGATACAATTGATCCTCAATTCGAGAGGAGGATCAATCTCTCCCAAATCTCTGGCAACGCCAAGAGCCCAAAGAAAACCTAAATCTAAGAGATCTCAAATTTCAGCCAAATTCAAGATACCCAAACCCTAGAAAAATCAACTATTTAATGCATACAATTCAAAAGGAATTCCCTAAACAGTCTCTACAATCAATTTCCCTCCTAAACACCATTCAAAAACCTTCCAAAAAGGGCTCCCGTGGATCATGCGTGCGTGCGGCTTCCGCCCAGGCGAAACCAATCGCCTGTTTCGCGACTCGGCCGGTCCCGTGCGGACCGGCTGGACCGGTCCACTGGACCGGTCTAACAGGTTGTTAGGATTGGAACTAGTGGTTAATGTTATCATTGTTTATGTGGCACTATTAGTAGACCTGGGAATTATGCATGGGGTGTAGGATGTCATCTTCTGCTTTTCTACAAATAATGCATAATGAAATGCATTTTCTAAAGAAAACATATGGTTGGTTGATGAATCACTAAACTCACAACCCATACCCAAGCCACCAAGCAAGGTTTCAAAGAAAAAACATCTCCAATTTTTTTCATTCATCAAAGGATAGCTATTAAAGAGATTGTTCATCATTTTAAATAATAATGCAGAAGAAGAAATGAATTTTAATGGAGAAGGACATTAGGGTCGGTTGCAAGAAGAGTGGTTGAGATGGTGCCTTGTAAAGTCGATGTCTTTGTCTTCTGTGGGAGTGATGCTTGTTGGGAATTGGGGGGGACTTGTAGCACCTAATACCGCAAATGCAGACATAAAATGCACTTTAATACACTTGTATTTGAAACAAATGTGCTAATAGCCCTTCAATATAACAATCACTAGACAATAACTAACCTATAAAAGAAGCAAAGTAAATATTAAGGAGCTCTTCTTGATATGACTCTCTTGATGTGCTATGTCAGCTTTGCACAAAGGCCCTTTTTAAAGAGAAATTATTTGTGCGGTTACCGGATCGTCCGGAGGCAAATCAAAGCGTACCACGTCACCCGATACACAACATCGATAAACAGCAAAAAAGTGATGTGGCGTGCTCTGATTTGCCTCCGGACGCCATCCGATGACCGCACAGAATATTTTTTCCTTTTTTAAATATGAAATTGGTATACTTCAACTTTAGTTTAGGCTAGTTGACTTTTTTGGCCTGATATGCCGACCTAAAGACATAGGTTGGCTTGACCTGATCCAGTAGTTTTGTGGTCAGTATTGGCAAAGATTAGTCCATTTTATGTGATTTGACTCATAAAACATCTATTTTAATCAAGTTGATCCAATATAGCTCAATCAAACTTGCCTTAGTTGTCAAACTCGATCCAAGAATCAAGCATGACCAAGCTTGGGATATTGAACCATCCAACTGATGTAAACCCACTCGGCAGGCCTTGCAATAATCTTTAATACATACTAGATATGTTTATTTATGACTAAGTATTGCCTAATTTTCCAATGTCAAAGATAATATTTATATGTTGGGAAGATGTAAATCAGATGATGCACAAAATGAGAAGTTTTTTATATATAGCTACTATCAATGTAAAAATGCTCCTAGCTATACTTCACCTGTGTAAATTGCGTAAGCAAGAAACATTTTTGCCAGTTCATCCCTCCTTACCGAGGTTATCTTTTTCCAGTAATTTTTCATTGAAAAGCTACAATATAATGATGTTACAGCTCAAAGGATTTACTTTTTAAGTGGTTGATAATGGGGGGAGATCAATCTCCTTTTTTTGTCATTTAACTAAAATGATTAACTAGAGAATGACTGAATGATTCAGAATAGGCCTAGTCTGAACTTCAAGTGGGTGGGTTCATTTAAGCTTGGACTTGTTGGTAGTTAATCGACATATTCCCATTTTGAGAACTGTAACTAAAATGTTACCTTTTTTGTGTTCACTAATTTTCTTTTTGTATGTTCGTATCATTATTGCTTATTTTGGGTGCATTTTCTAGCTTTTTACATAGGTGAACTAGTTTTATCATATTAATTGTTCAACGTTTAACTCCTAGTTCAATAATCAAGCTGAGTCAAGATTTTTACTTAAAACCAAAAAAAATGTTGAAAATACTTTCCCTCACATAATTTGCAATCTTTTGCGGCTTAACCTTTTGTCAATTGAGCTTAAATGGAGTTTTATCAAATTCAAATTTGTTCAAACATGTTCAATCGGATTTAGCTTATCTAGCTTTGCTATCTATGATTATTTTAATGCTCATGCTGGTAATATTCTTAGGGCTGCAAGCGAACCAAACGTTCGGCGAGCTACTCGTTGTTCGGTTCAATTAAAGCTCGTTTGCGATCGTTTAATTAACTAAATAAACAAACTTGAACAATATTTTAAATACTCGATTCTTAAATAAACAAACTTGAACACTAATGCGTTCGGCTCATTTATGTTCCCGAACAACATCATTTGAAGTTCGTGAACAAGCTCGACATTAAGCTCGATAAGAAGCTCAATAAAAGCTCGATTCATGTTCGATTTTGAACTCGTGAATAAGCTCGATAAAAATAATTAATATTTGACTATATAATTAATAAATATAAATAATCATTACCTTTGTTACATAGACAATTGCTTTTATTATAAATGTATTTGTTCATAGATATGTTTATGAACATGTTTATTTGATAGTTAAAAAATTCGTTAAATATGTTCGTGAACAATCTCGATAAACACTAAACGAACGAACATGAATTGAACATGAACCAAACATGAACACTCCTTAATTTAAATGAACCAAACATGAACACAAACGCTAAAGCTCGAACAAACATGAACCAAACTTGAACAAGCTGATATTAAATGAACACAAACATGAACACTCACATACTCGGCTCGGCTCGGTTCGTTTGCAGCCCTGAATATTCTGGTCTCACATTTCAACCAACATTCCAGCATTTGTCTTGTATCATGGCATGTATTAGTTAACTTCAACTATTCATCTTTTTTCACTTCTTATGTGCAAATAAATATTGGCATTTGCACTTTGCGTTGCCTTCCAGAAGTGGAATTCAGTTGATTATATTAATTGGAATGCTTCCCTTTCGTTAGTAAAATAATATACGCTTTTAGTTCACCATTTTTCTGCACGAGCACATCTGAAAACAAGTTGCATCCTCATTTCAGGCTGAGGCTGCCTATGATATGTTGCTTATGCAAAGCTTAAATCAGCGTAGATCTGGGAAAGTTGCCAACAGCAACATTCGTTATGCTGACGTTAAACCAGTTGGAAATCCAGGAGCTGGAGCCTTGCCACAGTGGCTGACATCAACGGTCAAGAATGTACCTATTTCAATTGAATTTCCATCGACAGGCACTTTAGGCATACAAGCAGGGGTTTATGGTGCCCTAATGGTCTTCACGTTTGTTAGTGGAGCCTCCAGTAACTCAGCTGGGGCATACAGTGGGGCAGATGTTCCTGGGTTGATATTAGCTACTAGTTTTGGAGCCTCCATCTACTTTTTGAGGACGAAGAGCATCAACTTAGGTAAATGCCACTTCTATCCTCTTTTTGTTATTTTGCTCATTTTAATGGTTCTATACATCATGTTTCATGAATTACTTGTGAAGCCTATTGGAGTTTACCCAAATTGCGAGCAATAATTTTTGCCCCAGTTGAGAGAAACAATGATCAAAGGTTTGAGAAGAATTCAGTATGTTTGGTAGTGTGATGACAAGTGATGAAGATTTGTCAAATAAACCTTCTATGATTTACTTTTACCTAGTTTTGAGCAATGTTTTTAAAACTAGATCAGATCAGCCGGTTTGATCGGTTCAATCGTGAACCGATCATGTTGTCGGTCCGGTCTAATTAAAAAATCGGATTCTTAATGAACCCGTGATTCCGATTCAGTTGAACCAACCGGTTCAATAGATTATTTTTTTTTTTGGTTATTTAAATAAAAATTTTAATATTAGATTTTATTTAATTAAATTTTTAAAAATTTTCAATACATATTTAAAGACATATATGCAAATAAATTTAAGTAGCTGCCAGCTTGCCACATCATGCAGCTTTACTTGATACATGTGGTTTGTGCTTTACTCTATATAAAGAGAACAACTTTAAATTCTTCTATGACGTGGGACTAAAAACTTATGAGACTTAAAGTATTAAACCATGAAATTGTTTGGGTTGTAAATTTAAGCTGAGAATGCATATAATTTATAAAAGTTAGGAGCATATATATAATATATATATATATATATTCATACATTTATGCTATTAAACTTTTTTTTAATTTTAAAACCTATTTAATATGCATATAATTTTATTTGTAATATTCATATACTTATATTCATATTAATGGTTAATCGAGCTTTTTAATAAGCTTTATGTTGAGCTTTAATCAAGCTTGTTCATGAGCCTTAATCTATTATTTGTTAAAATTTTAATTATTACGTAATTTATATTATATTTGAATAATTTTAATATTTATTATGTCATCCAATTTTATCTTGGTTGAACCATCGAATCATGAACCTCTCCTTCTGGTTCATTATCCGGTCTAATTTTCATAGCCTTGGTTTTTGATTAACTGGAATAGAAAAAACTGGAAAATAGATTTACAAAACTAACACCAGTTTTTTAATCAACATATGCTTTCCCTTGGAAGAACAACTGCTTGGGCAATATTTTATTTTTTATTTTAAATGAGATCAAATAATTGAAGTAGCAGAAATTTTGATGATTGAAAGGATGCTCTACCTTTTATGATAGTTATTTGCTCAAGCCACGGCATAAATTTGGAAAGCTTGACTGGATGTGTTTTTGCAAGCTAAACATGTTCGAAAATAGTCTTTAGTGTTCTTTAAAAAAAAAAAAAAAAATCTTAAGTGTTCTTTGTTTAAGTTGCCTTTATCATAGTCATAGCCTTGGAAAGTTAGAACTCTAATTAATAAGTTTGTTTGCAAAGGTTAGCATTCTGATGGCAGAGTTCACCTCCTGTATATCTTAAATACGGAAAGCTAACATTCTGAAGAGAGAGTTATGATACTATGATCATGAGGGGTACCACAACTAGAGCAAATAGAAAAATAATGATTGCAAGAATTAGAACAAGAGAGGAACAAACTTAGATAATATTCTCTCCCAACAATAGGCTTAAAATTTATTCTTGAAACCCAAAATTCTCAAACGTACTTGATTGTTGAGTTATCTCTAGTTGTCACCTAACCAAATTGGTTTATTTAAAGTTAATCATTTCAATTCAAAATCTACATTTGTGCCAGTATCTAATGTATCCATGTTAGTATATGCGTGTGTAGGTGTGTGCATAGTACATAACATGATTTTACCTCCTACATATATATAGTTTTGGCTTAATTCTATGGATTCGGGCTTTTATTCTGCAGGAGAATGAGAAGTCATATCTAAAACACAATAATAAAACTTGAACCTCACAAAGCCCACTAGAGTTTTTTTCTTCTTTTGCAACTTGTTGTTATTGGGGAAGCAGTACAACCCCTCTGAGGAAATGTGTGTTGAGAGAGATGGATTTCTCAATTGATTTTATTTTGCATCTACTGCATTATATAGTCTTCAAACATAAAAAATACTTATGCATCATATTTCATCAATTTTTATGATAATTTAATTCAAATTGGCTTATAAATCAACTCATTTATTATGAAAGATAAAAGCTGATAACAATTCAAATGATTCTTGTAATAAAATATTAGAACTGATAAAAAATTAGAAAAAAAAAAAAAAAACTTAAAATAAAGAAGGAAAAAATAACTTTTAAGAATTTTTTTATAAAATTTATAATTAAGCAATTTACATTAATATTTTTCAAATAAGATGCTCTCATGCACATCAGTTGAGAATGGGCTGGCAAAAATTTGACTCGTTAGTATTAATAATATTAAAGAGGATGAATGTTTGTTTTTTTCTCCTGTGATCTTGGACAAGTTTATTCAAGTGTATTAGCTTTTTTCATATATTTTGTGCTGATTTAAGAATCAAATTTGAGTCGTCATGAAGCCGTTCCAACATATACCTTTGATTGAATTTGTTATTGGTCACATCTTTCTTGGTTAAGCCATCTTGTTAAGTGATGCAATCTGAAACTTCTATTTCAATATTTTATGTACGTATTGGAGTAATATAGCTGTTTCGATTGAGTTGATGTGGCATGCTCAAGTTTTCTCTGTTATGAACTTATGGCAATCAGTATTCTAGTACCTCATTTATTTATTGCAATTTTGAAAGCCATTGTGATGATTTCCATCATTAAAGATTTATAATTAAAGATGATGATATTTCTCATTTGATATCGAAGTCCATAGATGGTTCTATCGGATTGGATAGATTTTGCAGTCTTGCTGTAATGGGCAACACTGGTTCTGAAACCGGATGGCTTTGACCTGAGTGAAAATCTTAATGTAAACATTTTGCATCCGGAGACCAATCAGAATGCGCCATCCGGAGACCAATCAGAATGCGCCACTTCACCCCTTCGCTCGGTATTGCTTGGTAACTCTCGGTACCGCAGTCTGATTGGTCTCCGGACGACGTTCTGCGTCCGTCCTCCGCACAGAATAATTTCTTGTTTACAAGACTTTTCTGTGCAGTCTTTATTCAATTGATAATATAGTTGACAATTATTACCATCTCAAGGATTGTGATTCCTGACAAACTATGATCACGGTCATTGTTAGGCTTCATTTGAAATGATATTTTTACCGCTTCATAAAGTAGCTTTTTAGTACAAAAATTAAAATTTTTATACTAGAAAGCTGCTTTAAGAAGCCGAAAGAAAGTCGTCCTAAACAAAACCTTAATCTGATATATATATCAACTGTGCAGCTGCAGCAAGTTTTTACTTTTTCTGTTTATATGCTTATTATCAACAGTTACCATTATTTTTGTCCAGGAAAGGCAACTTTGATGACTGCAGGCGGTCTTGCGGTCGGTGCAGTGGTGGGATCAGCAGTTGAAAATTGGTTACAAGTTGACATTGTCCCATTTCTTGGCATCCATTCTCCTGCTGTCATCATAAGTGAATTTATCCTTTTCTCCCAGTTGTTGGTGTCTCTTTATCTGAGGTAGGCCTGGAACCTGAACCAAAATTCTACTTTCTGTAATTGTCAACACATTCAAGCATTTTTAGTTTTGTTTAGCTGCTTGGAATGTATATGATGCCGTATTATGTACAGTAATTAATCTAATCACAGCTTTTACATTTAATGCTTTGTGTTCTAAAATTATTTCAATATTTCACGGCAGTTGTTGGTGCAATCCTTGTTCTGACCTAATGAGGCCCCTTTATGTATATTTGCTTGATATTCACTGTGATGTGCTTAGTTTGAGACCGTTTTCTTAATGCTTTTCGAAGCAACTTTTTAATACACAATTTTTTAATTCAAAAAATTTGTGTACTAAAAAGCTGTTTTAGAAAGCAGTAAAAAAGCTGCCCCAATTGAAATCTTAATGCAATATCAAGATATGAATTAAACTTCAGTTAAAAAAAAAATGTAATATCAAGATGGATTTCAAAGTTGTTGAAATTAAGTGCTATTCAAAATATAATATACATTACTAATCTTAGCATAAATTTAAGAATTTTAGGCTTCGTTTGGAACAGCTTAGTTATTGTTTTGTCTTTTGGACCGAAATTATAATTTCTATTTGGTCGTGGTTAGAATTTGATTTTCTCTACATTAGATTTACAAAATAATAAGAAATGTTCACTGGAAATGCCAAAAACATTTTGGGCCATTGAGTAACTCTTAATTACTTACTAATATGAAATAAATCTAGCTGAACTTAATAAATATTGACTTTTAAGTAATTTGAAAAACCAATTTAAAGCTGGGTTTGGAGTTAATGATCATATGACCCCTCAGTTATCCTAAAGCTATCCTTCTCTGCTTCCACTAGTCAAGGCTGCTTAGTTTATAATTGTTTTGTTATGCAACTAAGGCTTCGTTTGAGACGGCTTTTGTACGGCTTCTTAAAGTAGCCTTCATACGGCTTTCTAATTTTTTTATTAAAAAATTATTTTAAGAAGTAATAAAAAAGCCGTTCCAAACGAAGCCTAAGATTTCATTTGGGATAGTTTTTCTTTTTTTTTTTTTTTGGTATACAAATTTTTTAAATTATTTTTAAAAGTAATAAGACAATTCTTTGTGTTTTATTTTTTTTGGGGTTGAATAACATAATTGATTTTAAGGTTTTTATAAATGCTGAAAAAATAGATTTATTAGGAAGGTTAGATAGCTTTCTAACTGCTATTTAAAGCAATATTTTATTATAATAATTAAAAATTTTGAACTGAAAATATGCTTTAAGAAACAATAAAGAAAATGCCCCAAATGAAACATTAGGCTTTATTTGATATGACTTTTTACTGCTTTTTAAAATTAATTTTTAGTAAAAAAATTTTAATTCAAAAAAAAATTATACTAAAAAGTTATAAAAAAGTTGTCTCAAATGAAGTTTTAATTTAATTATATATTTACTTAGTTTATTTATTTATATGATAATTAATATTATAATATATGAAATTTATAATAATATTTATTTTAATATGTCGCGCCAACAACAATTTCCCCTAAAAAAACAATAAAATAAAATAATATAAAAGAAGCTAAATCAACTCTTTGTTGATCAATTAAAGCCCTTTTGAGGAACAATTATGACGTCCTCCGACTGGATGTAGAGGAACGTCCGGTCGGAGGCCAAATCGCGCCAAAAAACGAGAAATATCGAGCAATACCAAACAATAACAAGGATTACCATCACGTGAAGACCCAATACCGAGTTATACCGAGTTATACCAAGCAATGCCGAGTTATACAAAAGTTGTACAGAGTTTTTGCTAGAAAAAACTCGGTACAACTTGGTATTGCTCGGTATAACTCGGTATTGGTCTTCACAGAGCGGTATTCCTCGTTATTATCAAATAATACCTAGCAATACCGAGTAAATACTGAGTTTTTTGACTGGATTTTGCCTCCGACAAGACGTTCCTCTACGTCCTTACACCGACCTAATAAAAGTTCCCTTTTGAGCCTAAATAATTCAGTACTAAATTTGACATATATAATAGATAATCATGCCCTATCTTACCGATCAGAAAATGATAAGACTAAACGAGTAATTATCCAGGAGTGTGAAAATGGGTCAATTGGTCTGATTTGGGTTAGATTTAAAATTGATCCGACTCTAATTCGACCTATTTAATGAATGGATAAATAATGTGGATCCGAATTCAACCCACTAGCAACCCGAATGACTTGATAGCTTGTTTTGATAAAATAATTTATATAACTTTTTAAAAATATATTTAATATTAATTAAAAAAAAAAAAGACAATCATATCAACAAATAAAAAAAAATAATCTAAATGAGTTATTTCGAGTCAAAATGGATCGGCAAGTCAACCCAAATCGGATCTGTTTAATAATCGGGTTGAAATTCCGTATACAAACCTAGCCTATTTATTAAACTAGTCAATCTGAATCCGAATTTTTCGGATCGGCTTAACAGGTCGAGTCATTTTTTTACAACACTAAATATTTAATCTCTCTCTCATGATATTTTAATCATTCATCAAATATGTAAAAAAAAAAAAAAAATCGCACAATACATAAAATCTCCTTTAGAAGTCTTAATTATTTGTATATGCTGATAAGAAATATGAATGCAAAAGTTCTTATCCTTCTAAAAAGTAATACCCATACACTATTACACTATATATATAATTTTATTAAAATTATTAAATATTTTCATAAAATAGGAAATAAAAAAAATTAGAAGTATCATTTAATTAAACAATTTTTTTAATTATTTTTCTCTAATTTTTAATTTTTACAATAAAAATAAATTAAAAATAACCAATTTCTTGCAACCAAACATAATGTCAGAAAATGAAGAGAAATGATTTAGTCCCACCCTTCTTATATTCCCACTACTCTCTCATTTGAGAAATTATTAGATGTCACTTAAATTCAAAATTCTACCAGTTATAATGAGAGAATACAATTATATGCTCTTAGTAGGGGTGCAAAAATTCAACTCGCAAGCTTATTAATGAGTTGAGCTCGAGCTGGCTCATAAATCAACTTGACTCATTTGCCTCGAGCATTGAACTTTATAAAGTTTCCATCACATATCCCTTAACACAAATGAAATTGCGTCAAATGAGAAAAATTATTTTGTGCGGACACCAAACATCGTTCAAGGCCAACTAGAACACGCCACATCACTTTTTTTTGTTGTGTATCGATGCTATAGACCGGGTGACATGGCATATTCTGATTAACCTTTAGACCATCCGTATCCACATAGAATAATTTCTCCAACTTAACAGAAAAGATAAATGAATGAATTACCATGTAAAATAAGATGGAATGTCATGGCTGCACTAACCTTATTACAGTAAAATAACAATTTGTCTTTCAATTGCTATGTAAAGCTAATGGTTCAATATGTTTGCTTGCACTAATTCCTTCTTTGTTGATTCAATTCCTCTGTCTGTTTTATCATCTTATTATCAATATAAATAGAAGTAATTGACTAATCAATCATTCTATTAGTTTAATATGATTTTAATATTATTAAGAGCATATTTATATATTCATTGAAGTAAACTTCCTAAATTCCTTCATTCAGTTTCAAGCAAACAAACACTCCAATTTGGATAAATGAGACTTCAATCGCTTTTCAAATATTTATAGTGAAACAAATAGGCCTTCTTCTCTTTCACTCTTTGCTGAAATTTACACACATAAATGGGATTACTATTTGATTGGCTGGGTGAGGCTTCCTGCTCTCAAAGAAACTACAGGGCCTTTTCTTGAGCTTGAGTTGCTTACAAGGTTGGAGTCAAGAAACAAAACAGTTACCGATATATCGTCGTGAAAGTGCCGACGCACATCACGATCGATCTTCATAAGATCGGAGTATCTCATCTCCCTCTTCTTTGCAGCTTGAACTATAGCAGCCTTCACAAGCCTCCTAGCAATTCCCTGCAAGAATTCAGTAGGTTATGCTTGCAATGAATTGTCACCTAAAGGTTAAAAATGTTACAATTGTTGAGTTCATTTTGAGCGGGCAAATAACTTTTAGACATTTTTTTTTTTTTCCTTTGGGATTCATTTCAAGGTTCTTTTGCTTACATTCTTCTTGTTCATTTATCTTCTTTGTGTCCGTTTACTTGTTTTTGGTTGAGATGAAGAGATTCAAAAATATCAACTTTGAAAATCTCTCTACTCTAGAGATTGTTTTCATTTTGTTGAAAAAACCAAGGAAAATGCATGCAAGGAAGCAAATATTGCAGCCACATCGTCTAAAGAAAGTGAAAGATGAAACCCTCTAAGGTGACTAAAAAGGCCAATGATCAAGGATTAATTATTCTGTGCGGACACCGAATGCCGTTCGGAGACCAACTAGAATGTGCCGCGTCACCCCTTCGCTAGGTACTGTCGGTACCGCTGATGTGGCGCATTCTGGTTGGTCTCTGAATGACGTTTTACGTCCGGCCTCCGCACAGAATAATTTCTCCTGATCAAAGTACATCGATTGATCTTAAGAGTTCCTTCAATCTTCCCCATTCCGTTTAAACTAACCTTGAAGATGCTGTTCAGGAAGAGTTCACCAACAACAACAACAACATCAAGCATTTATCCCACTACGTGGGGTCGGCTACATGAATCATTTTTCTCCATTGTGTCCTATTAAAAGTCAAATTCTCGTTTAAATCTAATAAAGAAAGGTCATTCCTAATATTTTCGTTCAGGAAGAGTTCACCAAGAAGACTTTTTCTGAAAATGCTATCAAGAGCCAAGATGCCTTTAGTTTAATCTTGAAATGTTACTATCAAGTTCATAGAGAGTAAACAATTGGGCACTGATCAAGAGGTTGGTATCTAAGTGAGGTCTACTCCTAAAAGGATTATGAGTGTCGATCATACAAGCTGAATTCATCATGATTCTCAAAATTGAACTGCAAAATGAACAAACCTCAAGCTCAAGATCTTCAAGGCAAAAAGTAATCCTCTAATGTGACCATAGCGCTAGTTGGAGTTTTGAATTCTTTTATAAATATGAACCTTAGATCTAAAATCCCTTTTTCCACATTTCAGTGTTCTAAGTTCTTCCTTTGTTCTGATTTCATGTTTTTGTCCTTTGTTATGCCGGTCCAGCCTGGACCGGCTCAACTTGGACCGGCCCAGCCGGTCCGGGCTTACTCGCGGCGGAAGCGGCACAGAGAATAGGCGGAAGAGAGAAGTGGGGTTGGGGTGGGGTCCACTTGCTTTTCAAACTTGGTTTAAGTGTTTTTTGAGGGAGAAGGAAGGGTAGAGAAGTCCTTTTGCTTTTAATTTGTATTAGTTTGTATTAATAGGGAGTTATGAGAGGATTAGGGTTTTTGATCTTGATTTTGAATTTTCTTGGGAGATCTAGGTTTGTTCTTGGGCTCTTGGCTTTGCCGGAGATCGTGGAGAGTGCTTCCTTCCTCTCGAATTGAAGGAAGATTGTATCTTGCAAGTGCTTTTATCTACTATTGAAATAAAAGTGTTTGCTTTGTTTTCCTACGAATTTCCATTGAGTTTTCTCTCCGTTTTCCACTGTTTGGGCTGTGTTCTTGCTGCGGACAGTAATTTCTTTGCTTAGGTACTTGATTTGGGTTAGGTTTACTTGTGCAAACGAGTATTTCCTATCATCCTTCTTCTAACAATGGTTTTTTCTTTGATCAAGAGTTAAAACATTTCCAAGGTTAGAATTCAAAAATCACATCCTACATAACAAGTAACATGGTGAGAGTCATTGAGAATCTTTATGGTTATAAGGCCATCAATTTCCCCAACACATTTTACAAAGATGATATGTGCTTCTACTAAAGGTCAATTCCATCTTAATTATGAGTTCCTTTCTACCAGGAGATCATGGATATTTTGAATTTCAATGATATCATTCTTGCCCAAATCATGACAACATATTTTGCAAGAATCATTATTTTTCTCCAAGAAATATGTGCAAATTGGAGTATCAATATTTTTCCACATATGTTCGCCATAAAACTCTTCCAAGATGATTGCATATAATTTTCTTCGAATTTATCAATATCATGGATATTTTGAATTTCAATGGTACCATTCCTACTCATATCATGATGAATTCTTTCATAAGTATCATCACTTCTATTATTTTTCTCCAAGAAACATGTGTGAATTAGAGAAGCAATTCTTTTCAATGCGTGTTCATCATAAAAGCCTTCAAATATGAATGCTGTTTATTTTCTTTGAAGTTTATCAAGATTAATGTCTTAAGGAATAAATTAAAAGAATTAAAATTGAAGATTTTTTTTTTTTAAATCAACCAAGGCTTACTGTTTAGAACAAGACCAAGGGATTCGCCAAAGATAAGCTTTGCTCAAGCATTTCATTCTATGATCCAGTATGAGCAACTCGTAAGTATAGACTATAGACATACATAACAAGAGTTTGTATTGCCTTTCTCTATACCACTGAGGCAATGATCAAGTGAGCACTTGTAGGTAGATAATTGATTTTTTTTGTGTTTTATATTTTTTCCTGTCAAGTTTTGAATTCTCATTGAAACTTTCTTTTGTTTTTTTATAGATGTGATAATTCCTCAAATGCTGATGACATAATTTCCGATGATCCCAAAGTTGCGGCTTTTTTAGATTAGGCCGAGAAAGAAATGAGGGTTACTCTTATAGAAAAAGCAAAGAAGCAACAAAAATGGCAGATTTCTTCGAGGTTTATTGTATTGAAGTGATTGATGCCTTTTGATGAAGTGCTCCATACTGTTGCATTGACTTCAACTGCTCAAGCAAATAATTCTTCCATTCCACCGACTTCTTCTGTTCCTTGCTTTGCTTCTACTGATACTAGAAAGAAGATAATGAGTGAGGGGGTTAAGTAAACAACTCTTGTCTTGTTGGAATTGTGATTGATGAAGTATTTGTTCTAAGGAAGGCAGAGCATGTGTCGATTTAGATGACTTTAACAAGAATTTTTTTCCTATAGTTGAGTCTATACTTTCTTTCATAAAATTCAACTTAGAAGCGAGTTGATTTAGGTGACTTTAACAAGAACCCTCTTTTTTCGGCAAATCGACTCAAGAGCCGACAACTTGTTGAACCTAGTTCGCGTTGAAAATATGACTTTTGATCTAACCTAGGGAATATTGGATGTATATAAATAACAACTATGACAAATACATATCAAATTTTTTTCTTGAGGAAAATCAAATCAATTTACATCAAGAATATGATTAGACAAGGAATATTGCTTTACTTTTCTCTAGACCTTTTTCTTTCTTATTCCAAACATATAATTTTAAAAGGATGTATAATTTGTAATTACCAATAAATATTGTTTGAAATTTTAGTGATACTTGATTGATAAGTTTAATGTCCATAGTACAAAAGAATGAGGATGAGCGAGGATATAACTTCTCTGATAAAAGGCAAGTGATTAAAATGGAGAAGACCTTAATGGTATTATGGGACAACATTCTTTTATGGAGATGTAAAGTAAATTTTACAAAGTTGCTTTAGTTCACCTATATTTTCTAGATCCAAGTATCAAGCAACACATAATTCATTTTAGCCTAATTGTGTTAGAAATAAGAATGTTAACATAAAGTATGATATAACTTGGAATAATGGAGAGAAATTATAATATTTTGAAGATGGCTAAGTCAACACTTATCCCAAATAAGAAAGTCGAAGAATATACTTAGATATATTTTGGGCGTATAGCATATATAGTTTAGGCAAGTAGTTGCAAAATTAAGATGGGTTGATGGATTTAACATGACGAATTAGGAAGGAAAAAAACTCATTTCAAAGATAAAGCGAAGAGTAGCAGCGGAAAAATTCTTACAAAAGTTAGAGTACGAAGCCTATGTCGCACTCAACATAAATGAATAGAGGTCAAACTAATAATTAACTCATCCACAAAATCTTCATATACAATTGACCTTTTACCACTACAAACATCCTACTGTCCAGTTATAGCATAAGTTAGCACATGTTATTAGTATGGTTTCATAGATTTGATAACTTAAGAAAGCTCAAAGTACACTTCAATAACTTGTGGCAATCAGAAGTACTGCAATTACTAGCTGAGAAGCTCCATAAGAGAGTCTAAAGATGCAGTAACCAATTAGGTAATATTCATTCACTATTAGCGCAAATATGTAATATTTACCGAGACAAAATCATGGAACAATATAGCAATATTTTCACTATTTCCTAAAAATCCCTACAAATCAATAGAGGGGCTATCAAAATCAGAAACTTACTTTACGAGGATTATTCTGGACAATGTTGACAGCTTCCTGATTGCTGATTTGCTCCCATAGTCCATCAGATGCAAAAATAATAAATTGGTCATTAGGATGCACAGTCTGTACAGATATCGATGGCTCCGCACTAAGTATGGGCTTTCTGAAAGTTTCCCGCAGCCGAAATTTTGCATCCAGTGGCTCCCTATTATATTCTGCCTTTTCAGGAACGCATCACCAATAGATCTGGAAATCTGCAAAGTTCATGATATACTTCATAAGAGCTAATTATCAAACTTTTAGTCACAGATCTAGCATAGAATAGTGTGCACGAATGACAATGTAAAATGATAAGAGGAACCGATTAATGGTTTAAAATAAAGCTCATCAAGAAGCATATAGCATGCATTTATTCTTGTATCACTAAGGCTTCGTTTGGGATGACTTTCTTATTGCTTCTTAAAGCAGCTTTCTAGTACAAAAATTTTATTTTTTTAACTAAAAAGTTGCTTTAAAAAATAATAAGAAAGCCGTCCCAAACGAAGCCTAAGTTAGACAATTTTGAGGTAAAGATATACATTCAATACCTACGTACAACATAGATTAAAATTACCTGTATAAGACCCTTAACACGCCAGACATTGTGTTTCAGTACCACAATCTGTGGATCATTAGGGTGCATGGATTGCAGCTCCTTTCTAATAGATTCAATTGATGCATTGTGCTCAGCTGACAATTGCATAGCAAGAATCTCACCAGTTGCTTTCACAAGCCTCCCAAGAATTGCTCGTGAATCTCCGAGGTTAGAAACATAAATTGCTCCATCGCAGACTATGCCGACAAGACAGCAGGAGCCAACGGACGCAATATGCGGATTTAGCGGCCACTGTTGAGAGACTAAAGAAAGAAAACCATCTTCTGTGGCTTGGATTGCTTTTCTGATCACATCCACAGACATGGACTGTTGCTCAGCTATCAATCCTGCCAAGAATTAGTAAGAACATCAATTACTGCATTTGATAGAAACAAAAATGTTTCTTAATACAATGTAAATCAGAATTCATCAAATAAGCTGGTAAAGTGCTAATTCGAAAATAAATTACATTGGCAAAAGATGGCAATTCACCAAGATCCAATTATCAGACTAAAAACATTAAAAATCTAAGAAATTATCTTTTAACAAACAAATCTAAGAAAATATAAAGAACATTAAAAGGAAAAAAGCAAAGAAATGCAACTATGTGGCCTGCACCAGTAAAACCCCCAGGTGCCCTTTTATTTATTTACTTTTGAGTGTCAACTGATGCCTTCAACAAATTTTAGTTTTTAAACAGTCTTTAATTACAAATTTCATCGTTTTCTATCTGTTTTATTAAACTTCATAAAGAATAATCATAATTGCTATCTTTAATCCTTTGAGGGTGTTTTTATCTGGTAAAAAGAATAGCCCTTATATTAAAGAGCAAAAACCTTGAAAACTCTAGTGCTAATCACTTAACGATCTAAGTTATTAAAATTTTAAAATGTTCTAAAGTCCCCCAAATTAATACCACGAAGCAGAAAGAGAATAAAATAAAAGAATCAGTTTATACTATTTATCTTAATTAACAAAAACATGCAGGATAACCCTTCATGTTAAGTAATATGATTCCATAAACACAAAAATAAGACAAATTCAAAGCATTCTACAAAAGAAAAAACATTTGGAACCATTGAAGCCAATTGTTAAATTGCAATAGTAATATTTTTTCTTGTCCCAGAGCCTTACTCTTGATATGGCCAAACAGATGGTTAGTGATGTATTGAGCCACCTCTGGTCCCCCATGACCATCATAAATCCCAACAAAGGAACCAAAAGGACCAGAATCCATCAAGCTCAGTGAACCAGATTCAATCTGGCTCCGATCCTCAAGTAACTTGTTAGCTTGGAACACAGCCATGGAGAACTCGCCATTGACATGCTGGCCAAAATCCTTGTACCAAAGAAGTCCATTCTGTTGACCTAAGGCATCAGAGCCTCCCACTAATAACTTTTTTGATGACGTCCGCCGCACACAAGCACTCAGAAGGTTCATTAACAGAGTTACCATCCCTCATCTCACAAAAAATATCAGATCTTGCAAGAATATGTGTCCAATACTGCAATCTGTAACTTACGATAAACAGAAAAATGATATAGGATGAAACAAATTCATTTGAGAGAAAGGTAAATGGGAGAGCAAGAAAAGCCGAATTTGCCGCTTGTAGGAGGATATAATTCAGCAATGGAAAAAAGGGAAACTTTGTAGAAAAAAAGAGGTAAGACGAAAATCAACTTTTTGAAATTTCTCCCCTTCCCAGAAACTATGTTGGAAGATTTCAAAACAAAATTCCAGGAATCAACATCTCATTGGTTATCTTTTTAGTTTAATTCCAAAGATATACAAAGAGTCCCGCCTCCATTTCTTCCACAAGAAACTCGAAACATGCCCCAAAATCAATTTTTTTTTTCGTGAAATATATCAGAAAAGAAGTCGACGAAGCACAAACCCTACTGAAAAAACAGTAAAGTCGGAGGTTTTCTTGCACTCTGAAGCAAAAAAAATAAAAAATGTCTCAGACACAGTAAAGAGCTCACCATTCCTAGTTCAGCTGGTATAAGCTCAACTCAGGTGGCGAAGAACTGTTTTCTCTCCTTCGTCTATTTCCTCTTTGCCTGGTTAATTTTGGAACCACCGAAACCCAATTTAGGGCAGATAGGAATAATCGAAAATAAAGTATTGGGCAAAATTTCTTCTTATTTCCCAACAAAAAAAACAAATTTTTTCATATTTAATATCGAATTAAGACAGGTTCATCAATTATGTCCAAAAAGAATTTGGACACCATCGTTTCGTATCGAATTATGATCGGTTCAATTGCTCTAATAAAGTTTCAAATTGTCTTCTTTCTGCCGATTGTCAAGACTCCAGTTATTTTGTGCGGACGTCAAATGTCGTACAGAACTTAATAAAAATGTGTCATGTTACCTCCTATTCGGTATTGCGGCTCGATACTGCTCGGTATTGGAAGACGTGGTTGAACTTGATTCATCTCTGAAAGATAAACTGTGTCCGATGTCCGTACAGAATAATCTCTCTGTTTACTAGCCGAGAGAAATTATTTTATTTAGAAGGAATTATACATTTCAAATTTATGAAAAAAACAAAAGTCAACTCATTAACTTTTTTTTATCTTCAATCTCATCTCATTTTCCTTAGAGGCTTTTACATTGACTGAAAAAAATATATGCAGTGGTATTCAAATTTATTTGTTTGATTGGATGAAAATTTTGATTATTTGATTAGATAAAAAATGAATAATAAAGTTGATATGGACTAAGAGATGAAAATAATTCAAATGCACAAGTTATCTTTTGTTGTATTTCGAATTCGCAATTTGGTTCATTTTCAATATATATAAATTCGTCTAATTTGGCCTAATTCTAAATACATTGTATTTTTAAAACTTCGCCCATCGCCACTGACCACCATCAGCACACTCGTCGCTAGGAGCATAAGTGAGTCTGTCTGACTCGTGATTTGGCACGTTTTGGGTCGATAAAAAGCTTATGAGTCGAGCTCGATATACTAACTAGACAAAGTTGAGCCAGCCTAACACAACTCATCAGCTCACGACCCAATTTGTTTAAGAAAATATTAATATAAAATATATTAGCATTTAACAGTTGAAGCAAAAATTTGTTAAAAATATTTAAAAGTTGTATCCCATATCATTATATTAAGTAATTCCCAATTATTTTTCTTTTAATTTGTTATTCTTTAATCCATTTAATTGTATTAATTGTTTGAATCAAAAACATTTTTTTTAAAAATGAATTAGCTTGCTCGTAAGTCAACTCAAAATCATGAATTAAGTTCAAACTCAAGCTCAAGCTAAAGCCAAGGGTGCCTCGAGCTCAACTTGACTCGTTTACACTCCTACTTGCTGCAAATTACCCGCCTCCATCGATTGCATCCCCCTTCCCCAACTGTCACAACTGCCCTACCACTATTACGACTAATTGACCACTACTACTAGACACTACCATTTTTTCATGCAGCTCGCTACTACAGTCCCCCAATCATCACCATCAATCGCCAACCAACTTTGCTGGCCATTGCCCTTGACCACCAACGCCAGCATTATCGACCTCCACCATAATCGTTGACCACCATCGTCTTGCCCTGATGACCATGACATTCAATTTTTATATCAATTTCATTTTACTTCAAACCAAATAAAAAAAAAAACTTATCTATTTTTGTTTTGCACTCAAACCAAGTAACTAAATTATTTTAAATACAATAAAATTTAATTTGTTATGCATTTAGAATGCATTGAATTCTAAATACTTGCACCTAAAAAGCCTCACAATGCATAAAAATTGGATCGAAATTCAATGGTGCATTTGATTTATTCTTATTATTTATATTGACGTATTTTTTTCATGTAAGATAAATATTATACATGATACGTCATGTAAAAAATTATCTTGATCGGGCACGAATCTCAAGGCAAAGATCAAGTTGGAAACTTCAAAAATTAAATCTGGGATCACCTGAACTCCGATTTCAGCAAACTTATAGCCGAACTGAGCGTCTCGGAAATACAAACCCAACGACACCAAATTCAACTCAATCCGAGCCCAAATCAAGCACCCGAAGTGCTGTTAGAAAGCTCGTACCACAATTTGAATTACCAAACGGTCTCCGATTTTGACGAACTTATAGTCGAATCGAACGGCTCGACGATACGAATCCAACGAGCCCAAGATTGCAGGATTCCGGCATCACTAAAGCCTTCAAATGGTTGATGAACGGTGTATGATCAAGTGATTCAATATCAGTCGTCCATTCAACCACTCCCTGTTCGCCTCTGATCTCACACCTATTTACAAGTCATGTCACTCCGGAAAAAACTATAAATAAACCCCTCATTTCTCTTGACAGGGGGACCCAAGAAAGAAGTAAGAAGCAAGAAGAAGAAGAGAATGAGAAGGAGAATCAACTCCTCCTCGACTACCGTCGGAGTTCCGCCCGAACTCCAAATGATGCCGGAATTCTGCCCGACTTCCAATGGACGCCAGAATTCTGCCCAACTTTCACTGGATGCTGAAATTCTTCCCAATTAACGATAGAGTTCCCTCCTGACGCTGAAACTCTGCCCAAATGATGCCGGAATTCTCCTCGGCCACCAATAGACGTCGGACTTCTACCCGACGTCGGACCTTCACTCTTCGCCAACTTTCTACGCGACGCTGGACTTCTATCGATTATTGGATTTCCGCTGGACATATATCCGAAGATGGATTTCTTTCCATTGTTGGACTTCTACCTGACACTATTCTTCTGACCTTCTTCGTTGGACAACAGCCTTTACGACCTCCGTTGCCCGCCGACTACGGTCCTCCTAACTTACGTCTCCTGCATACTACAGTCTTTCCGACTTCCGTCGCCAGACAATGGTCTTTATGACCTCCGTCGCCTGCCGACTACAATCTTTCCGACCTCCGTCATCCGCAGACTACGGTCCTTCTGACTTACGTCACCTGCAGACTACAGTCTTTCCGACTTTAGTCGTCAGACACCTCCATCAACATACAACGGTCTTTCTGACCCCGGTCTCCTGCCAACTACGGTCTTTCAGACTCCCGGTCTCCTATCGACTACGGTCCTCCTGACTTATGTCGCCCGTCGACTACGGTCCTCCTGACTTATGTCGCCCGCCGACTACAGTCCTTCCAACCTCCATCACCTACTATGACCCTACCGACCAATTAAACATGTCAATAGTTACCTTTGTATTTACATCATGTAATGTACTATATAAGATGTGCATCAAGCTAAGGTCTTCTCCCAAGGAAGGACCTCATTTGTAATCGACTGCAAATACTAGTGGATTTATTCGAACTAGGCTAGGCTCCGTGGTTTTTTCCCCTCTTCAAGGGTTTTTCACGTAAAAATCTTGGTGTCTTATAAATGCTAGACCCTCTCTCTCTCATCTGATTGTGTGCCGGATTTTCGTACAACGCTAAGACAATAAACTTTATATTTCTCCACCGCCGCGAATACTCCTGGACGCAAACATCAAAAAAAGTATGTTTTTAATTTTTGTGTGTTTTTTCATAAGCATGTGTTTTTTCTTCTTAATAAATAATAAGAAAATAAATAAAAATCTTATAAATTTTATGAAATGTTTCAAATATGTTTCCCAGAAAGGGCAACCAACTAAATCTACCTAATCATTTTGAAATTCACATTGTCTTAATCTCCATACAAATATAATAGATTAAGCTATTTTAAACTTAAGAAATAGATATTATAATTAAGCATATTTTCTTTAATTATTTATCCTTAGTGTGAAAAAAGAGAAATTAAAAATATTGTATTAGACTTTCTGATGAAATGGTGCTAAGGTCTTGAAAAGTTGTAAATGTAAGCACAAAAATAACACACCAATGTGATAACTAGATAAAATAACTCTTATCTAAATATTTAAAGTATACATAACAATGTCTCTTGATATTTAAAAGCATGATAATCTTTCCATCTTATAAAGAATATATTCTACTTAGTGGCATCTATAGGGGAATTCATTTGATGTGACATTATCCACTTCAAAGAAGATAGATGTTCCATCCACAACCACTCTCAATTAGTGCTCATATCTTTTATAAATTAACTAAAATGAGCTTTATAGTAACCTAATTTTAAGAATATTGGTTCAACTTTACATGAACATTAAAAAGTGGTAAATGCAATATTTCATGCATTTATCTATGTTACTAATTGATTCTTGAAATTCTATCCATCTCAAAATTATTATAATCAAGTATGGCAAAATGAATAATTAAGTAATATAATATACAAACTAAAATCACATTAGTCTGAGTATAAAAATTGAGGCTTTATTTGATATGGTCTTTTTATTGCTGCTTCTTAAAGCTACTTTCTAGCACAAAAATTTTGTACTAGAAGTTGCTTTAAAAAGTAGTAAGAAAGTCGACTCAAATGAAGCCCATGTCATGCTAATTTAGGCTTTGTTTGGGACAATTTTCTTACTGCTTCTTTAAATTGCTTTCTAGTACAAAAATTTTAACTTTTTTACTAAAAATCTGCTTTAAGAAACGATAAGAAAGCCTTCCCAAACGAAGCCTTAATTGAATTAATAATGTGATCTCAATTCATTGCATTACTAGATTAACACAAACGCTAAAGATCAACAAGTTCAACTCATAACATAAACTAAATAATTGTAAAGTGGTGTTACAAAATTGAAGAGTGATGTGAAAGTGTTATGACTTGTAAGCTCAATACAAATAAATGAGAATATCATCCAAGTTGTGATCTCAAAAATATTTCAATCATATACAAAATTCTTATACAAGACACTACTCAACAATCACTAACGCTGCATGTTATCACGACAGCCTATCACGAGCGATCACATGAAGAGGAGGTGGTTTGTCAGTGGGACGATGTGAGAGGACGGAATGAAGGAAATCAACAACTAGTCTAATATAATAAATTAACTTTACTAAAATTGCAAGATTTACTATGTAAAATAACCTACTCAATATCCATAGAGAATTACATCATGAAATAGAAATGTTTATGACTAGTACTTATGATATAGTGTGTTTTCCAAAAAAAAATCTATGTCCTCATTATCGATATTATCTGGCTTATGTATTTGTTATAGATATAAACTCAAATAATTCAAATCAATCCTCACTCTACTAAGATTTTATTTGGGATGGCTTTTTTGTTGATTCTTAAAGCAGCTTTGTAGTACAAAAATTAAAATTTTCGTACTAGCAAAAAAAATCGTACCAAATGAAGCATAATTCAATTTTTGCATTCACGTTATGATTCATTGATCCCCCTTCCCTCAATCAAGCATGCATTATATTAGAATTTTAAATTATTCAACCAAAACCCTAATCTCAAATCACATCATTATATTGTGTGCCTGAGACTCCTTTAATAGGAAATAAAATATGAAAAAACAAAAACCAAATGTATAGCCTAAAAAGTTTATTGACAAATTTGTCCTTGTCCTCATCGTAAATCTTTGGCACTAAAAATAGAATTTTTATTTGGTCTAGTAACATGACATAGCTCTACATTCGGTGAACAGTAAACAGGCGCCATGTATTCTCACTATTTATCGTGCGGCCCGACAACCTGACCCGGAACGGACCCGGGAGTTTGCGTATTGCTCGGTATTGCTAGGTATTTGTCGATTTTGCTAGACAAAAATGAAAAATACCATTCTGTGAAGACTAATATCTAGCAATACCGAGTTCTTTTAGTTATTACTCGGTATTGTTCTGTATTGTTCTTCATAGAGCGATATTTCTCGTTATTGCCAAGTAATACCTAGCAATACTGAGTAATACTTAGCAATACCGAGCAAATACCGAGCAATACGCGAACATAGTAATCCCGGATTCTGATCCGAATCGGCTCGTCGGGCCGCGCGGTAAAGAATAAGAGCACGTTGCGACATATTATTGGCTACCGGACGTAGAGCTACATCAAATCACCTGACCTAATAATTTTTCCTAAAAATGACCCCAACTTTATAGTAATTTTACTCTGATAGTGCTACGAGCTGCGCGTGCCCCACGTGGTAACTATTTTTATTTGTTGTACTTATAATCCTTTTAATTACTTTCATAAAATGCGATTTAAAAATAATTTGATAAAGATAATCTTCAAATTATTATTGGATCATTTGAACCATTCGTTAAAATAAAATAATTAAAAACTCAAAGTTCTGTTATTTACTACTTTCAAAGACATAATGTTATTCTCTTAATGATATTTATTTATTTTTAAATACTACATTAATTTTAAAAATAATATTTTTGTCTTCATTTGATGAGTTCAACGCATATTATCTTCACTCTAAATCTATCATAAATGGGTATTTAGGTAATTATTTTATTAATTTTACCACATAAAAATATTTTATTAATTGATCATGATATTATTTGAATTCTATTTTCAGCATATTTATAGTATATGCATCGATGAAATGAAATTAGAGGGTTAAAAATGTGTGAATTTGGGTCTAATCGGGCTTAAATCAAGTAATTAGAGATATAATTAAACATTCTATTATGCTTGAGGCCTTAATATCTTCTCAAATTAGTTTAATATCGTTCAATTCTAAGATCATTAAAGCATTGATAACGTCAAAATTATATAAAATGAATAAGGAACGCTTCTTTATATCGTCCTATGAAATTTTTCAAAATTTTCGTAAAAATGACTAGAATGCATCACACCTCCATTTCTGACGTGTTGTGTTGTTGATGATTTTTTTTGTCGGATTTGTGAGCAATTTCATCGTAAATCTATTAATCATAGACCTAATTTCTCGTGACAATTTGTCGAAAATTCGTTGCGAACTAGAAGGTCGCTTGAATTGTGTTACATAGCCGAATCAAACTAGTCACAGTTTTGTCTCTAATATGGTTCAACACAAATCTATTGCAAATGAATAAAAGCTTTGTGTTGTAAATTTCCATTGCAAACATCCAAATACAACTCACAAAATCTTACAATTTACAATTACTAAACAACTTAATAATTATAAATTATATTTAAAAAAAAAGCAAACAAGTATGCTAAGAAACACAAAAAAAAAAAAAAAATCTATTCATATCACAAACAAATTAAAAATTATAATGCAAATGGAGATGCTTATAAATTACATTGTCAAAATATAAAATTGCAAAAAACTTTGAACTTTTTTTTAAAAAATCAGCAATAAGAACCCTCACAATAGTACACCAAAGGAATACAATTATACAATTAAAAACCTTAACAAAAATACAATAGAGTGTAAAAATATAGGAGAAATGATATACAATGTGAATAACCAAATACAAATAAGCGCATACAAATCTCCAATAATATAAATGATTGCATGAAATATATCATAGAATGTGCATTTATAAATAATACATGTAACCCTTGAAATATGGAACAACACAAGTGAACTTATGATTTATCGTTCGTTTGGAATGACTGTAGCATTTTATAAAGATGCTTGTAGAATTATTATGGAGAAAGTAACTTTTTTGAAAGCTGTTATAGAAAGTAGCTTCTAAGCACAAAAATTTATTAAAAGCTGTGGCCAAATAAAATCTGTGATTGCAACCTAAAAGCAAAGCAATAAGAAAATTATCCCAAATGAAGCCTAATAGCTTTAGAACATTACTTTTTAGTCTTTTTTCATGCTTTTATTGTACTAAAACGCATGTTTACAAAATAATGAGAAAGCTATCACAAACAAAGCCTCCGTCTAAGTGAATGAGCGAGTTTATTACTATTAAGCACAATGTGAATTGCTAATTCAACTTCACTAGCTATGATAATGAATACACAACCAAAGTTACATAATATGTCAACACAAGCAAAAGTAATAGTGGTTACAAATATAATTTTGCAATGTGAAACAATAGATTATAAATAGTGATTATAAATAGACTTTTACAACATGAGAGCAATATAATAGGAGTACAAGTGATTGAACATTCCATGCATATGTGCAAAATATCAACTCTAACATGAAACACCAAAAATAAAATTCAAATCCTAAGAAATTTAATTAAACAAATGATAATAAAATATAAAAGCTAAAGTATAGAGATTTTGGCATAAATATACACTACAAAAAAAACGACATTTTCGGGCGACCATTTTCGCCGGAAAATGAAGAAAATATGTCGGTAATTTACATTTCTGACGGAAAATTTTTCGATGGTAATTCACACGTCGAAAAATAAACACCGTCGAAAAAATTCCACCAGAAATATTTCCGGCGGATTTTCGGTGGAAAATTTGTTTTATATTGACACCCCACCCTACAATGATATAGGATTCTAATAAGTGGACTTGTTGCAAGAAGTTCAACTCCTTTATTTATGAAGTAAGTGGAGAACTTCTATACCCCTAAGCTCTTTTCTTCTACGTAAGAGCATACAAACACTTATTCATAAGGGCCCTACTATTCACCATATGATATAAGAGAAATACCAAATAAAGTATTTTTTCACTTCGAAGATGACTAAGTTTCTCTCACCTCATAAAATTAATAGAATATATTTTTTATAATCAATATAATGATATGAAAGTGACATAAAAAATAAAAACCCTAAGAAATTGATGAGAAGAATATTATCAAAGCTTTTGATTTTTAATAATTCATTATTTTTTTTTTCTTAACATAAGGCGATATTTTAGGACTTTTAATTCTTCTAAAATATCCCTAAAAATCCCTCAAAATATTTCCATAAATCCTCCAATTTATGTATGCTAGAAATATATTTGCATTTTAAATCATTTAGGGGCCTTTTTTAGAGTTATATCAGTTATATTAGTTATCAACCATACTATTATTTAAAATATAGAAAATAATTATATGTATATTTATTCAAATATTAAAAAATTTATATAACATATTTTATTTATTATAAAGAAATAATATTGTTTAATTTGAATTACTTTTTTAGACAAAAAATAATGGGATGATATATTGAGCAGTTGCCCAATCAACTTTGGAGGACTGATTGTAATTGTAATTTTTTTTAGTACTTATCTAAATAGGATGGAGACAATGAAGTTTCTTTTTTTTAATAATTTTTTCATAGAAATAAGAAATATTTGATAAGAACAAAATTGCACCCCTAATTTGAAGCACTACAGGAAAAACGCCGAAATCCGGCGGTTTTTTCCGGCGGTTACGCTAGATTAGCCGGCGGTTTTATGGACTACCGGCGGCTTTACGGCAGTTTTCCAGCCGCCGGAAAAATTGCGTAGGAAACATGTACCGGCGGTTTTTTACCGACGGTTTATGTTGGCGGCGGTTTTCCGGCGGCGTATACCGCCGGTGACAACCGGATTTGGAACCGGCGGTTTACCGGCCGTTACCCCGCCGGTTATCTGACGGCTGACCGGCGGTCATATTACCGACGATCATCCGAAGTCTAGAGTCTCTCAAAATTATATTTAGATAACTCGAAACTTGCAAAGCCTTAAGTCGACAAAAGTTTGGAGTCACTCAAAACTAATAGGAAAATCTCACTGGAATACTGTAATAAGGAAACTGCTTGAGAGAACCATATAAAATCTCATTAGAATTCTCCATAAAGTCTATTTCTCTTTTAATTATTATTTGTAGCTAATTTTGAGGCACTTTTCTCTGTTCAGAGTGGTCATATTTCCAATCAACTCTATGACTTAGTCTCTCTCTCTCTCTCCCCTCACCTTTTTAGCTTAATTTACTTCTATAATAAGATCTTCATTTCTTTTTATTGGCAACTTTTGATCCAACATTCTATCAGTATTTAGTGCGGTGAATTTAGATCAAGTCGAAGATTAGGAACTCAAACATGGATTGTTTGAATATCGTGAGAGATCCTTGCATAATAAGCAGCCTAATGATCATGTCACCTCAAAATAACTATAACACATTAAAAAAAAAAAAAAAAAACTATACCACATGTAAGATCGTCTAAGAAAGATGATCTAGAACATATTTGAATGATTTCTAGAAACTACCCATCTTCCCTTTTCCCCCTTAAAAAGGAAAATTTATTATTTTTACTAGTTATCAATGCTAACTCCAAGAGTTAATTGATATGTAGCTCAATCTCAAGATGATGATCATTGCTTTTTTCATGGGAGTATGATGTATGCACCTTTCTCATGTTGTTCATCAAAGCATAAGGCTCCTACAACAAATTCTTTTTTCATTTAGATTGTGGGTGCTCTACCCTAACCAAAGTAAAAGTTGTTGATGCTTGATCACTACAGGAAAAATGCCTTTTACTGGCGGTTAAAGGACCGCCGGTTCATCCGGCGGTGTGGTCGCCGGCTCTTACCGGTGGCGTACCCGGGGGTTTCGTAACGTTGGACCGCCGGTATTAGCGACGGTCTTGTAACCGCCGGTTAGACCGCCGGTCTTCAATCTTACCGGCGGTGTACCGACGGCATATACCGCCGTTGATAAGTGATGAAATTACCGGCGGTCATGACCGTCGGAAGACCGCCGGTAAATGCCCTAAAATGAACGAGCCCGAGCCTTGCATTTCATTTCTAATCTTTCCTTCTCTCTATTTGGACGAGCTCTGCCGTCGCCTCCGCCCGTCTCGCTCGATTGTGCGCACTGTCTTGCCTCCGACAACCGCTCTCCGACCGCCGATGAACTCAGTCCGACCGCCGACCCCACATCGATCGCCTATCGCGCGATCAAGGTCTGCTATCTCACCGCCGTCGATCTCACACCGGCTACCCTATTTTTCGTGTGAGTTAAAGAAAAATCGGGATTTGAAGGTATTCTTTAATGTTTTTTGTGATTATGTGTTCTCACTATACATTTGCAAGCGTTTGTAATTTATTTTATGATTGATTGTGTCTTAGGGTTAGATTTAAATTTCCATGATTTAGGTTTGTAAGAGTTTGTAATTTATTTTAAGGATAGGTTACAATTTAATAGTATTATTGTATCAAAATGAAATACTCAAATTATTGGAGGGAGTTGTTGAGCATAGGTTACAATTTAATAGTATTATTTCTCAAAATCAATTTAGATTCATGTCAATAGAATGCACAAAAAAGGTCTAACCATAGATAGAATGCAAATTGAATATCATTTGTCCTATATAGTATTTCAATTTGCATTCTATTGAATAAATTTGCATTCTATTATATTGTGCCATAAGGATTCATGTCAATAAGAATATAGGATAAATGATATTCAATTTGTATTCTATTGTGTAGTATTATTTCTCAATATCAATTTGGATTCGTGTATGGAAAGCATTACACATAGTATTATTTCTCAAAATCAATATAGGACACGAGAAGTGCTCTAGAAAAATCTAGAAAAAAGGGGATTAATAATGCTTAATAATCAAGTCATTAAGGATATGTATGCAAGAGTTATTACTTGTGTTTAAATACAAGGTGGTTTGACCATGTATTTTCCTACTTCAGTTGGATTATAGCAAGGATCAACTCCATATCTTTCAAACAACCTTCAATTGCATATAGGCTACTGGTCATTTAATCTCTCCTCATTCTAGAAAGATGTGTCATATTCCCGTTTATTTTATTTACCAATCATTCCAAGACTTCAGCGACTCTATGCATCAATGAGTTCAGCAGGTCATATGAGATGGCATAAGGAGAAAATAACAAAAAGTTGTGTTCTTTCTCATCCATCAGATGCTGAAGCGTGGAAATATTTTGATCTCGCAGGATGATTTTGTACGAGCTAGAGAAAGTCGGCAGTCCACTAGCGATGGATCATCTTCTAGATCGGCCCATATTTCTGAGTATCAAACATGGTCAGAAGTTGTTGGTGGAAGACAGAGGAGGAGGGTATATGGCTTGGGTTCACAGGCTTATGCTATTGAGGGCAGTTCATCCACCTCTGCATTTCATGATCTAAGTGGAGCTGAAGAATCTGTAAACGAGAGGGTTGCAGCGCTGACTAGGGAGATTGAAGAGATAAGAAGGGTTCAATCTAGAGAGATTGAAGAAATGAGAAAAGTTCAGAATGAAATGCAAGCAGAGCTGCAATCATATAGAGTTGAAAATCAAAGGAAGAAGGAGCAAGAGGAGCGGCCATCTCCAGACAATGAGGATACAGCTGAGGATTAGATCTTTTTTATGTTTGATGATTGTATTTAGAACTTGTGATTGTAACCTTATTGAATTTAGAACTTAGTGAACTTGTTTTATGTTTGATGAACTTATTTAGAACTTCTTAATGTTTGATTGTAAACTTGTTTATTTAATTTATGATTATGTATATAATTGTGATGAATATAGCGACGTGTTGCTCAAAATATCTTATTATGTATTATCATTTCTGCAGGTTTAGAATTTAGGGTGAACCTCCCTCAAATAGAGGGAATGCTGTCAATTTTTTTTTTTCAGGTGCTACAGGTTTCCGGCGGTTAGGCCGCCGGTAACTACGATACCAGCCGGCTTAAGCTAAGCCGACGATAATTCCCTTAAACCGCCGGTACAATACCGGCGGCTACCGACGACTACCGGCGTTATCCGTTGAAAAGCCGGCGGTGTATGCCGCCGGTATTACCGTCGGCCTTGACCGCCGGGGGCCGTCGGTAAAATAACCGGCGGTGTACCGACGCTAGCCGGCGGTTAAGCGAACACACGACGGCCTCTTTAATCGCCGGCATAACGTCGGTAAAGTGACCGCCGGTTAGCCGTCGGTAATATAACCGACAGCTCGACGGCCGGAAAACCGCCGGTTACAAATCCGGTAGTCCCCGGCGGTATACGCCGCCGGAAAACTGCCGCCTAACAGAACCGCAGGTAATAAGCCGCCGGTAAAAGTTTCCTACGCCAATTTTACCGGCGGCGTAAAAAACCGCCGAGAAGCTGCTAGTAAAATATAGAACCGCCAATTTTGCCTTCCTAACTGCTGGAAAAAACCGCCGGTTTTGACATTTTACCTGTAGTGGATTCCTCTAAAAGTAAGCCAAACCTTACTGATTATGTCACTCAATTTGAGTTGGTAATTTTCTCTCACTATAAGAGAATATAAAAACATCATTGCCTCTTTATTACTTTTTGAATGAGATGTCCCCTAATGATTCTCCCATCTTCAAGAAGCATCATTTATCTTACAACCGCATAAGTACCACACATAAGAAGTCACAAGATCTCTTAAACATGAAATGCAACCTGAGGGGACTCACTCAATCATTTGTCACCTATTTTAAACTCAAGATGTTGGATATATATGATTTAGCTATGTTGCTCAAGCAATGCTTACTGATGGTCTCTAATAATATATATTTTTTCTCTTATAATTGACTTTTGACAGCCTAAGATATTTGTTTATTTATTAGAGTTTATTAACAACTATATTACTATAAAAATATATAACCATGAGATTTTAACTTCAATAGTATTCATACCCTGAACGGCCATAAGATTCATGATGACATCATTGAGATCAATGAAATAAGTCATGCTAATATCAAAACAAACCTATAAAGAGGATGCATCATTGGCACATCATAGAGGATTTTGAAGCAAGATAGTGGTGAAACCTTTGAGCCCAACTTAGTGTTTTGATAATTGCAAATATTATTGGGTTGATCATTTGCGATATATATATATATATATATATATATATATACATAAAGCCTACTAAGATAGTCTCTTGCCTAATCCCACTTTTTTTTTCTTGAGATCGATCAAATTTTTTTTATGAACTCTTATGTTTACTTAAGTATTATTCAAATGATTTTCAGTCGGCACTAATGGCCTTATCAACATTTATTTGTGCTTTAATTTGATGAATAAAATTGGTATAAGAGTATATTATATCTCGCATTAATGATAAGTGAAAAGATCCAAGACGGAGACCTCCAGAAAATATATACCTTATAGTAACTCTAGATCCACTCCTAAAAATTGATTTGCTTTGAAAGAAAATCTTTAAAAGTATTTCGTAAGGGTCACTCCCTCATTTTAGCAAAGCCTAAAAAAATATGACTAATCTTTAATGATCTTTTAATGATCTTTCAATGGGCAATAAATTGTTCGACATAAGTCAATCAAGATCCATCGAAGTATGAATAATTCTACCAAAAATACAGTAGAACCAGAGTGATCTTGTCCCTAAGAGTTGCAAAAAAAAGATAAGATCACTATATCAGAAGCTTGTTTAATGTGCATAAAAGTCTCGTAGTGTTCAGTATTCTCGAACATACAAAAGTCTCGTAGTGTTCAATATTCTCGTAGCGATTAGTTTAATAGGAACATCTTAATCAAACTATATATCAAAATAATGAAAAACTATCATTAACAAAAATCATACCAATGATTATGCAAAATAGAGTTGTTTAACATTGTAATAATCATAAGATATTTAATTTAATATTAGTATAATATTTTTCTTCTAATAAAACAAAGTCAAAGGCATGATTGAATTCTACGTTTTATTTCTTAAAGCAACCTTTTTTTTTATTTATTTTTTCCTTGGTGTAGTTGAGATGGTCAGATGAACACGTATGGGGGTGTGTGTCAGATATAGGAAATTATAGAGTTTAAAATAGCTATAAATTTCTAGCTTCATCTGACTACATACAAAGTTAAGAAAAATGAAATTTTGACCTTTCACAAAACTATATGCATGAGTTGGAATTTTATTGTCTTAACAATATTTTATATAACAAGTTATATCTACAATATGTACAAATTCAAATTTTGAAGATAAAACCTAAATAATAGAAAATAATAGTTCCAAATTATTTAATAAAGTTAAATCAATTCTATTTAATGAGTCATAGGAGGCTATAAATGAATTGAATTGAGTCGAACATGTACATATTCGTGTTTGAGCTTGTTTATTATGAACGTTTTTGAGCTCGGTTCGAACTTGATATGAGCTTTTTTAATTATATTTAAGTTTGATTTGTTTAAAATTATAGATGTTGGAACTTGGCTCGTGTTTGGTTCATATTCTGCTAATTGGGCTTTAAACAAGCAACTCCTTCAAAATAGTAATCAAGTCTTATCGAGCTATTCACAAGCACTGCTATCAAGTTGTTCGTTAGTTTATCAAATGAGTCTTATCTAGCCTATTAATGAACAAAACTATTAAGCCTTATCTAGTCCAGTAACGAACAAATCTATCGAGCCTTATTGAGCCCATAAGAAGGCAATCTCTCAAGCAGTATTGAGCCTATAAACAAGTAGCTTTTCGAGCTTAAAAAATGATATTTTATTTGAATGAGCTTCTAAATTAACACTCGAAACAAATATTCAAAAAAGCATAAGCAAATACCCTATGTTCATGAACAAACTCAATATATGATCACTTACAACTTTCTAATAAGTTTGTATGATCCAGAGGCATAGGCATATAACATTATATATGTATTACATAAAAAAAACATCCAGAACGAATGCACACTAAACATAATCACTTCCATTGAGTTCCTTATTTTTCTAATAAATATCAATAGCAAAATTTTACTTACAATAAGACATTTGGTTTTCAATATCAACTTCCAAATAATATTTTTTGTCTAGGGTTAGGTTTCTATGCCCAAATTAAAGGAGACGACAACCTTCTAATTATGCAGACGGGTATTATGCTTATGCATAAGGCATCTCTTCTTAGCCCGAGCTAGAAGAAAGTTGAATGGGTAGGATCAAGCAAGCTAAGATGATTTGACAATGTCTCTTTCATCTAACCAACCCAACTTTATTATATCTAGCTAAAAAACATTTTTCATTTTCGACGAGGAATTTTATGAGATATAACAAAGGTATAAAATCGATTGAGAATGTTTAGACACGTACACGTACAACAAAAGTAAAAGACAAAAGATGGAATTTATATAAAGAAATTAGCAATAAAATGAGATAGAGATCAAAGATATCATTGTTGCGTGCTAGAATATACGTGGCAGTAGAGTTAGGAAATATTCGTCTTAGCGTTACACAAGTATTCCGCACACGAACAGAAAAGAGAAAATGAACACCAAGGTTTTTACGTGGAAAACCCAAAAGAGGAAAAAAACCGCGGGGCCTCGCCCAGTTGCAAAGTTCCACTAGTATTTGTTTGAAGTACAAAGGTTGATCCGTCTTACAAATCAAGACGATCAATTTATAATCAAATTCTCACAAAGTTAAAAAGTTATGCAGATTCCTGGCGTTTCCCAAAAATCCGGCAGAGTTCCGGCGTCTTCAGGCGGCAGGAAGAGCTCTGGCGGTGGTCGAGGAGGTGAGGAATCTCCTTTTCTCCTTTCTCCTCTTCTTCTTCTCTCTCTTCACTTGAGTCCCCTTGGTGTAGAATGAGGGCTCTATTTATAGTTTTTCTGGAGTGGCATAGCCCGTAAATAGGCGTGAGATCAAGGGCGAATTAGGAGTGGTTTGAATGGACGGCCGATATCGAATCCTTTGATCATGAACTGTTCGTTGGTCATTTGAAAGCCTTAGTGATGTCATAATTTGATGATTTTGGGCTCGTTGGATTCGTCTTGTCGAGCCGTTCGATTCAAGTATAAGCTCATCAAAATCGGAGACCGTTTGGTAACTCAAATTGCGATTTGAACCTTCCGACAGTGCTTTGAACCCTTGATTCGGACTCATTTGGGCTCGGATTGGATTGATCTTGGTGTCGTTGGGTTCGTATTTCCGAGACGCTCAGTTTGACTATAAGTTCGTTAAAATCGGAGTTTGGGTGCTTCCAAAATTAATTTTTGAAATTTCCAACTAGCTTTTGCCTTGAGATTCGTGCCCGATCAAGATAATTTTGCGATGTCGTATCAGTTGCCCCCCTATTTTCGGACGTCGTAGCTTCAGAAGTCCGAAAATATGTGTCACAAGTTTTTGAGAATTTTTCCAAGCGAGTCAAAATTATTCTTGTGTGTAGGAGCTCCGAAAGGCTTTGAAAGTGTCAAAATCGAGTCCGGAACGTGTAAAAACATTTCCGGGGACCCCAAAAACGTCAGAATTGGACCGTCCATGCCGAAAATCATGCTCGGATATGCATAGGCAACCGAACTGGCCGGCCGCCGCCCGCCGCCGCTCGCTGGCGGCCGTGCTCGCGCGCTGCGGCCGCGTGAGCGCCTGCGGCCGAACCGTGCCCGCGCTGAGGGCACACCTGCGCCTGCGCCCGGGCTGCGTCTGGGCTAGCCGAGCGTCCGGGCTAGCCATACCCGCGCCTGCCACGCGTGGTCTGCCGCGCGTTCAGTGCTACCGGCGGTTGCCGGCCGCTGGCCGTGTGCGGCCAGCCGCAATCCGCGCGCAGTGTCCGCGGATTGCCGCGCTGGTCGCGTCTTTTCGCGGGGTTGGTTTGCTGCACCGACTTAGGTGGGTCCCACTAGCCGAAAATAGGAGTTTTTTGCTATTTTTTTGTCCAAAAAATTTCCAAAAAAAATCAGAAAAAATTTAGAAAAATAGGAAAATACGAAAATTGTGATAACTCCCTCCTATTCTCTTCAAAACCTATAAATAGGCCCCCTAGGCCTTTAGGAAACTTGCAACTTCTCTTTCTTTCTCTCTCTGCCTCTCTGGCGGTTGAGGCTTCCGCTATTTTGAGTGGGAAACTTCCCCTGCTCGAATTAGCGCGCCTCCTCGCGTGCAGAAGCCTACGGGATTTCTTCCTCTCCCTCCGGCCTACTGACGGTTGAGGCTTCCGTTATTTGCAAGTTGGAATTTTTTCCTACTCGAATTAGCGTACCTCCTCGCGTGCAGAAGCCTACGAAATTTCTTCCTCTCCCTCCGGCCTACTGACGGTTAAGGCTTCCGTTATTTGCGAGCTGGAATTTTTTCCTGCTCGAATTAGTGCCCCTCCTCGCGTGTAGAAGCTTACGGGATTTCTTCCTCTCCCTCCGGCCTACTGACGGTTGAGGCTTCTGTTATTTGCGAGTTGGAATTTTTCCTGCTCGAATTAGCGGCCCTCCTCGCGTGCAGAAGCCTACGGGAAATCTTCCTCCTTCCCCCAGGATTTCGAGAGATCTGTTGAACTGCAGAAATCTAGCGTCGGGTAGAAATACGACATTGGGCATAGGACCAACTAAATTCCGACGACTGTCAGAATTTCGACGATGAGTAGAAGTACGATAGAAGTCCAATGTTGTTTAGAAGTACGACGTTGAGCAAGAGACCGACGAAAGTTTGTTGACTTGCAGGAGTCCAACGATGAGTAGAAGTCCGTTAACGAACAGAAGTCCGACGACAAGGAGAAGTTCGACGTCGAGTAGAAGTCTAACGTCGGGTAGAAGACCGACAAAGGTTCGTCAACGAGCAGAAGTCTGACGACGAGTAGGAGTCCGACGTCCTGTAGAAGTTCAACGTCGGGTAGAAGACCGACAAAAGTTTGTCGACGAGCTGAAGTCCGACAACGAGTAGGAGTCCGCTGACGAGCAAAAATCCGTCGACAGGGAGAAGCCCGACGTTGGGTAGAAGTTTAACGTCGGGTAGAAGACCGATGAAGGTTCATCGATGAGCAGAAGTCTAACGACGAGTAGGAGTCAGACGTCCGGTAGAAGTTCAACATCGGGTAGAAGACCGACAAAAGTTCGTCGACGAGCAGAAGTCCGACGACGAGTAGGAGTCCGCTGACGAGCAGAAGTCCGACGACGAGTAGGAGTCCGCTGACGAGTAGAAATCCGTCGACAGGGAGAAGTCTGACGTCGGGTAGAAGTTTAACGTCGGGTAGAAGACCGACAAAAGTTTGTCGACGAGTAGAAGTCCGACGTCCGGTAGAAGTTCAACGTCGGGTAGAAGACCGACGAAAGTTTGTCGACGGGCAGAAGTCTGACGACGAGTAGGAGTCCGCTGACGAGCAGAAATTTGTCGATAGGGAGAAGTCTGACGTCGGATAGAAGTTTAATGTCGGGTAGAAGACCGACGAAGGTTCGTCGACGAGCAGAAGTCCGATGACGAGTAGGAGTCTGACGTCCGGTAGAAGTTCAACGTTGGGTAGAAGACCGACGAAAGTTCATCGACGAGCAGAAGTCCGACAACGAGTAAGAGTCCGCTGACGAGCAGAAATCCGTCGACAGGGAGAAGTTCGACGTCGAGTAGAAGTTCAACGACGGGTAGAAGACTGACGAGAGTTCGTCGACGAGCAGAAGTCCGACGACGAGTAGGAGTCCGACGTCCGGTAGAAGTTCAACGTCGGGTAGAAGACCTATCCGAGGTTGTATGTCAGAACATTTGTTCGATGAAATTAACCTGTGTGGAAGAGGTCGAGAGAATCCACCAAGGATGTAAGACCTATCCGAGATTGTATGTTGGAGCCCTGCTCGACAACATTAACCTGTGTGGATGAGGTTGAGAGAATCCACCAAGGATTTAAGACCTATCTGAGGTTGTATGTCGGAGCCCTGCTCGACGACGTTAACCTGTGTGGAAGAGGTCGAGAGAATCCACCAAGGATGTAAGACCTATCCGATGTTGTATGTCAGAACATTTGTTCGATGGCATTAACCTGTGTGGATGAGGTCGGATCAAATCCCCCTGGGATTGATCGTCCGGTGATTGAGATACAATATGGATTGTGTTTTTCTTGAATTACGGAGAAAGAGTTTGAGAAGTTTTTTCTTATCTTTCATAAGAGAAAAAATTATATCACAACAACATGAACATTCTATTACCGCGTTACGTAAGATAGTACAATAGTTCCCTAGTACGACTTATAAATTACAAAGTACTCAACGCACAAGATCTACGTACGATGACAATACAACAACATTTAACTTGGATGAAGATATTAGAGGTATCAAAGTGACACCCTACTCAACATAAAATAGACAACAAGACAAGTAATATTTGCTAATACAAATACACGAAGTACGTGATCATTCAATCTCTCCAACCATTTGAATAGTATTCAATGGTTGTCTTTGTTGTTGACTTTGCCCCCCAGCGGGACGAGCTTCCTCTTTGGTAGGTGAATCTTGAATAAATTGTCGAAGGTAGCCCTGGCGGATAAGCCTTTCAATCTCATCCTTGAGTTGTTTGCAGGCTTCAGTAGTGTGACCACGGCTACGATGAAAGTGATAGTATTGATCTGAATTTCCTGTGTTCGACTTCAAAGGGTTTGGCCATTTTATTGTATCTTGATCTCGAACGGCCATCAATACATTTGCTCGAGACGTATTGAGTGGGGTGTACTCCTTCTCCTATCGGGGTTCCCATCATGGTGACGAAGACCTATGAGGTAGATTATTCTTCACATACTTTTTCTGCTATGAGAAAAAATTATCCATCTCAGGTGCACCTTTGCGCTTCTCACTGATTTGCTCAAACTGTTTCCTGTGAGCATTTATAGCTTCATCTGTAGAGATTTGTGCCTCCACGCGATGGATCAAGTCAACGTATGAATGGACGGTGTCTCGCATAAGAGCCGAATAGAAGGGGCCAGGATGAAGACCTCCAAGAAAGACCCCTCTGAGTAATTCAGGGTCTACTCCTGGAATCTGTCATGCTTCAGTGGAAAATCGCTGAAAATACTCCTTCAACGATTCTCCCTCATTTTGGTGGATCCCGGAGAGGTGGGAAGAATCATTAGCAATTCTTCAATTGGCCACAAATTATTCGACGAATACTTTGACCAATTTGATAAAAGAGGGGATTGTTCCAGGTGGAAGCGAGTAGAACCACGTTCGGGCCTGTCCTTTAAGGGTGGCGGGAAAGACCTAGCAGAGGAGCGCGTCTGATGCTCGTTGTATATGCATAATGGTTCTATAGAAGTCGATATGCTCATACGGGTCGTTCATCCCGTCGTAGGACTCAACATTTTGTACTTTGAATCCGATCGGAATGGGGTGCTGAAGAATGGCTTCAGTTAGAGGTGATGACTCATGAAAATTCCTCTGTCGGAGAGCATGCCTCATATCTCCTCGGGGGAACTCTTCCCGTACCAATTTTCGCAGTTGGTGACGCAGGACATTGTGAGGGAGTCCCACAATGTGTGGTTGGGGAGAGCCTTCTGGGAGTTCCGAAAAAATGCGAGGTTGCCGAGTCGAGGGGGAAGGATGTGTTGAACTCGCTGTATCGGCAAGTTCATCTTCCTGTTGTGATTGAGGATGTCTCCTAGGTGGAGGAAGACGAAGTTCTTCTTGACGATGCTCGAATTGAATATCTTCAACCCTTGGTGGATCCCGAGGGAGAAGGATCTCCTCCAACGTCGGCTGTCGATCATCTCGTAGGAGTTGAAGGATCTCATTCTGAGATTCTTCCATCTTCCGAATTCTTTCTGCTAAAGAAGGTCCCGATGTCTCTTCTCCGGCAGCATTCTGCCCCCAGGATGAAAAGAGGCAGGCATCGGGCATCTGTGATTTGTAGACAGATTTCTAGATTGATGGGAGTTGGAGCGGGAGGCTCCAATGATGCGACTGCTACGCCTATTCACCATCGAAGTAGTGGGATAGTCTTCCCACAGACGGCGCCAAACTGTTGCGTGCCAGAATATACGCGGTAGTAGAGTTAGGAAATATTCGTCTTAGCGTTGCACGAGTATTCCGCACACGAACAAAAAAGAGAAAATGAACACCAAGGTTTTTACGTGGAAAACCCAAAGAGGGAAAAAACCACGGGGCCTCACCCAGTTGCAAAGTTCCACTAGTATTTGTTTGAAGTAAAAAGGTTGATCCGTCTTACAAATCAAGACGATCAATTTACAATCAACTTCTCACAAAGTTACAAAGTTCTGCAGATTCCTGACGTTTCCCAAAAATCCGGCAGAGTTCCGGCGTCTTCAGGCGACAGGAAGAGCTCCGGCAGTGGTCGAGGAGGTGAGGAATCTCCTTTTTCCCTTTCTCCTCTTCTTCTTCTCTCTCTTCACTTGAGTCCCCTTGGTGTAGAATGAGGGCTCTATTTATAGTTTTTCTGGAGTGGCATAGCCCGTAAATAGGCGTGAGATCAAGGGCGAATTGGGAGTGGTTTGAATGGACGGCCGATATCGAATCCTTTGATCATGCACCGTTCGTTGGTCATTTGAAGGCCTTAGTGATGTCGAAATTTGATGATCTTGGGCTCGTTGGATTCGTCTCGTCAAGCCGTTCGATTCGAGTATAAGCTCGTCAAAATCGGAGACCGTTTGGTAACTCAAATTGCGGTTTGAACCTTCTGACAGCGTTTTGAACCCTTGATTTGGACTCATTTGGGCTCGGATTGGGTTGATCTTGGTGTCGTTGGGTTCGTATTTCCGAGACGCTCAGTTTGACTATAAGTTCGTTGAAATCGGAGTTCGGGTACTTCCAAAATTAATTTTTGAAGTTTCCAACTAGCTTTTGCCTCGAGATTCGTGCCCGATCAAGATAATTTTGCGATATCGTATCAATCATGAATAAAAGTGCGAACATAACTTCAGGCGTATTTTCCTTATTAATAAAATGTCATGCACATTAATTTCTCCATATTCACATTATGTGCATATAAAGTCAAATTTCTCAAATATTTTTTTATTATTATAAAGAAGTCATAAAGTTGCTCTTTGCTCTTTCTTCTTCTTTTTTGCTATCTTCATAGCCACAAGAGGATGAATATTTGTGTATATGAGAGTTTGATAGTTATAGAGTTTTAAATTCATACTAATTCTAGTTGAATCTTACTAAATACAAACTAATAATGATTGAACCCTTTGCAAAATTATAAGAGTAAACTATATGCATGAATTAGCATTTTATATTCTTACAATGTCTTATATAACAAATAACTTCAACTATACATAGAAATTGAACCTCTGAAAGAACACTATAAAGACATAAATTTGTTATAAAAAGTTAAAATTTTTGCATGAAAGGCATTTGGCAAAGAAAGCTACTTATTTTAATAACTTGTTTTATAGACTAAATGCAAACACAAAAGAAAATATATAAACTAATTAAAGCAAAAAAAAAAATGTAATTTAAAATTGATTAAATAATATATATTAAGTGTGAAGATAGAAGAATCTTAATTAAGAATAAAAAGTTCTACATAACTTTGAATTTTATTATGGTCCTTATTGATAATTTAAATGTAAATATATATATATATATATATATATATATATATATATATATATATATATATATATATATATATATATATATATATATATATATATATATATATGGAGTTTATGAAATTGAAATTATAAATTAATGATAATTTGTAGTTATAAAAAGAAAAAATGATGAAATAAATTTTTTAAAAAAATTTCACAAAATTAAAGTTATTTTTATCATTTAAAAAATTATATATTTATATATAGGCAATTAGATGATGGTTTTAACCTTTGTTTGAAATTTAGAGGGATGGCCCTATTAATCATTAATGAGCTGAATCCATTAATAGCCTATCCAGCCAGGCCCAATTATGGGGCTGGAAGCAAAATAGTAGAAAAGATGAAGTTTAGATAAATAGATCATTTTATTCATATGCATATTCCTATTATAATGCATTAATATTATTCCAATTCTAATAAAGCTATGAGCTAATGAAATTATAATTCTCTCTAAAACAAACTAAATTAACCAAAGCCTGCCCAAATTAAGCAATAACATTTATCAATAATATCTAATTTGGAGATTCTAAGAAGAAAGAAATTCAAGATGTTTGCTTGTAAATTAATAATGCTTTAGGTGAAAATTTTCTTTTTCATTTTTTTTTTGTTGCAAAGTGACCATAATTTTTCAAGATCATGGGAACAAAGTTGAGCCCAAGATTTTTTCTCCTAGGGATTTAATTTTGAAATGGATGTAGGGCTCGATGTATAAATTAGTTAAATTTGAGTGAGCATAAGTGTTAGTTAGCTTTGCTTAATAAGCAAACTAACAATTTTTTTTCAATTGTGTTAGCTCATATGCTTTACAACTATATGAAAAGTTTATATGAATTATGTGTGTGTGTGTGATGCTATTCCGTGTAATTGAAAAATGCGCTGATACAATATAGTAGATGAATTCCATGACAAGAGTTGGAAGGGCCTTGAAGCATTAGTCTTCTTCAAAAGACTGTTTGTAATTTGTTTAGTCATTCTCGTTTGGGGAGAGAAGACCTAATACCAAGAAGTTTAAGATAAATCTTATTGTTGACGTATGGAATTGAAGTTTATGTTGACGACATGCATCAACATTATTGGCTATGGTATGTGATGCAATTGGTGGATGTCATCATTAATTTCGATGGCATGCATCAACCTTATAGACAAAGATGTATATAGCAAAGTTGGCAATAACAAGGAGCAAAGTTGATGGGCATCGACATTTGTGCGTATAGCTTGCAAGGCCTTATAGATAATGGTGAGTGTCAACATTGATGATGATTATTTAAAAATGATAGGTGGCAAAGTTAATATTTAAAAACTACTAACTTGACTTAGCTTCATAGCACTCACTTTCTAACATTGCAGCACCCCCAAAAGAATCTTCCAGATTCTCTTAGAATGCCCTCACCTGAGATCTGGCATCGCGACGACGCTTCCCCGACATCCCAGCACATGCCAAAATTCTATTTTTTGTCATTTTTTTTTTGAGATTTCAGTGCAGCGGTGTTAACAAGCTTGACATCCACAGGAAAAAAAAAATTTTCAACCCATTTTTACTCTTTTCTAGGGGTGTCAATATTTGACACGACCCGAAAACCCGACCCGAACCCGACCCAAAAATTTCGAGTTAGGGTCAACCCGAACCCGAAACGGGTCGGGTTCGGGTTCAACATTTCGACCCGTTTCAAAAATCGGGTTGGGTTCGGGTTAACCCTTTGACCCGAAAGTGACCCGAAAACCCGATTTTGACCCGGCAACCCGAGAGTGACCCGTTTTTGACCCGAAAAAGAGGAGATAGACCCGTTTTTGACCCGAATACAAGCAATTTTTTTTTGGAAATGGGTCATTCGGGTCGTGTCGGGTTGACCCGAACCCGAAGCGGGTCAGGTTCGGGTCGGGATCGAGTTGACCCGAATAGTGCCAGGTCAATTTCGGGTTCGACCCGAACCCGAACCGTGACCCAAAATTGACACCCCTACTCTTTTCCAACCTAAACTTTGGTTACCTCTAAGCCCCATTAGATTTTTTAATACTTATCATTACTAATTTAATTAAAAATAACTATCATTAATAAAATTTTACCTAAATTTCTGACAACGGGTATTACAGCAAGGGACAACCATACTAATGTACATGAGAGAATGAGGTGATTGTAGGTGGTTGCTAATGGGCCCAAGTAAAGTTCCAGACCCTCCCTCCTCTCTTGTTCATCTTTGTTTGAATTTAAATGAAGGGACGTGTCTCTTCATGAGTTCTTAGTCATATAAAATAACCTTATGGTAAAATAAAGTATATATTGGTTTGCCTCCGCATTTTGGAGAAAATTTTCAAGTCGCTTAGAGGCTTGGGGCGGACCATACTCAAGGAGATTAGGTGATCTCCTTGAACCTCTATTTTAATGACATATACTAATTTTATAGCACAATTGACAAATTATAACATCAACTAGAAATTAAGTTCAAGTTTTCTTGATTTTGGTTTATGTAGTGGTAGAACCATTAGGAAGAAGATTGAGTTCTAATTATGGACAAATTATAAGAGTTGTGGCTTACTACCTAAATTCAGCAAGCTTTATCCCAACCATCAATTTAACTCCTCCAAATTAATCTTAGCTCTTCTAATTATCTAGAACATAGTGGGTGATGATATACTAAAAGTTATATGGTGAAATATTTTCCAAACCCAAGAAAAATACATTTACAAGCATATATTTTAATAAGCATCTTAGAGTTGAAATCAGAAATAGAGTATGAGTTGTCTATCTAAAGCCCAACAATTTTCTCAACTAGTTGAACAGACAGTTCTTGAGTTTCAGCCTTCAAAGCCTCCCTTCCTTTTTCTATCTCCTCTATTTCCTCATCTTCTTCTTCCTTTTCTTCTTTGGCAAGACTATGGTGCAAATGGGGTTAGCAATTGGATTTGGATATTTATATATAAAAACCACTAACTTGACTTAACATCACGACACTCACTTTCTAGCATCGTAGCACCCCAAAAGAATCCTCCAGATTCTCTCAGAATATCCTCACCTGAGACCCAACAAAGTGACGATGCTTCCACGACTCCCCAGCGCACGTCCAAAATCTATTTTTTTGTCAATTTTCTTGAGATTTCAATGTCATCGTGTTGACAAGCTTGGTGCCGGCATGAAAAAAATTTTCAACTTGGTTTTTCACTTTTCCAACCCAAACCTTGGTTACCTCTAAGCCCCATTAGACTTTCTAATACTTATAATTACAAATATATTTAAAATAACTATCATTAATAAAATTTTACCTATTTTTTTTTTGACATATAGCAAGGGACGAACGTACATAGGACTATCAAAATTGAGTCATGGGTCGGGTTTGGGTCCATCCCGGAACTGACACGGCACTATTTGGGTCAACCCAAACTGGGATGTTTTTGAAAATGGGTCAATTTTTCAAACCCAAACTCGACCCACTTTGGGTTTGAGTCAACCCGACACGGCCTAAAACTCGGGTATATGCGAGCATACACAGCACAATAGCATATGCAAAGCGGTACTGCAGGAAGCCGGACACGTGCGGCGAGACGCCAGACGGGTGCAGCAAGATGCCGAACTAGGACATACATGATGCCATATGCGTTGAGCAAGGCGCCGGACGTGGGTGGATGCGAAGCTGAAAAGGGACGCCTGATACAAGCAGTAGGACGCCAGACACGGTAGCGGGACATCGGACGCCGGATTCAGGCATACATGAACTCGCAAAGTCGAAGAGGGCAAACGTGACTCGATGTAATGCGGGCAGAAGAGGGCATCGGCGAGCAGGCGTGGTCAAAGAATTGCAGTCAAGTGATGACTTTTGGAGGACTATAGTCGGGTGATGTTAGTTAGTGGATCGAAGTCGAGTATTTTTGGTCTAGTGGTGGTCCAATGGTGGCAGTCTGAAGGCAATCTGGTGGTGGTCTAACAATGTTTGCTGGGAAATGGCTCATTGGTGTTGATCGATCGATGATTTGATGGCGGTGGTCTAATTATGGCGTTCAAGTAGTAGTGGTCCGACAACAACTAGTCTATGTTACAAATCTATTTTTATGGCTTATGTTTTGATGATTGACAAACACTATTTCTCTTGGACTACTTGTTGCTTCTAACTTTTTCAGGAATCGAAGATCGGACGAACAGACGAAGCCAGTTTAGGATTGTGTAGGTTTAGGATTGAGTCAGTCTGTACTTTTGTTTTTCACTTCTTGAGTCTACTTGTAATGGTCAAAGAGACTGATACTAAGTAACCCTACACACACACACACTTGAGAGACTTAGAATTTCTATTTTTACTCATATCGAACAGGACGATTTTTACATCGTCCTGGACGATCAGGATTAAAATAGAAAGTCTAAATAAGGATTCTTAATTAAGGCAGCCGTCATTAACATATCGGCCAGGATGATAAGCTCAAAATAGAAAGAAGTTGCCGCCATAGACAATTAAGGTATACTGTATTTTTAAATTATCGGCCATTGATCGTCCTGGATAAAATTCTTAAATTATACCCTAATTGATCAGGAAATCAAGGGAGTAATTAAGGATAATTGATATGATCATATCGTCCTGGACAATCTCAGGATCGGCCAGGACGATCCATTCAAAAACCTTAAGTTACTTCAGAATGATAAATATCGGCCAGCTCGTATTCAGGGCGATGCTCTGGACGATTTTCCTCTGATTGGAACTGATCGGCCGGGACGATCGTGAGATCGGCCTGGAAGATCAATCCAATTTTCAATCGTCCAGTTTTGCATTCAGGGCGATGCTCTGGCCGATCTTCTGAGTTTTGTACTGATCAGCCAGGCCGATGTCCATATCTGCCTGGATGATATTGTCGGCAACTTGCAATTAATGAGCTCCTTTGAGGCTCTTCTATTTAAAAACTCTTGTTCAATGTTTTGGAAGACCTTTATTGCTGCTGCCTTGACCTGAGAAGGCCTTGAGGAGAAAAAGAGAGAGAGGGAGAGAGAGGATCTTGTGAGGGGGAGCTTGTGAGGGGATTCACAAGGGTTGCTTCAAGGATCGCTCTACTTGTTCTTCGTCTAGAGTTTCTCGTCTGTGGAAGGGTCGGTAGAGGTAAGGAGTTAGCTTTTGGTTGTGGTTCTCTGCCAGCTTCATAAGCAAAAGGAGGTAGGTTCTCTGCCTTGTCGGGGTGGCAAAAAGGAGGTGCTTTATAAAGGCTTCTCCGCCTAGCTGTGGGGGCTAAAGGAGAGTCACGTTTGTAGTGCAATACTCAGAGGGCGCCTCCGGGGAGTGGACGTAGGTCGAGTTGACCGAATCACTATAAATTTTTGTGTTCTTATTTTCCTGCTTTCGCACTTTTATTCCGTATTTATTTTCGTGGTGTGATTTTGGTTTATGTGATTTTTATTCTTTGTGAAAAGAAATTTTTAAAATACCAATTCACCCCCCTCTTGGTTAGCTTGGGCAAGTTCTATAGGACTTAACATCCCTAAAGAACTTTCAAGTGATATCAGAGCGGGATTCAAAAATTTAAGTTTGAAAACTTTTTGAATTTGATTCATGTCTAACCTTGGGAGTCGTAACACAACGGAATGGTATTCTATTTCCCGACCTCCCCTGTTCGATAACCTACCTTTTGATTTTTGGAAAACTCGCATGTCAATATTTTTACAATCTACTGATTATTGCATGTTGATGCTTATCAAAGAAGGTTATTCTCCACCTTCTCGTGAAATTAATGGTGTTAAAACTGAAGTTGCTTTTACTGAATGGACTTTCGATGAACGAGATTTAGCTCAATTGAATGCAAAATATTTGAACTGCTTTTTCTGTGCTTTAAAATCTGAGGATTACATGCGTGTATCCACTTGCAAAATTGATAAAGAGATTTGGGATAAATTGTGCATCACCTATGAAGGTACTAATGAGGTTAAACAATCCTGTTTGAACATTCTCTTGCATGACTACGAATTTTTTCGTATGAAACCTCATGAATCGATTTCTGACATGTGCACAAGGTTTACTCAGATAGTTACTTCACTGCATGCACTAGAAAAAGAACTTTCAAACTATGAAAAAGTTAACAAGATTTTGAGATGTTTGCCTTTGTCGTATGATGCCAAAATCACTGTAATCATTGAATCTAAAGATTTGAACACTTCTTCTATTGATAACTTACTTGGTTCACTCATTGCTTACGAGCAATGGGTGAATCAAAGAAATCTCGATGCAGGTGAGAAGAAGAATGAGAAACAGTTGCATTAAAGGCGCACAAATCAGATTCTGAATCTTCCGGGTCTGAAAGCGATGAAGTTGCCTTCATCACAAGATAATTTAAAAGCTTTCTAAGGAAGAAACAAAAGCATCATCAAAATTGGAGAAAATGTAAGTATCATAAACATGTTAAAGAATCTTCTGATATTGTTTGCTATAATTGTAGAAAACCAGGACATGTGAGAACTGATTGCCCGACACTTCAAGATAACACAAGTAAGGAAAAGATTGAGGAGAAACCTAAGTTCAAGAATGATAAGAAGAGAATCCAAAAGGCTTTCTGGGCGGAATCTGGTATTGAGTCCTCTGAGATTGAACTAGAGGAAGAGACTACAAACTTGTGTTTAATAGGAGAAGATCAAAGTGATGATGAAGAGGTATGTAAACCAACCTATGATGAACTATTTGAGATTTGTGAGAAAATATATGCATCATACAAAAAACTCAAGAAAACTCATGCTAGCCTAAAATTAGAACTTTTAAATTTACAAAAAGAGCATGAAATTTTTCTCAAAGATCATGCAACTATTGATTCAAATCACATGGCTCTTCTTGATGAGTTTGATGATTTAAACAAAAAGTATTTGGAATTAATTGATGAAAATAATGCATTAAAAGTTTCACACACCTCACTTAAATCTGATCTTAAGAAATCTAAAGAGATTGAGAAAAAGTTGAGGATTGATAATGATACATTAAAAAGAACTAACTTGAGGATTCAAAATGATTTTGATACATGTAAGAAAAATCAGATGACATCTACTTTTGATCCTAAGCCAGAACCTAGGAAGAGGCATTATAACTCAAATCATTTAAGAAACCCTTTTCCTGGAGTTAGATGTTTTTCATGTGGCATGCTATGACACATCTCACACACTTGGACCGTTCATCGTAGTACACATTGGGTGTGGAGACCTAAGATGCATGATTCACAACTTACCATATCTGCATTGCATTCTACTTTTCCTAAGAAGGGGCCCAAACCTGTTTGGGTTCCTAAATCTGACTGTTGTTAAGTTTTATAGGAGTGCTCTCACCAAAGACCTTTTGGGAGCATGGGATAACTGGACATATGAAGGCTCGCAGCTCATACATGCTCAAACCTACTACTTTAATAATTCCTTGAAATGTGTTTTGTTTCAGTATGTTTTAACTCTGCTTTGTTTGTTTTTTTTTAATGTGTTTTGTTTTCACTTTGCTTTTTAATTGGCTTTCCATATGTTAAATCTTTTCAAGATTTTAGATTTTGGAGTTTTGAGGATTGTGTTTAGCTTTTCTAAAATTGGTTAAAGGAAGAAACACCGATGATGGTTTCCCTCCTTCCGACCTTGTTTAGTGGTATGACTTTCTTCTCTAAACAAAAGCCTAACTCACTTTAGCCAATGGTTTTTGAAACTAAGATGCTTTTTATCTTGCTACAAAAAATCTATCTTATGCATAATATCCAAAGTTTTTAAATATCTCTCAAGTTATTTGAGATCTTGCCCTTGCACTGATCATATGATTCTTTAGTTTTATTTTGTGGGTTATTCTTCCCTATGTTAGAGAGATAGCTCCTATTCTCTAATATTTGGAGGATATACTCACAACTGAGCTTCTTTTAAGAGTTTACAAAAGAGCTTTTAGCTTGTAAGAATTAAAAAGGAAAGAGGCCAATGACGCCAAATTGAAAAAGAAAAATATATACACAAATGTGTATCAAAAATCAAGATGCTCAAAGAGCCAAATCAAAGATACAAGAGGCATAAAATAAGCCCACTAAAAAGTAAGCTATCTTCTCTTTTTAAAACTTTTAAAACTTAGAAGAAATTATGGGTTATATGAGATTTTTCAAAGACTTGATTTCAAGTTTCATGATTGAGAAAAATTATTTTGTTTTATTATTTATAAGATTCTTTTTTGTAAACAAATTTTGATTGAATTTTCTTTTTTTGCCCGATTAGGTTTATTCAGAGTTAAGCCCTTTTGTTTTCAAAAGAAAATTTGTACCATAAAGAACGTCTGATCTAGGGTTAACAGAATCGGATATTTTACCTTTGTCTGATTGGGATTGGCTAAACTTCTTGATCTTGTGGAACTCTAAAGTTTAATTTTCTGAACTTCTCATATGATACCTCCATAAAAAAATTAAAAAAAAAATTAGAAAAATAAAAATTCAAAAATATTCGTTTTTTTTTTCTTTTTTCTTTTCGTTGTGTTTTTGCTTTCTTTTACTGTGTTTTTTGTCTGTTTTTCTTTTGTTTTATTTTTTGAGTGCCTTGATCATCACCATCTTTTCATTTGTTTCATTTTCTAGTCACATCGTCCTGGCCGATACTTTTATCGTCTTGGACGATAGGACAAAATCTCTTTAAAATTCTATCTGCTGATCTTTTCTGTGCTTACTATAAGTCATCGTCCTGGACGATACCATATCGTCCTGGATGATCTGATCGAACTCTGTTGCAATCATGATGATAGTCCTGGCCGATAGAATATTTTGTCTGGCCGATGCATTTTATGTGCATCGTCATGGCCGATACACTGGATCGTCCTAGACGATCCACGTGTCAGCACATTTGAATCTTTAAAATCGGCCTCGGACAATCCATTATTGGACAATCATCATGGTCGATCCACTGATCATCCTGGACGATACACATGACACAGATTTAAAACGTTTTAACTTTGGCCGGTACGATCAATTATTGTGCATCGTCCTGGACGATACACCTAATCGGCCTGGACGATCAGCTTTTTCAACGGTCGTCCGGCCTGACTCCTCGGGACGATCGCCTGTGTCTAATCGTCCCGGCCGATATCGGATCGGCCTGGACGATCGGACCGCCTTTTTGACCAATCGGCCTGTACGCAATTATTGAGCCATATCGGCCTAGACGATTCTGCGATCAGCCTGACCGATATGGTCGTTTCTTTAAATTTTGGCCGATCCAGCCATGGTTTTCCACTTCATCCTTTCTCCTCTTGTGTTTTCTTGCTGACTCCTCTCCATGGCTGGTGGGAAACGTGTTCGACAGGCTTCTGGGAGTTCTTCGAGGGCTAGAGTTGACCTTCGTTTTAGGGAGGCAGAAAATGAAGCTTCCTATTATCGCTACAAAGAGTGTGGAATAACCGTATCCAGAATCATCAATCCTGCCCACATCTCATACTCGGTAATGAATCTTTTCGCTCACACCTCCCTTTGTTTCATCATGTCTCTTGCTTTCCCCTTCAATACCGAGTTTCTTCGAGATTTTTTTGCAAACCTTCGCATTAACCCTACCTTCACAGCCCTGACCTCCTATGTGAATCGACGCCCTGTCGAAATCACATATCAGGACTGTATTGATCTTTTACAGCTATCCACCACCGAGGATAAGCTGCACTTAATCGCGTCAGATCCTGACCTTGACTGGTCCACGGCGAATCACTTTCTTCGCCAGACCAATGCACCTTTCCATGTTTGAGAGACTAGCTCTTTAACCAAAGATGCTAGGACAATCCAACATGTCCTTCGCACCTCCATAATTCCAAAAGCTGAGGACCGAATCCACATCACCCCTCTACTTTCCCTCACCACTTTCTACATCATGGCTCATAGAGAATTCAATACTGTGAACTTAATCTTTCGATATATTGATCACTTAACCACAATCCGCGATCTAGGTCATAAGAGTAAACCCAATCTAGCCTTAGGACACATCATAGCCTATATCCTTGAAACCAAATACCAACTTCAGTATCCTATTCCACCTAAACTCCCAACTCCCTTCTACTCAAACAGTTCCTTCAGTACCCTTCACAGTACTCGTCTCCACCCTGGGGATGAGGAACCTCGGGGGGCTGGAGAGGAGGAGGCTCCCGCTCCCGCTCTCGTTCCTGATCCTGTTCCTCTACACCAGCACTCACCAGTTGATCAGTTGATAGAGAGATTTGATCGTTGGGAGACCCACTTTGACGCCTACGTTGATGCACAGGAGCAGTAACACACTGAGGATATTGCCCGCTATGAGCAGCACCGCACTGAGGATTTAGCCCAATTTGATAACTTCATTAGTCACCAGCAGCTGCAGCATGACCAGGACATCGCCTGGATCAATGCTCAGTTCACCACACTTGCCAGCTACTTTCAACAGCCACCTCCACCACCTCCATCAGATGATCAGGGTCCCTCATTTCTTTAGTCTGTGATTTCTATTGTTTGTTTCCTGTTTTATGTAGTTTGCTTTTTAGTCTTTTTTTTCTCTCTGTTGAGGTGTTGCCTTTTGTGTATCTGGACCCTCTTTTTGTGATGACAAAAGGGGGAGTAGTGTGTAGTAGGAAAAGTTGTTGGGTTTGTAACTTTGAAATTCTAATGATTTTTTTTGAAATTTTCCTACTTGTGTTTGTCATCATCAAAAAGTGGGAGATTATTACAAATCTATTTTCATGGCTTATATTTTGATGATTGACAAACACTATTTCTCTTGGACTACTTGTTGCTTCTAACTTTTTCAGGAATCGAAGATCGGATGAAGCCAGTTCAGGATTGCGTAGGTTTAGGGTTGAGTCAGTCTATACTTTTGTTTTTCACTTCTTGAGTCAACTTGTAATGGTCAAAGAGACTGATGCTAAGTAACCCTACACACACACACACTTGAGAGACTTAGAATTTCTGTTTTTACTCATATCGGCCAAGGCGATTTTTACATCGTCCTGGACGATCAGGCTTAAAACAGAAAGTCTAAATAAGGATTCTTAATTAAGGCAGCCGTCATTAACATATCGGCCTGGATGATACGTGTATCGGCCATGACGATAAGCTCAAAACAGAAAGAAGTTACCACCATAGACAATTAAGGTATACTATATTTTTAAATTATCGGCCAGGACGATCATTGATCGTCCTGGACGAAATTCTCAAATTATGTCTTAATTGACCAGGAAATCAAGGGAGTAATTAAGGATGATTGATACGATCATATCATTCTGGATGATCTCAGGATCAGCCAGGACGATCCATTCAAAAACCTTAAGTTACTTCAGGACGATAAATATCGGCCATCTCGTATTCAGGGCGATGCTCTGGACGATTTTCCTTTGATTTGAACTGATCGGCCGGGACGATCATGAGATCGGCCTAGACAATCAAGCCAATTTTCAATCGTCCAATTTTGTATCCAGGGCGATGCTCTGGCCGATCTTTTGAGTTTTGTACAGATCGGCCAGGCCGATGTCCATATCTGCCTGGATGATATTGTCGGCAACTTGCAATTAATGAGCTCCTTTGAAGCTCTTCTATTTAAGAACTCTTGTTCAACATTTTGGAAAACCTTTTTTGCTGCTGCCTTGACCTGAGAAGACCTTAAGGAGAAAAAGAGAGAGAGGGAGAGAGAGGATCTTGTGAGGGGGAGCTTGTGAGGGGATTCACAAGGGTTGCTTCAAGGATCGCTCTGCTTGTTCTTCGTGTAGAGTTTCTCGTCCGCGGAAGGGTCGGTAGAGGTAAGGAGTTAGCTTTTGGTTGTGGTTCTCTGCCAGCTTCATAAGCAAAAGGAGGTAGGTTCTCTGCCTTGCCGGGGTGGCAAAAAGGAGGTGCTTTATAAAGGCTTCTCCGCCTAGCTGTAGGGGCTAAAGGAGAGTCACGTTTGTAGTGCAATACTCGGAGGGCGCTTCCGGGGAGTGGACGTAGGTCGAGTTGACCGAACCACTATAAATTTATGTGTTCTTGTTTTCCTGCTTTCGCACTTTTATTCCGCATTTATTTTTGTGGTGTGATTTTGGTTTATGTGATTTTTATTCTTGTGAAATTTTTTTTTTTAAATACCAATTCACTCCCCTTCTTGGTTAGTTTGGGCCAGTTCTATAGGGCTTAACATCTCTAACGAACTTTCAGTTTACAATGATGTTCGAGTGGAGCACCAAGATTCCTCAAACTTGTGAGCTCTTCTGAGTCTCAAGCCAATCTAAGCCCCCTTCAGGTGTATAATGATGTCTATTAAAAAAAAATTTAAAAGTGGTATATCTGATAAATTTAGCCAAATTCCAGAATACCCTATCAAACAACACATATTGGTGCTCTAAATCATCACCGTTCTTTTAGCATTATGCTATCTTAATGATGTTGAACTTAGGCGATTTTGGGCTCTTTGGTTTCATCTTTTCAAGTTGCTGTATTTCATTATAAACAAATGATATTTGGAGATTGTGTGCCTAACCAATTAATATCTTACACTTTCTCGTTAAGCTTCAACTGTTTATGTAAAACCCGAAAATACCTCTAGACTTCGCACGTTTTTTAAAGCGCCGCGATGAATTTTAAGTGAGATTTTCAATGTTAATGGAATTTAACGAAAATGATTTTAGAAAATCGTACGCAAAATTCTGATCATTTTGATATACATGCCTAATTTTGTCTATTTTAAGAATTAAAATTAGCCAAAGTCTCTAAATGCTAACTTTACCCTTAATCTAATATAAGGCCGAATTCATTTAAGTGACGGTATTTGAGTAATTAGCAAGCCCCAATTCCTCTTAATAGCATAACAGAACCCTCCTCCCTCTTCTATTCACTCAATCGCTCGAAACGAGAAGAGAGGCGGACAGGATGGACGGCGCGAGTTCTGCGAGGGTGGTTCCGGCGACGATCTTCCGGCGAGAGATTTAGTTCAAATCGAAGAGGACGACGAGAGGATTACTCTGGTATGATTATTTTCAAACGAATCCCTCTCGATCTCTAGATTTTTGGAAAAGAAAATTCTAGGGTTTTATAGAATTTTGGAATTTCTTCGAAATCTCTTTGCGAAACCTTTAAGAAATGTTTAGAGGATTGTTTTAGCATTGAAAACATAGTAATTGGAGGAATTTTTGAAGATTTATGAATTAACGTTTTTGACCTAAAATTTAATTTCGTAAGGCACCTTTACGAAAAAGATTTCTAAGGGTATTGGGAATAATTTTAAAGCGAAAATTTTGATTTTTAGTGGAAAACTCATTTTTGTAATTTTCCTAATTTAATTAATCCAAAAATTAATATTATAATTATAATTATGTGTTTAGGAATGTTTTTAGAGCAATATTTTAGTGATATTAAAGATTTATGAATTTTCAAAATTTTAGTATTTATTTAATCCGAAAATTTAGGTTTATTTAATTGATTATATTTTAAATGTCGTAAGGAATGGTTAAGGGAAAATCCCGAGTTTAGCAATTAGACTTAGGAATTTGACTTCTAATTATGTGACACGTTTACTTTATAAATTTTTTTAGGTGGTGATCATTAAAGTTCAAGGTGAAAGAATTTTGGTCGAAGCGACATGTCGTATTTGGTTTGAGGTAGGTGTTCAGATATCAGTTAAGTTTATAAGTGCTTTAAAATTTTTATGCTTAATGAAATTTCATGTCTTTATATTTTTATTGCTAATTAATGTTTTAAATTCATTGATTCTACAAGTTTATGTCTTTATATTTTTGCATTAACTGTTTGAAAGCATATGAAAAGCATTTGAGCATAAAATTATATGAGGCTTATAAAAGAAATTGAACGAAAATGAAAAAAAATTAAATGGAATTAAATTTTCATGTTGTATGTTGATCCGGAATTGCCAAAATGGTAATGATAAAGGGGCTTACAAAAGCCAAATGGTAATGGGGCTTGTAAAAGCCAAATGGTAAAGGAAATGGTTAAAAATTTGGCTGCGTACCATATTAGTACGAAAAAGGGTACTTCCGGAACGGGTGTATATATATGACATAAGCATTTTGCATCTGCATTGCATATGAATAAGATGACAGTAAAGAATTATAAATGGAAAGAAATGTTAATGAAATGATTAAAGAAAAGTAAGATTGAAAGTTTTAAGAATTTAGACTTGTAAAATGTTATGAATTAGTTTCTAATTTTTTTAAATGTTTTAATTATGCATCTTATGAAATTAACTGAGCTATGAATTATCTGTTAAGCGTTGGCTCATTCCTCATTTGGAAATCTTTTTCAGGAGAGAAGTGATGGCTGCTATACGACCTTATATGTATCGTCATAGGGGACCTCAAGATGAAAGGTTCTTTTTTGTGTTTTTAGTTTGAGTCTTTGTGTTTGTTTCATTGTAGTTCGTGAGTTTGAGGTTTATGTAATTGTGAAAGTTTATGTTATGATGTTGGGTTTGAAAGTTTTATTGATTATGAGACAGTTGAACAGTTTGTAAAATTTGAGTTTGAAGTTTATTTCTGGCTTTTTCATGTATTTTGGGATGATATTTATGTTCTGACCTTAAGTTTTAAATGAACATTATGTTATGTATTATGCTCTTCCGTATGACCGACTGTTCCCGCCCCGATATAATCGGGCTAGCCGGGCCGGGTCGTGACAAGAATGGTATCAGAGCAAAGGTTTAATAATGATCAATGAAAGAGCCTATAAGATGAATGCAAATCATTTAAGGTCAGTATTGTATACCTTAAAAGATAATGATTTGTATGCTAAGTTCTCCAAGTGTGAGTTTTAGTTGAAGAGTATTAAATTTTTAGGGCATGTGATCTCTGATGGGAAGATATATGTGGATCAACATAAGGTGCAAGCAATAGCAGACTGGCCAAGACCTGCTACAGTGACTGAGGTTAGGAGCTTTTTGGGATTGGCAGGCTACTACAAGAGGTTTGTTGAAGGATTTTCACAGATAGCTATGACACTATCCAGATTGACTCAGAAAGCATTGAAGTTTGATTGGACAGCTCAGTGTGAAGAAGCTTTTCAGAGGTTGAAGCAGTGTTTGATAACTGCTCCAGTGTTGACTATCCCCTCAGAGACAGATGGATTTCAGCTTTACAGTGATGCCTCACATAAAGGGTTGGGTTGTGTACTGATGCAGAATGGGAGAGTCATTGCCTATGCTCCTAGGCAGTTGAAGAATCATGAGAGGAACTATCCAACCCACAATCTGGAGTTAGCTGCAGTAGTTTTTTCCTTGAAGATCTAGAGGCATTACTTGTACGGAGTGCGGTGCGATGTTTTTATTGACCACCAGAGTTTGAAGTATATCTTCACCCAGAAAGAAATGAATTTAAGGCAAAGGAGATGGCTAGAACTCATAAAGGATTATGAGTTGGACATTCAGTTCCATCCTGGAAAAGCAAATGTAGTTGTTGATGCTTTGAGCAGAAAGAATTCAGGTAGTACAAACTGGATGATTACACAGCAGCAGGAGTTGATAAGGGATTTGGAGAAATTGGAGATTTTAGTGGTTCTGCCCAGTGATGCAGAAATTATAAGGTTGAATCAGACTACAATTAAGTCAGCCTTTCCATAAAGGGTATGTGAAGCTTTGTCACTTGATGCAGATTTTAAGAAGATACTTGATATGGTTAGTGTGGGTCATATTGAAGATTTTGAACTTGATGGTGAAAGATTGCTTCGATATAAGAGCATATTGTGCATTTCAGATGTGGATGATTTGAGGAAAGAAGTTCTTCAAGAAGCTCACTACTCCAGTTACACCATTCACCCAGGCAGTAATAAGATGTATCAGGATTTGAATGAGGTGTTTTGGTGGCCAGGAATGAAGAAAAGTGTAGCAGATACAGTGGCCAAATGTATTTCATGTCAGATGGTTAAGGCTGAACATCAGAAGCCAGGAGGATATCTATAACCTTTACCCATACCAGAGTGGAAATGGGAAGACATTGCTATGGATTTCGTGGTTGGTTTACCCAGATGCAGAAGAGGATGTGACACTTTATGGGTGATTATTGATAGGTTGACTAAGTCTGCACACTTTATACCTATCAAACAGTTTGATCCAGTTGAAAAATTGGCAAGCTTGTATATTGATCGGATTGTTAGATTACATGGAGTACCTAAGACTATAGTGTCAGACCGAGATGGAATATTCACTTCCATATTTTAGAAGAAGGTTCAGGAAGCTTTGGGTACCAGGCTTACTTTTAGTACAACTTTCCACTCTCAAACAGATGGGCAGTCAAAAAGAACAATACATACCTTAGAAGATTTGCACAGATAATGTGTTTTGGATTTTAATGGTAAGTGGGAGGCATATGTACAATTAATTGAATTTGTCTATAACAACAGTTTCCAAGCAAGTATCGGTATGGCTCCATACGATGCTTTTGTATGGGAGAATGTGTAGGACACCTTTAAATTAGACTGAGACAGGAGAAAGGAAGATAACTGGTGCTGATCTGATTGATGATGTTACATAAAAGATTAGATTGATCAGAGATAGATTGAGGGTAGTGTAGGACAAATAGAAGAAATACTATGATGCCAACCACCGACCAGTTGAGTTTGATGTGGGAGAGTTTGTGTTCCTTAAAGTCAGTATAATGAAAGGAGTGAAAAGATTTGGCAAAGTAGGAAAGCTGAGTCCAAGATTTGTAGGTCCTTTTGAGATTTCAGAAAGGATTAAAAAGGTGGCCTACAGGTTGATTCTATCAGCACACATGAGTGAAGTACATAATGTGTTTCATATTTCCTCCTTAAGGAAATATATTTCAGAAGAGGCTCAGAGGATTAGTACAGATGTGGTAGACATTCAACCTGACTTGATATTTGTTAACGAACCAGAGAAGATTCTTGACTTTGAGGTTAAGCAGTTGAGGAGCAGAGTGAAATTTTTATTAGGAGGGTAGAATTGTAAAACCCGAAAATACCTCTTTAGACCTCGCACGCTTTTTAAAGCGCCGCGACGAATTTTAAGTGAGATTTTCAACGTAAATGGAATTTAACGGAAATAATTTTACAAAATCGTACGCAAAATTATGATCATTTTGATATAAATAACTCATACCTAATTTTGTCTATTTTAAGAATTAAAATTAACCAAAGTCTCTAAATGCCAACTTTACCCTTAATCTAATATAAGGCCGAATTCATTTAAGTGAGGGTATTTGAGTAATTAGCAAGCCCCAATTCCTCTTAATAGCATAACCGAACCCTCCTCCCTCTTCTATTCACGCAATCGATCGAAACGAGAGGAGAGGCGGACGGGACGGACAACACGAGTTCCGCGAGGGTGGTTCCGACGACGATCTCCGGCGAGAGATTTAGTTCAAATCGAAGAGGACGACGAGAGGATTACTCCGGTATGATAATTTTCAAACGAATCCCTCTCGATCTCTAGATTTTTGGAAAAGAAAATTCTAGGGTTTTATAGAATTTTGGAATTTCTTCGAAATCTCTTTGCGAAATCTTTAAGAAATGTTTAGAGGATTGTTTTAGCATTGAAAACATAGTGATTGGAGGAATTTTTGGAGATTTATGAATTAACGTTTTTGACCTAAAATTTAATTTCGTAAGGCACTTTTACGAAAATGATTTCTAAGGGTATTGGGAATAATTTTAAAGCGAAAATTTTAATTTTTAGTGGAAAACTCATTTTTGTAATTTTCCCAATTTAATTAATCCGAAAATTAATTTTATAATTATAATTATGTGTTTAGGAATGTTTTTAGAGCAATATTTTAGTGATATTAAAGATTTATGAATTTTCAAAATTTTAGTATTTATTTAATCCAAAAATTTAGGTTTATTTAATTGATTATCCTTTAAATGTCGTAAGGAATAGTTAAGGGAAAATGCCGAGTTTAGCAATTAGACTTAGGAATTTGACTTCTAATTATGTGACACATTTACTTTATAAACTTTTTTAGGTGGTGATCATTATAAGTTCAAGGTGAAAGAATTTTGGTCGAAGCGACGTGTCGTATTTAGTTTGAGGTATGTGTTCAGATCCCAGTTAAGTTTATAAGTGATTTAAAATTTTTATGCTTAATGAAATTTCATGTCTTTATATTTTTTATTGCTAATTAATGTTTTAAATTCATTGATTCTGCAAGTTTATGTCTTTATATTTTTGCATTAACTGTTGGAAAGCATATGAATCATATGAAAAGCATTTGGGCATAAAATTATATGAGGCTTATAAAAGGAAATTGAACGAAAATGAAAAAGATTTAAATGGAATTAAATTTTCATGTTGCATGTTGATCCGGAAGTGCTAAAATGGTAATGGTAAAGGAGCTTACAAAAGCCAAATGGTAATGGAGCTTGTAAAAACCAAATGGTAAATGAAATGGTCAAAAATTTGACTGCGTACCTTATCAGTACGAAAAAGGGTACTTTTGGGACGGTGTATATATATAACATAAGTATTTTGTATCTGCATTGCATATGAATAAGATGATAGTAAAAATTATGAAAGGAAAGAAATATTAATGAAATGATTAAATAAAAGTAAGATTGAAAGTTTTAAGAATTTTAACTTGTAAAATGTTATGAATTAGTTTCTAATTTTTTTAAAATGTTTTAATTATGCATCTTATGAAATTAACTGAGCTATGAATTACCTGCTGAGCGTTGGCTCATTCCTCGTTTGGAAATCTTTTTCAGGAGAGAAGTGATGGCTGCTCGACGACCTTATATGTATCTTCGTAGGGGACCTCAAGATGAAAGATTCTTTTTTATGTTTTCAGTTTGAGTCTTTGTGTTTGTTTCATTGTAGTTCGTGAGTTTGAGGTTTATGTAATTGTGAAAGTTTATGTTATGATGTTGGATTTGAAAGTTTTATTGATTATGAGACAGTTGAACAATTTGTAACATTTAAGTTTGAAGTTTATTAGTGGCTCTTTCATGTATTTTGGGATGATATTTATGTTCTGACCTTAAGTTTTAAATGAAAATTATGTTATGTATTATGCTCTTCCGTACAACCGACTGTTCCCGCCCCGATATAATCGGGCTAGCCGGGCCGGGTCGTGACAGTTTAATCTAGGTTCTTTTAGACCCAAAACATATCGTTTTTGATATCATTGGGTTCATCAATTCGAGTCTTTTAGTTTTTTTTTTTTTTTTTTAATTGGAGCTCTGATAATCCTAACTATAATTTTTTTTTTAAATTTCATTTATATATTCAACAAAGCTCATGTCTGATCAAACTAATTTTGACTAGATATTGATCCTCCACGTATCCTTTTGTGGGCGATCTTCATGGTGCCCCAGGTAATTTCTTTTTTATCATTATTTTTATTCCAACAGCAAAACACTAGAATTTTCACTTAATCATTATATCATCTTAAACAATGATTATATTTATAAAGAAATAAAAAAAATAAAAACATTTACAAGTTATATATCTATGGTTCAAAGAACAATTCTCACATATTCACAATCATACATATTTTATTAGAGCTCAAAATAGAAACAAAATGTCAAAATTAGGATTTGTTTGGTACAGCTTTCTTACTGTCTTTTAAAACAGTTTTGTAGTACAAACATTTTTAGTTTAATAAATTTTTTACTAAAAAGCTGTTTTACAAAATAGTCCCAAATGAAACCTTATTTTAAAGTAGGAATAGACTTTTCTAAGCTGGAAAAGTAGGAATTAACTTTTCTTTAAGTTTTAATGAAAGCTGAGCAAAGCAATTTCAAAGTACTCTTTTTTCAACAACTACTAAAAAATAGTTAGCTTAGTTAATAAAAAAGTTATTGTGATGTTTTAAGTTTAGTGTGTGACATAATTGATTTTTTCAAAGAATTTCACTGCCCACATAATTAGGATAGGCAATGTATTTGTCATTAAGGTAGAATTAATAGGCCAACTACTCCATTAAACCACAGCCTATAGCAAGAATTGCAATTTATTTATTTTAAAATTTTCAAATCAAATTAAAAAAAAAAACAAAAAATTCAATCTTTTCTTTATGCACGACAAAGTTTTTTAATACCATCGATATCAGAAGCACACTCAACCGTGTGGATCTGTTATAGGAATCCTCATCTGCTTTTGAACTTAGCTTAGCCATAGTTGAAGACGCCAAAGATTGATGAGAGACGCATATGGTAGAAACTATTCAATTCAGCCAAACTATCGGCTCTCATATTACTATTTCAAACATTGCTCGAAATTTCATAGAACATTGATCGAAACTTGATCGACCTTGTTGGAAGTTGTTGGACCAATGTTTCAACAATGATCAAAACTTTTTCACATCATGATTGAACGATCTTTGAAACAAGATTGCACTTTTGATTTTGAAATACAGACAAACCTTGAATAATCTCTAAATAGGATTTGATCATGTGTCGAACATATTTTGATCAAGGTCAAAATAAGTTTTGAATAATATTTGAAAATGGTGATCTGATATCAAATATCTTTTTTTAAGTTTAGGGTTTATATTGTAAACGAATAACATCTCTAGATACGACCACTTTGCCAAATGTTTAACATCAATAGGGTAATATCTACAAAAACAATATTCTAAATGGATCTGGATCTGATCTGCTAAATCTATTGTGATTGCATTTTTGTATTTTCTATTAATTATGTGAATGTATATGTAGGTTTTTAAATGGTTCACTTCTATCTTAAAGTGTGTCCCGAGTACTAAATATGTGAACATTAACTTGATTGAGTTTTTCTCTAGGGAGCCTTGCGGCGTTATGTTTGGGAGCACTACAACGCTCATCTTTCTGTATTTTTCTATTTTGAAAAATAGGAAAAAATATATTTTAGGGAACATTTCAACATTGGGGAAAGTGTTGCACCATCGTGCTCTTTGCATTTTTGGGAAATTTAAGAGAGAGCTATGGCGTTGAGTGTTTAAGCATTATCACGCTATGAAATAAATTTTTATATAAATATCAAAATTCACCAAATCATTACCCCCCCTAGGAGCAGCATGCTATAGAGAGGGAAAGAGAGATCCTCGAGATTCTCACCAAATAAGTGATGTAAGCGTCACCACCCCCACCCTCATCAAGATTGTAGTTGGTTGGCAATGATCAGGGAACTACAGTTGGGAAAAGAATATAGTCAGATGATTGAGGTTAGAGGATCATATTTGGAGAAGAGGGTTTGGAAGTCTCAATTGGGCTTTGGTGGTTATAGGGTTGTAGTCATATAACAATGGTTCATGGTTCATATATAGTCGGACAATTGTGATAGTGGGCAATTAAGGACCATAGTTGGGTGATAGTAATAGGAGGACTATAGTCAATAAAAATAATCAAAGAATCATATATAGTCAAGCCAATGGTCAAAGGATTGCAGTCAAGTGATGATTGTTGGAGGACTATAGTTAGGTGATGCTAGTCAGTGGACCAAAGTCAAGTATTAGGGGGTGGTCCAATGGTGGCAGCCCGATGGCAATCTAGTGGTGGTCTAACAATGGTTATCGGGAAAGGGCTCATGTGTGGTGATTTATCGATGGTTTCATGGCGATGGTCTAATTGTGGGGTTTAAGTAGTGATATGACAACAATGGTTCTACAATGATGTTTGAGTGGAGCTCTAAAATTCTTCAAGCTTTTGAGCTCTCTTGAGTCTCAAGCCAAGGTCTAAGCCCCCCTTCATGTGTAGAGTGAGGCCAATTTATACTTTTTTTTAAGTGTTATATCTAATAAATATAGTCAAAATCCTAAATACACTATCAAACAACATGTATTGATTCTCTCAATCATCATCGTTCTTTTAGCATTATGCAATCTTAATGATGTTGGACTTAGGCGATTTTGGGCTCTTTGGTTTTGTCTTTTCATGTTGCTGGACTTGATTATAAACATATGATATTTGAAGATTTTGTGGCCGTCCAATTAATATCTTACAGTTTTTAACTACGCTTCAACTGTTTAATCAAGGTTCTTTTAGACCCGAACCATATCTTTTTTGGTATCATTGGATTCATCTCTTTGAGTCTTTTAGTTTAACTATAAATTTTTTTAAATAGGAACTCTGATAATCCTAAATATATATATATTTTTTAAAATCATTTATATATGCAACAAAGCTCATGCAAGACCAAAGTAAATTTTTACTAGATATTTATCTTCCGCATATTCTTTTGTGGGAGATCTTCTTGGTTCCCCAGGTAATTTCTTTTTTATCTTTATTTTTTACTCCAACAGCAAAACACTAGATTTTTCACTTAATCATTATATCGTCTTAAACAATGCCTGTATGTATAAAGAAATAAAAGAGATAAAATCATTTACATATTAAATATCTATGGTTAAAAGAACAATTCTCACGTATTCACAATCATACAAATTTTATTAGAGCTCAAAATAGAAACAGAATGTCAACTTTAGGATTTGTTTGGAACAACTTTCTTACTGCTTTTTAAAGCAATTTTTTAGTACAAAAATTTCTAGTACAATAAAATTTTGTACGAAAATATTATTTTACAAAATAGTAAGAAAGTTGTCCTAAATACACAACTCCCCTTGGCTTATTGGTTGAGAGCTTAGGCTTCCAACTAAGAGGTCCAAGGTTCGAGTCCATGTGTATGCGTTGTGTGTGTGAGTTTGCCTTAAATGGCCTAAATGTCTCAAAAAAAAAAAAAGTTGTCCTAAATAAAACCTTATTTTAAAGTAGGAATCCACTTTTTTTAAAAGTTGGAAAAGTAGAATTCAACTTTTCTAAAAGTTGTAGTGAAAGCTAGGGGTGTCAATATTTGACACGACACGAAAATCCGACCCGAAAAATCCGGGTTGGACCCGACCCGATTCAAAACGGGTCGGGTTTGGGTTGACCCGACGGGTTGGTGGGTCAACTTGGAAAACAGCTTAGAATGAGCTGCCCACGCCTTGCCCGACGCTGCCCGCTCGCGAGTCTCGCCCGCGCCCGCCTTGCCCGCACGCACGCGCCTGCCCTCGCGCCGCGTCCGCCGCGCACCCGCCCTGTTCGTGTGCTTGCCCGCATCCGCGCACCCACTGCGCGCACGAGTTCGCTGCGTGCCCCGCGTTTGCGCGCCTACGCGCCCGAGCGTCGGGTCCTATGTCGGGTCAGGTCAACCCGATGGGTCGGGTCTGGGTCCGTGTTTCGACTCGTTTGCCTACCCGTGTTGGGTTAGGGTCGACCCGATTGAACCCGAGTCAGTTCCGGGTTCGACCCGTACCCGACCCATGACCTGAAATTGACACCCCTAATGAAAGCTGTGAGAAGCTATTACAAAGTAATTTTTTTTCAAAAACAACTAAAAATAGTTAGCTTAGTTAATAAAAAAATAAAAATTATTGTGATGTTCTAAGTTTAGTATGTCACATGGTTGATTTTTTCAAAGAACATCACTGCCCACATAATTAGGATAGGCAATGTATTTGTCATTAAGGTAGAATTAATAGGCCAACTACTCCATTCAACCACAGCCTATAGCAAGAATTGCAATTTTTTTTTTTTTTCAAATTAAGCTAAAAAGAAAACCAAAAAATTCAATCCTTTATTTATGTACGAGCTCTTCACATCGGTCATCATACATCCTCGAATAAAAGTTTTGTAATACTATTGAGTATCATATATTAGAAGCACACTCAAGCTTTGTTTGGGACAACTTATTGATTTCTGAAACAGCTTTTTAGTATAAAAATTTTTTGAATTAGAAATTTTTATACGACAATGCTGCTTTAGAAAGTAATAAATGTTGCGGGCTAGAATATACGCGGCGATAGAATTAAAATACTTTCGTCTTAGCGTTGTACGAATATTCAGCACACAAACATGAAAGGAAAATAAACACCAGAATTTTTACGTGGAAAACCCGAAAGAGGGAAAAAACCACGGGGCCACGCCCAATTGAAGTAATTCCACTAGTGTTTGTTTGAAGCACAGAGGCTGATTCATCCCACAAGTTAGGACGATCAGATTACAACGAGTTTCTTCTGAATTGAAAATTAGTTACAAAGTTATGCAGAATTCTGGCGTCTTCCGAATATCCGGCAAAATTTCAGCGTATTCAGGCGGTGGAAAGAACTCCGGCGGTGGTCGAGGAAGAGCTGATTCTCCTCCTCATTCTCTTCTTCTTCTCTTCTCTTTGCTTCTTCTTCTCTCTCTTGTTTGGGTCCCCTCTTATGAGGAATGATGGCTCTATTTATATTTTTTCTGGAGTGACATAGCTCGTAAATAGGCATGAGATCAGGGGCAAACAGGGAGTGATCGAATGGACGGCTGATATTGAATCCTTCGATTGTGCACCGTTTGTTAGATATTTGAAGGCCTTAGCGATGTCGGAATTCGGAGATCTTGGGCTCATTGGATTCGTCTGGTCGAGCCACTCGATTCAACTATAAGCTCGTTAAAATCGGAGACCGTTTGGTAACTCAATTTGTGGTACGATCTTTCCAACAACACTTCGGGCACTTGATTTGGGCTCGGATTGAGTTGAATTTGATTTCGTTGGGTTCGTATTTCCGAGACGCTCAGTTTGACTATAAGTTTGCTGAAATTGGAGTTCAGATGCTCTCGGATTTAATTTTTGAAGTTTCCAACTTGATTTTTGCCTCGAGATTCGTACCCGATCAAGATAATTTTTGCATGACGTATCAATAAAAAAACCATCCCAAATGAATCCTCAACCATGTGGATCCATTACAAGAATCACCATCTGCTTTTGAACTTTGCTTAACCCTAGTTGAAGACGTCAAAGATTGACGAGAGACAAATGGTAGAAACTATTCAATTCATCTAAACTATCGGCTCTCATATTACTTATTAGCGACTATGAATTAAAGATGAACCCGATATATTCAAACATTGTTCGAAATTTCATTGAACATTGCTCGAAATTTGACCAACCTTGCTAGAAGTTTTTGGACTAATGTTTCAACATTGATCAAAACTTTTTCACATCATGATTGAACTGTTTTTGAAATAAGATTGCAATTTTGATTTTGAAATATGAACAAATCTTGAATAATCTTTAAATAGGATTTGATCATGTGTCAAACATATTTTGATCAAGGTCAAAATAAGTTTTGAATAATATTTGAAACCAGTAATCTTAAATTTTTTTAACCGGTAATCTTATATCTAATATCTTTTTTAAGTTTAGGGTTTAGATTGTAAACGAATAACATCTCCGAGACGACCACTTTGCCAAATGTTTAACATCAATAGGGTAATATCTACAACAACAGTATTCTAAATGGATCATGAATCTGATATGCTAAATCTATTGTGATTGCATTTTTGTATCTTCTATAACGTGATTGTATCTGGAGTTTTTTGAATGCATCAGCTCTATCTTAGAGGGTGTCCCGAGGGTTAAATGTGTGAACATTAGCTTGACTTAGTTTTTCGCTTGGCAGTGTTGCGGCGTTATGTTTGGGAGCACTACAACGCTCATCTCTTTGTATTTTCTATTATGAAAAATATATTTTAGGGAGCGTTTTAACATTGTTAGAGGTGCTGCAATATCATGTTCTATGTATTTTTGAGAAATAAAAAAAATAAAACAAATTAAAACAACTTATTTAAAAAAAAAGTATTATGCAGAACACATACGTAAATAAAAAATAAAAAATATATATATTTCATAGGTTTTTATGTTTGATGATTGGGTCTTAGAAACTCAAACAATTTGTCCCATTAATTACTTTTTTGGTCTCGTTAGTTGGTGAGCTTCGAGGACTTGTTTACGATTGCAATTCAATTACAACTATAATTAAATTTGGTCAAACAAATAATTAATATGCAGAACACACTAATTACATTGTTAATTAATCATTAGACCATTAGCGAAGCTTAATAATATCTCTTACATTTGTAACCAAAAAATTTAATAGAATTCCTTTAATCATTCTCTTGATGACATATGCGTCTATTGTGGTACTTATTTATTAAGGAGTATGGCATCATCAAAATGATGATGGAATAAAAAAATTAGTAACATATTTAATCATAGAATTAAAAAAAAATTATAAATCAAATTGAGACTTCGTTGGGACGGCTTTCTTTCTGCTTCTTACAGCAGCTTTTTAGTATAAAAATTAAATTTTTTTTGTTCTAAAAAGATGTTGTAAGAAACAGAAAGAAAGCCGTCCCAAATAAGCTTGAATGGTAATCCAACGTATAAGAAGATGTCAAGTACAATTTGTGATAAAACTTTTTAAAATATGCCCAAAAGTTCAATTCAAATCAAAATATCTCATATATGAACTACGACCTATTTTATAAGGTCATCGCCATCAAAATTGGTTCGAATAAAATTCAAATAATATTAGAATAAAATTCGATCAAGATTGACGACATATGCAATAAAAACTTTGATCAACAATCGAACGCTATTCGAATCTTAATCAAAAATTTCGTTATTCATATTAAAAAACTTTTTTCGATCATAATTCATAAAATATTTGAATAAGACATTGTAAAAAAGATTATAAAATAGATGAATTATATTTTCGAATAAGGTTCGCTCATTGTTTAAATAAGATTTAAATTTATTAAACAACGGAGTACATCTACATGCATAACCAAGAAAATTCTAATGAGTCAATCTCCGAACATACAGAGTACAAAATAATAAATTTGAAATTCTCTCGAATTTTCATCAAATATTGATCGAAACTTGATCAACCTTGCTAAAAGTTATTTGACCAATATTTCAATGTTGATAGATATTTGTTTGGATCATAATCGAACCATATTCAAATTATGATCGAAACTTCTTTGATTATTGTTCGAATCTAGTTTTGAAATGCAAATCAGCTTCAAAGAATATTCAATGATGTTCTAAACATGTTTTGATCAATATTAGAATAAATTTTGAGCAATGTTTGAAGCTGATAACTCCATATTTAATGTCTTTGTTAGTTTCTGGTTCAAATTGTAAACGTATAAAATTGTTGAAAATGAAAACTTTGTCAAATGTTTAGCATCAATAACCTTCGAAAACTATCATTGACTAGCTAGAGATGGAGCTGTCTCTATTAGTCAATATTAAAAAGTTTATATAACAATAAATATGTTTTAGCGAGTTCAAAATGAATAGAAATATATTAGTGCTTTTACTCTCTCTATTAGAAAAATTATTACGTGCAGACGTTGAATGTGTTTGGACGCTAATCAAGAGTCATCAGGTGACTCAAATACGAGAAACTATTCTGTGCGGAGCCTGGACGAAGAATGCTACCCATAGACCAACCAGAATGCATGTCAACGATACTGAACTATAACACCGAGCGAAAAATAATATGACACATTCTAATTAATATTCGAATACCGTTCAACATCTACACAAAATAATTAATCCTCAATTACATGCTGCATTGAATGACCAACGTAAGCATTCTCTTAATTGATCTCCGGATTCGTTCTCCTTAGCAGGAAAGAAAAATACAAGGCTTGCCCTTTTGGTAGTCAAAGTAGCCGTGGGCTCCATGTAGCCAACTCCAAAAGAGCGCCGGACACGACGCCGGAGTCGCTTCTCGAGAAAAATCGTAAAACTAATTCAACGGCGAGCACCGCCACCTTCTTCAACAAGTCAAACACGCGTCCTCCCACCAAATTCTAATTTCTTCTTCCCCTTTTAAGCCCTCAATTGCTACTTCCACGTTTTCTAGGGTTTCAATTCGCTAATCTCTCTGTCTCCTTTCTCCCATGGCCGCCTACTCATGTTTTACATGCCTCATCTTCTTCTTCGTGATTGCCGTTGTGTCACTGGAGGAGATTTATGCATCGCCGGCTATTGGATTCGACATGCACCACCGATTCTCCGATCGGGTTCGACAGTGGGCGAAGTCGATGCCAAGAGACCTTCCGGGCGGCTGGCCAGAGAAGGGAACGGTGGACTACTACGCCGCCCTAGTAGGGCATGACCGCGGCCGTTCGCTTGGCGAGGAGGCTGCTAAGCTGGCCTTTTCAGATGGCAACGAGACCTTGAGGATCAATTCGCTCGGATTGTAAGATCTTGGAATCTTTATTTTGTGGTTTTTTTTTTTCTTGACTTGTTGAGTCATGCTGGTGGAATCGGATATTTTGCTGAAATTTTTTGGATTCTTTGGTGTAGCTTGCACTACGCTTTCGTTTCACTGGGGAGTCCAAATGTCACGTTTCTGGTTGCGTTGGATACGGGGAGCAATTTGTTTTGGGTGCCCTGTGATTGCATGAGTTGTGCGCCGACTACTTCTGATAGCATCGGTTTGGTATGCTTTGTTCGACTCTTTGGCTTTATTTTGTTCTTCTTTTTTCTTTGTTATGGTTGCTGCGGGCTTTGACATGGTAAACGGAGAAGGGTAGTTGCTGGGGTGTTTTAGCAAATTAAGGCTTTAAAGTGAAATATGCTCAGTTTTATGTGGATATGTTTTTGACCTGACACGATGATTGATTTTTTGATGATTTCTTGTTCTCATGTTGAGATGAGGAAGCTCATCAGCTTTGTTGTTTTAGGGTTTTGCTTTCTTGAACTAAGACTTGGAAATTAGGCATGAAATGCGACAAGTCTGTGTTGCCATGCAAAAATTTAGCATTTTTATTGGTGATCCTAGGTGAGATCGATGAGGCGTTGGCCAATCTTAGTGTTTTGAAGGGAGAGTTAAATCACAGATTTTGTGAGAATGATCCCATGGACAATCAAATCACAGTTTTTGGGTGAGTGGAGAAAGTCAAACCTGGCAAATTGGAGACCTAGTCAGACCAAAAGATTTAATATCTTATAGAGATACAAACAAAAAGGGAAATGCAATGTTTAAGAATGATCTTGCACATTGTATTTGAAGATGCGTGACATAAATTGAATCACAAAACTAATTTTGTATCAACAACACCAAGTGGTCATACCTTTCTTTTCTTCTTTAGAGCCAAAGATTTTGCAAGAGAAAATCAAGGGATTTCCTTTGAATTTGATAAATATGCAATCTAAAATCTTTGGAATTGGTGTAGTATATGTAGAGAGTCCATTAGTGCATTCTAGAAATGATTTGCAATAGCTAGGATAATCTAAATGAGGAAACCCAACGATTAGTTGAATATAGCCGTCAGTTCATATTTAAAGGAGGTCCATAGGGGTTAGCAGAGGCCCTGATGCAAACATCGGTACGAAGATTTGACACATCTATCACAGGCGGCGTCGTAAATCGATGACCATTATTTAAATTTTCAATTATGAGTTATTTTCTACATTTTAATTCTTATTTGATGTATTTCCTGTTTTACCCCTACGATAGTTTATGTGAGTGTTGTGGCCTAAAGGGCAATTTTGTAATTTTTGATTTTTCTCATGTTGTGGCCTATATATAGGGTCTGTAGCTATTGTAATGGGGATAAATTATTGATATGAAAAATTATTTTTCACACTTGTGTTCTTCTTGTGAGAGAGCGTTAGTGAGATTTCTATGAGAGGAATTGAAATCTTCACCAGCCGCAGGATGGGTCCGGGCTCGTGAATTGAAGTCCCTTGGAGAAGGGCAACGCAATACCCACCAGTCGTTGGAAGAGTCTGTGGCTCGTGGTCGTTATCTTTTCCCCTCGTCTTTCTTCCCTACCCGCCACCATCCCCAATTGCTCCCAGGCCGCCGGCCACCTTTCCCCATTAGCTCCTCCACCGCCGGCCTTCCCCTTTTTCCCCACCATTAATGAGGAATAATGGCATCATGACATCCTCTCAAAATAATTCCCTTGAGTTAGGAAAGAGAAGCCCCAAATTTTGAATTTCAAAATCTTTCTTAATTTGCCCCGCCATATTTGGAAAGTTTTGAATCTCATTCAATTTAATTTTAAATTGAATAGGATTTAATTATTTCCCCTGAGTCAATTTGAAATTCAAATTTAGAATTTCAAAACTTTCCAATTTTGGAAGTTCCTAATTAGGAAAGTACTTAAATCCGCTTCATGATGAAATTCAAATTCAAATGGATTTCATCATAAGCTTTTCTAAATCCTATGTGCTAATTTGGAAACTCCTCAATGGCTTCCACACTCCTCCCCTCTCTCTACATGCTGCCGGCCTCACCATGAGTGGAGCCCCATTCAAGCCCATTAATTAAGGCATTGATTACAACTTAATTTGAATTCAAATTTCAGATTAATTTCCCCCAAAACCCCTCAAATCCTGAATTTAATTTCAGGATTAGCAATAAATCCCACCTTGGCCGAATTTTTGTTTTCACATCTAGGCTTTAGTTTATTTCCTAATTCTAGAGATGAGAATTAGGAAATAAGAGCTCTCTTCCTCCAAAAGCTGCGGCCAGAAGTCTCAAGCCATTAATTCCTTCCAAAATCCGGTGCAGTTATTTCCCTTTGGACAGATTTCCAAAAGCTGCTGCTGTTGGAAATTAATAATTATTTCCTTTTCTCCCTCACATTGCTCATAGCCGAGATTCCCTCTTGCCTTTGTCTGTTTGATTAATTCCAACAGGAAAGTCCTGTTTGGAAACAAATCAAGCCTATTTTCCCCAATCTCAGGAACCGAATTTTACAAAAGCTCAAAGCCTAGCTGGCCGAATTTCTTCTCTGGCCTGCACCGTTCAAATCCTACCAAAAATCAGCCTGTCTTGGGGAATTAAATCCTGTCTCGAATTTCCTTTGCTGGCTGAAAATCTTCAATGCTGTCCCGTGGGAATTGCTGATTTGGAAGAGGTATCTCACGTTCACCTCTTGCTGGACAAATGCTTGAATTCCCCTTACAATTTTCTTTGCTCCTAAGCATAGAAAACTGAAGGTTTTCTCAGAATTTTGGGCTCAGATTTTGGTTCCAAAACCTGAAACGTTTTCTTGATTTTGGAACCTCTCCCTAGCAAACACTTTTTTTTTCGTTCTACATCAGGCCCGCCATAACTAAAATCCTAGGCCAAGATCTATGTTCTTTCATAGAGTAGAGCGATGGTTTGCAGAGGCTCACTAAGCTAACAAATGCCCATTAAATACGATGGAGGCACATAAACCGGTAATAAAATTTTTTAATAATTTTTGAGTGATTTCTTTGAATTATTTTTAGCAACATTTGAATCTAAGTAATTAAAAAAATTGTCTAGGAAAAGTCAAAATATTTATAGACAATTTAAAATAATATTACCATATATATATATATATATATATATATATATATATATATATATATATATATATATATATATATATATATATATATATATATATATATATATATATATATATATATATATATATAATTTTACCTTTAATATTATATAATGTAAAAATGATTTTACTTGATTAGATTATGAAGGCTTGCGAGCTTTGAAGTCATATCCAACATTTAGTATATATAAAGAAAATAAAATGTTATTATTTCTGTATCATGTCTTCATGTACACATCTTGTCCTTGTAGTTTTTCTAGTGTATTTACACAAAAGCTCAAATAGTCATCAGAACATTGTTTAAAATTGGGCGTATAGATGTGCGCCTCAATGCTTTTTGGCAAAATTCACCATGAGGAATAGGCCTCATTAAGGCTGCCATGAGGCATATGCATGCTTCATCAAATGAAAACTCGAATTGCCCTTGCGCTTTTTTCTTATCATTTCCACAAATTTCAAAAGGTTGATCTTTTGTTACTCGTGGCACTAGTGGTAATTGTTTCAACTAGACTTGGCCCTATGATTTTTACTTTTTTTTTTTTAATGTAAAACATTTCATGGTTCCTATTAGCTCCATTTTTCTCTACTGATTGTATGCGAGTCATTGTTTGAAGCCAAAGCTGATCGAGATCTCTATCTTTCTATACATATTAGATTTCTAAAATGTAATTGGAGTTATGCCTACTTTCGATGAGAATCAAATATGACTGATGAAAGAAAAAAAAAAGAACAAAACCATAGGTTTTAAAAAAATTCATTACAGGCATAATAAAATATTAGGTCTTTAAAAAATAGGAAATAGGATGGATGAATAGTCTCATTCTTTTTACATTTTTTTTAGAAAAGGCTTATGCGTGTGCTTTTTTAGACGTTGATATAATATGCCAAGTTCTTTGCAATTAAATAGAGACAATGCGATGTCATAAGTATTGTTGCTAAGCTAGTGGCAAGTATGGTGCTCTAGTTTTTTTCCTCTACTCATTAACTTTTCAAAATCACCTATACCACCTGGATTCAACAAGTCACTCTTCACTCCAAATAGTTTAAATCAAAACCTATATACAATGGATGAGCATGATTGAATCGTTAGGATGGGTTTTAGCTTATGGTTTTCCTTTGATTGTCAAAGACATTAAGTCTTCACTTGCATATCTAACTTCCTAATCCTTGAGAGGACCGTCATAAACTGTGATAGATTTAAGATCGGTGTTCATAAGAGTGTCAAATTTTGTACATTTTACCCTTACTCATTGATTATTTGGTTGTTTTTGCTCTTTAGTGCTAGATGCTAGTGAGCACATGATCCATCTCTATGTCTCTATCTAGTTAGATATTTGTCTTCTCGTCCATCAAAGAATTTATGTACAGCCCCTTCTTTCTGAAGATAGCTAACAATATGCCTCTTTCTATCTCTTAAATACTTGTGTGCCCTGACTGATCTCAATCTCCTTTATTTCTCCACCTCCAACCCATCTTTTTTGTAAGGCATGCTGTCATTTGTGCCTATGCATTCAGATGTATTTCTATCTTATTATATAAGGGATAGCCTAGCTTAGGTAACATGGATAGAAGTTATTCAAAGAGATTTATGTAGAACTAGTTTAACTAAATTGAATAGAAGCTATTCTAAGAGATTTATGTAGTCGAAGTTTAACATCCCATGCAACACTCAATAGGAAGGAAAATTGAAGATTCTTGTAGATAGACTACAAATAGTTGGGATAAAGATGATGATGATTTTAAGGAAATGTTCAAGAGTTTGATGCTTTCACCTTCTTTCTACACATAGACATATAGGCCTGCTTGCAAGAGATTTATGTAGAATATGTTTAATATCTAATGTGGCACTCAGTAGGAACAAATGATGAATTAAGATTTATGATATGGACCCAAAATGATGGATAAGTTGATGATGATTTCAAACAAATATTGAAGAGTTTGATGCTTTCACTTTTTTTTTTTAACTTATTAAAAGGCCCTTAAAATTATATTTTGGCCGTATGCTTTCACATCCTTGTATGTATAGACATGTCAGCATGTATCATGTATGCAAGAGATATTAGCAAATTTGATTCTTCTGCCTCCGTATAACTTTTATGTACATAGAGAGACAAGCATAGAACAGAGATCAAAAAGTTTGATTGCTCCACCTTCTTGTATGTGCGCATAGACTTGCTAATGTAATATATCTTATAGTCTCGGATTTTTAATGTTAAATGCACATAAGAAGCAAAACCTATGCAGCAAATATTTAAAATTGAGAGGACATTAATTGTTAATCCAAACAACTAATGGGTAAGTCATTGAAAAACAAAATCATGACAATTAATTCAAATAAGAAGGTTAACTTCAATAATGAGAAGAAGTATTAAGAAAGCCATAAAAACCTCTAAAATTCACACACACTAACAAAACATATATTGTAGCATGACTAAACACAATCACACTTTTAAATCAATGAAAAACATAGAAGAAGAAGGATGAGGAGAAGAAAAGGAAAGAAATTAGGAAAGAGCTCACAAGAAATGCAAAACACACTCATACAAGGATATAATCTCTCCGAAAATTCTTAAATTCTCTCATTTGATAAATGAGCCCAATTTCAAAAGAAGAAGGAATTACACCTCTGAAGAAAATTTATTAACCACTCATACTATATTATGCAAATGCCCCATACCCTTATTTAAAATTATAAAAAAAATATAATTCGTGTCCATGAACTTGTGACCATTGTTAGAATGCAAAATTCTCACCCTTGTTTCCTGCTACAACATTGCCAAAGCTAGAACCCGTAGCAACTGTCGAAAATAGATGAATTGAAAACATAAGAAGTACTACATCATAAACAAAGGACTAGCCTTGGGATGCAAACAAAGTAAGGGAAAATTGCAAAATACGGGGATCTCATAACCATAAACCTTTGCTAATTCAATTAAAATAAAACCCGCTAGGATAGTCATCAATTGCCCTACTTGTAAAAATGTTGCAAACTGTTTTTTTGAAATTCTTCTGATAGATTTGACATCACTCTTAGATTTTTTTTGTAGAAATATCCGTGAATCAACACTTATAGATCTATTTTCCCATTTTATGTGGTGTGTTTTGCATCCACAATCAGTAGTGGACTTAATTTAATCATCAACAATAAAATAAGATTGTTCTAAATATTTAGGAGTTATGCAAATACTGTATTGGATGTGATACTGTTGACCTGCCGTATAAAACAAAAGAGAGAAAAAACAAAAAAAAATTATTACCTGTTCGGCGCCGAATTCCGCACGTCGCTGGCACGTCGACGTCCCTTCTCCCACACGACTTTGTGTCGTTAAATTGAAAAAGAAAAAGAGGCAGATTCCTCTTCTCATTCTCTCGTCCCTCTCTGTCGAATCGGACGTTACGACACTTTGAGAGGAAGCAGCAAACGGGAGCTCGCTGTGAAGATAACTTTCTACCTTTCAGACGCTTCTTCGACTCTCCGTGGCTGATCGAACTCGCTCCTCCGGCGACATTCCCTTTCTGTCCGATCGGAAGTCACGGCATTTTGATCGGACGCAACAGGAGCTCGCTCGCGTGAAGGAACTTTCTCCCTGTCGCGTGCCGTCTGTCTCCGCTTCCTCACGGTCGCCCGACGTCGCCCCTTCCCCTAGCCCCCTCGTAGCTGTGCGACTCCTCTCCTCCGACGACGCTTCCAATTGGATCGGAATTGACGAACTTTGATCGGAAGCAAGAAACGAAGCTCGCCTCCTCTTCGTCTCCTTCGTGGCTGGTCCGACACCGCTCCTTCTACGACTTTTCCTTTCCAGCCGGATCGGAAGTTGAGACATTTTTATCGGAAGCCGCAAGGGGAGCTCGCTCTTGCTGTGAAGGTAACTTTCTCCCCTTCGCTTGCTTTCTCGGCCGAATCCCGAACAGAGAGGGTAGAGGGAGAGTAGGATTAGTTTATTTTAATTTTAATTAAAATTAATTTTAATTAATTATAATTAGTTTTTTTAATTATAATCATTTTAATTAATTATTGTTGTGATAATTAATTATAATTAATTTTAATTAAATTATTTATAATTAATTATAATAAATTATAATTAGAATTATAATTAATCACTATTAATTAGTTATAATTAATTAAATTTAATTAATATTAATTAGTTATGATCAATAAAAAAAATCATAATTAATTATATTAATTAAATATAATTAATTAAAATTAATCATTCTAATTAATTATAATTAATAATTAATAAATACAATTAATTAGAGATGATTATAATTAATTAATTCATTAATTATAATTAATTAGTATTAATTATAATTAATAAATAAAAATGCTCCTCTTACCTCGATCCACGAACCAACAGTCGCCGCCGACAATCGCCGCCGAGCCCTAAGGTATACATTTCTAACTTAAATCTCGTTCTCGACGTTGTAGCGGACCGGGGAACCACCTATACGCGCTCTTGTAGCACGGTAGGAGGGAGCCCGGTGCGAAGCATACGACGAGGCGGGTAAGCCCTATACACACTCTTGTAGCGTGGTGGGGACGACCTCAACCTCGACACCGACACCGCTGACGACTGCTTCGTAAGGTATAATTTCTAACTCCAATCCCATTCTCGACGTTTGCAGCGGACCGGAGAACCACCTATACGCGCTCTTGTAGCACGGTAGGAGGGAGCCCGGTGCGAAGCATACGACGAGGTGGGAGAGCCCTATACACGGTCTTGTAGCGTGGTGGGGAGTCACTGCTGTTCTGGTACGGGTACTGCTGAAGGCCCCATACACGCTCTTGTAGCGTGGTGGGATGAAATTTTGTACGGCCGCGGTGTCTACGGACACCTACCATACACGCTCTAGTAGCGTGGTGGGAAGGCCCAGCTCCCCAATTTTCCCCCAAACGGGGGATATGCCGGGGTGCTGCCGAAATTTTCACTGAAATGCACAAGAAACTTGAACAATATAAAGACCTTCTTGAGCAACAATGTAGAAGACATGTACTTGAACAGAAATGTACGGAACTTGAACCAAATGAGCAGAGGACCTGTACAAGAACAAAGGACTTGTGGACCTAAATCAGAACCAAAATTCAAATGATTTCTAAAGACCAAATTCAAATGAAATAAAATCAAGCTGAAGCCCAATTCAAATCATTTGAACAAGAAATTGTACCTCAAAAGATCCCAGAAAACTTTGAACAAGCACTTGAACTTGTTCTTGGAACTCAAATTGTGCAATATCAAGGGACCCGAACATAGAACTCAAACTCAAATTGAACTCAAGTTGGATCCAAATTTGACATGAGCAATAAAGAACTTGAACTTTCAAGAACAACACACAAGACTCAAGCATGAGTTGAACCTTGGACTTGGGTTCAATGTAATACATAGAACTGGGCTTTGGATGAATGAACAAATCAAGATCTAAGTGCACAGTCGTCCAAGCTAACAATAAGTTGCAAGTATGAGATGAAATCTCGATGCACACAAAAGATGAATGCAACGAACTCCTACGGCAATCCCTACAATGCCTGTTGATTGAGATGGCGATACGGGAGACCAATGATGGAGAATCCGCCTTCCTATAAACAAATACAACCCAACAAACCACCTGAGATTGGTGACAGGTGGGTATGGTGTAGGCAACAATGGGTCTTCTACGCATAATTTCAGGTGCTCGTAGTGGCCGCAACGGGTTTCCGCAAATATGTACAAGTCGCTTGTGGATAACAATAGTGGGCATATCGTAAGCATATCAAACCACTGTGGGCACAAGTACAAGTGTCTGCTACAACGATCCCTACGAGGTCAAATGAACTATATTGGAAAACGACAGTAGTAATTTGCAAAGTTCATATACGACTGCCGTATGTGTTAATATGATCTCAAATACAAATAAGTGCCTATTAATTGAGAAGGCAATATTGGAGATCGACAATCAAGGACCCCTTTCTACAAACAAGTATAATCATCTAACCACATGAGATTGGTGAAAGGTGGATATGATTGAAGGTGACAATGGCTCTCCTACGAACATGTCTAGGAGATCGTAGCAAATACCACGGGTCCTTTCAAATAAGCACGAACCACTTGTGGATAACAACAGTGTGTACATCGTAAGCATAACGAACCACTGTGGACACAGGTACGAATATCACCTACGACAACGGTGATCAAGATCTTCAAATATTTCGGGTACAATAGCAACCCGATGTACCAAAAACTCTACTACACTAAAGATCTTGAAAAGAGATCTTCTCAAAGTGAAACGACAATCAGTGGACTTCAAAGTCCAAAAGAATTCCTCCCCAGTGATTGAGAAAGGGGGGGAGTCAATATCAAGACTAGCACGCCACCGGATCTGCAACACATATACAAGCAGACAGAAGGCGTCCATAATCTACAAATGTTACGCCACCGGATCTGCAACACATATACAAGCAGACAGAAGGCGTTTACAATCTACAATCCAACGCCACCGGATCTGCAACACTGTTGCAAGCGGGCAGAAGGCGTTTACAAAATGTTTCAAAGTACCCCTGCACGTGCACTGTAAATTGTATACACATAGGTACACTAAAGGGGAAAATACAATCTCAACCCGCATGGGCCCCGGCGAGCATGTTATTGGTACACACGTGACGTCTAGGGATGCTGCGCGGGGAAACAATTGAATTCAAATTCGAACCCAATCCTTCTATACGGATCAATAGAAGTCGACAGGGTTCGAACCTTCAAATAAATACATGATTGTGGGGATCAATGTATTTATTTCAATACATTCATATTAGGCCTTCAAGGCCTACAATCAATAGAATTCACTAAATCAAAGGCATGAAGTCTATGAAACCCGATCCTTGAGCAACAACTTGCTCGAGTTGACAGGTTTCAATCAACTAAAGTGGAAATGACCCCAAATACCCCGATGATGGCCGTGTTGATTGCTTATCTCAACCGGAGGGGTCCACAAAATATTTCAAAATGCCCTTAAACCTATACAAAACCCAAATATTTTTCAAATGACCCCCAAGCACCCCGATGATGGCCGTGTTGAATGCTAATCTCAACCGGAGGGGTTCACATATATTTTCAAATGCCACCCAAATACTTCAAAAATTCAAAAATCAATCCCAAAATTCCAAAATATTTAAAAATGAAATAAATCCATCAAAAACTTAAAGCAAAAATCATCCGCCCTCCGCAACAGTCTGCCGGGGTGGACAAATTCAAATAAACTCTAGCTCACAAAGAGCCAAATGCCTAGTCGAAAATATCACTAGGATCCATTCTCAAACAATCTCCTGCCAGTAAGGACGTGGTACGTGTCCTCTAACCGGCGGTCTGCTGCTAAATGGCCACCGCAGGATAAACGGTTACGACGACCCGGGGCCCTCTGAACCGCGTGGTTTCGCCGCCAAATGGCACCACGATATACCGGTTATGGCCAGAGCCAATACGCTCCTTATTGACATCAAATCCTTGAGATATGAATCAATAGGATATGATTGATAGGGCACAAAGCCCTCTGCCAGCTAAGGTGGATTCAAATTTGTCCCCTTAGACAAACATTCAACCCCGGTCTACAAGGTCCCCTTGGACGAAGCAACCCATGGCTGCCGACAAGGATCCTTCTGTCAGGTTGGGTCGACTACCTCCTCTGACTAAGTAGACCAGGGACCACGATGGCCCGGGACGACGGAACCATGGGATCTTGATCGGGTCCATCATCCATTCCCCCATCATTCGCTTTAAGTACGAGATGGTGAAAATTTCTATTTTAAATATAAAAAACCTTCAAATTCCCAAATATTAATCCTCCAAATTCCCAAATTCTCCAACTATTTTCAAACACAATTCTCAAATTTCCAAATCCAAATCCATTGCTGCTACTATATGCCAGATAACACGTATTTTATACGTATCTGATCAACGACTAGCCTTAATCGAAAGTTCTCTCCCGTGATCGGGAGGGTTAATTAACTATAGGGGCTTGCGCCTATAGGAAACCAGAACTAAGATCATAAAGTCCTCACAAAATGAGGGCGAAATCTCTGGGTAGTGTCTTATCTACAAACCCATCTGCCTTCCAAAATTTATCCCGGAACTTAGTTCGTTAAAACTCCCTCGCCGAAAAAGAAAAGCGAGCGGAGGCCGGGGCCGAATTTTCGGAGCCCACAGATACTCACTAGAAGAGTTGAAAAAGAGAAGAATTCATAGCATTGATTAATGTTTTATGATATGAATTTAGACCATATACATTAAAAATTAGATTAGCACTATAAATTTTTATAATTTTCAACTTATATGCATTCATCCCAATTTATTTATAACTTTATATGTTCATATTTTATAGCAGTTAATTTCTTAAATATTTAAAAAGAAACCTTCCCGCATTTTGACAGTCCATTGCCTTATTTACTTGCTTGAAGACTTGAAGTTTGTATTTTTCTCGGCAACAACTACATTAAATACATAATTGGAGTACTTAATAGGAGGCTTCTAGCAAATAATTTTATGCAAATCATGTATATGACTTATAGATGATGTAATAAGATACAGGTATTGCATAGTAGTAGCTATATACTTGTATGCATTCTAATGAATGCACTATAACTAATTTAAATTTGTTAGGTTCATTAAAGTTTTATTTTCATAATTGAAGTCGCATGTGTGTATGATTTATATAAGACCAGCTTATTATATTTATTAATAACTTCTATACAACAATATGAACCCCTTTATCCCACTATGTGGGATTGGCAACATGGAGCTTTTTTCTCTATTGTATCATGTTAAGAGTCAAATTCTCATTCAAATTTAATAAATAAAAGTCATTTCTAATATTTTGTAAATAAGATTTCGTTTGAGACAACTTTCTTACTGCTTTCTAAAGCAATGTTTTTGTTTAATAAAATTTTGTACTAAAAAACTGTTTTAGAAAGCAGAAAGCATCCCCAAATGAAGCCCAAGTCTTTTTAGGTCTACCTCTACTTTTCTTAACATAGTCAAAATATAATGCATCTACTCTCCAAACTGGGTCACCGCAAGGCCGACATTTATATGACCAAACCATTTAAGTCGACTCTCTCTAATTGTATTTGCCACTAGAGCTACTCCAACCTTATCGAGTATATACTTATTTCACATTTTGTCTCTAAGTGTAAAACCACTCATCCACCCGAGCATTCTCATCTCTACAACACTCAACTAAATTTTATGTTTTTCTTTTAATGACTAATATTCTACGCTAAAAGCATTGCAGGTCTCTCCACCATCTTATAGAATTTTCCCTTTAAGTTTGAGGGGTATGCATTCCTCCATGTCAACCATCCAACTTGAATTATACTAATAATATCCATATCTATTTCACCATCACTTTGAACAATAAATCAGAGATATCTAAAACATGTATTCTTTTTAATGACTTGATCACCCAACATTTCAATCCCCCACCATATCTATTACTACTAAAATTATACTTCATTTATTCAGTTTTAGATCTACTCAAACGAAAACCTTTAGACTCTAAGGCTAACCTCCATAATTCAAGTTTTCCTTCAACTCATCTAGTCTTATCAACAAGAAGAATATCATTAGCAAAAAGCACACACCATGGTATATCCTTTTGCAAATGACTAGTAAGAACATCCTTGACTAAAACAAAAAAGTTCTGGCTTAAAGGCAATTCTTGGTGTAATCCAGTTGAAATAGAAAAATACATGATCAAATCATCTTATGTTTGAACTAAGGTTTAAAATTGCGTAACTACGCCTCGAGGCGGTTTTCGTCCGTGAGGCGAGGCGCAAGCCTCAAGGCGATCTGAGGCGTAAGCCTCACGAACACAGAATTGCGTAAATGAAAAATTAAGGGTTTTAGCAGGAAAATAATAGCAATATTGTACCTTACAATAAAAACATCTAAATGATATATGAAAATAGTGGAAAATAAGAAAGTAGATGCAATAAAATCATGTCCCAAAGTACAAAATCACAAAATATTAGTTTAACAAAACTCCCAAAATACAAAAAACATATAAAATGAAATCATATTCCATCACTAAATGGGTCTTCAAGTGAATCTTCTTCTCCAATTGTATCTATGAATGTCATATCATCATCATCTTCAACATGACTCACTTTTCTCTTCCCTGTTCATTAAGAGAAAAGATCATTATCATGTATTCATGTTCATTGCTCACTTGACATAAATGTAATGTAATAGTATATAAAAAGTTGCGGAATACCTTTACTTGATTGTTGTGCTGCAGAGCTAGTGGATGTGTGTGGTGTAGTACTAGTGGATGTGCCAACTTGATTTGCAGTGTCAAATAGAATGTGGCAAACCTATAGATTCAGAGTGCACAAATGTAAGAACTATGAACATACAGTAGGAATGATTTGCAATGTACAAAATTAAGAACATACCTAGTGGTTGCAGGGCGAATGATTTCTTTCTTTGAAAAATTTCTCATCAAGCTTAAGACCCAAGAGTGATTGTAGATGAACTTCGTAATTTTCTTCGCCCTAGAAAGAGCACTCTTGTGCTGAGGTAAGTCACCAAGATCCTCCAAAATGAGATCGATACAATGTGTTGCGCATGGTGTCCAATATAGGTGTGTCCTCTTCTCCATCAACATCTGACCAGCTGTTTTGTATGCACTGGCATTATCAGTCACTACCTGGACAACCAATTGCTCCCCAATCTCATCAATAACCCCATCAAGTAAATTGAAGATGAATGTAGCATTTTTCACCTCCTTTGAAGCATCAACTGATCGTAAGAACACCGTGCCGTAGGGATTGTTGACAAGGATGTTAATCAAGCTTCTGCTCTTCATGTCAGACCATCCATCTGACATAATAGTCACACCAGTCTCAATCCATGTCCTTTTAATCTCCTGAATGCTCCGCTCTGTGTTCTGCAGCTCCTATTTTAAAATCCATGTTCGCAACTCATACATGGAAGGTGCCTTCAACCCTCTTCCATACAATCCTACAGACCGCAACATACTGAAGTAGGCTGTCGATGTAGCAACATTAAATGGTATTGCATTCTAAAAAAAAAACCTCCCAATGTCCATGCAAACCTGTCACCGACCCTCTCTAGTACCAGCTGCAGGGATCATCTCTGCTTCTCCTCTATCCGCTCCTAGAGTAGTCATATACTGATCCATAGGACCCCGTGCACCTCTACTATGTATAGTGGAGGAAGAGTCCTTTCCACTCTCGCTCTCAAAATAAGTACCATGCTCGACCCTTTCATCGAATTGCTCCTGTTGTAAGTGTTTAGCAGTGGTAGTTTTCTTCATGTAAGCACTTATTTCTTCCTTCACATTGTCCGGCACTTTTGCACAAGGTGTTACATTCTTGTGAGAGCATGATAAGTGCTCCTTCATGCGGGTTACTCCGCCCTTCACCACTTTCTCACAAAAATTGCATTTTAAATAGACATAGCTCTTCTCTCCGCCGCCAATGTCAACTTGTACACTATATTTCCAAGAAGGTTCCCTCCGCAATGACGAAGACCCCTTTTCCTTGCATCTTACCATGATCCCTAATGAAAGAATCGAAAAACACAAAAAATTTCAAAAAATCTAAAACCCTAGAATTTCTTTCACTTCAAAAATCTAACCAAAAAGTAAAAAAAAAAAACCTAAAATCGTTTGTGGACTTCTACTACAAGGCGGCCGGACACTTCAACTTCGCCGGAGAGAGGCGGCGCCGGCAGGAGAGGCGGCGGGAAGGATGGCCGACCGTGCGGGACGCCTTCGGTTTCGCGAACAGAGAGCTGGAAGCGAAATTTTTCGGGAAAGAGGGAGACCGTGCGGGATGAAGGGAGGAATAGGTTTCATTTTAAGTGGGTGGGGCCTATTCTGTGAGGCGTACGCCTCACCCAGAATTGCGCAATTGCGCCTCTGAGGTGCGCCTCAGTCCAGGTGAGGCGTACGCCTCATCCAGGTGAAGAATTGCGTAAGGCTCGAGGCGTTTTTTGGTCAAATTGCGCAAAGGCTCGCCTTGAGGCGCGCCTCTAATTGCGCAATTTTAAACAGAGGTTTGAACACAAGTAACAATACTTGCATACTTGAACTAAATCATTACTTCATGTATCTTTTTATTTGGCTAACTTATATATATATATATATATATATATATATATATATATATATATATATATATATATATATATATATATATATATATATATATATATATATATATATATATATATATATATATATATATCTTTCATCCTCCTTAGCATCTAATTTATTATTTAAATAATTAAAAATTAAATTCTTAGCATCACAAATTGCCTTCTTAGACTCCTTACATGTCCATTTATATATTTCCTAATTTTTCAAGCTTTTGCATCTAAACCAATTTTTATAAGAAAGATTCTTATATTTTATATTTTATTGTACATTTTGATTACATCACTAATTATTTTTAGTATTATGAATTTTTTACTTTTAATACTTTAAGAAAATATTTTGCAACATTCTTAATATCACCAGCTACTTTTTTCCTACATAATATTAGCTTCCTCATATATATGCAGAATATTAATATCTTAAATCTTACTCTAAAAAATATTTTTGTTAGTATTTTTTTAAATGCCCCCATCTAATCTTAGGATAACATTTTATTTTATTTTTCATATTCTTTCTCTTCATCTACTATTCCCCATTTAGATTGCACAAATTACTAAGCGATACTAGATACATAAACTTTCACTCATAATAACTTTATAATTTTTGCAATCTAAACAATTAATTTTCTTATAAAAAAAATTAATCTGTGTTCTACTATATCTATTTTTTTTGTGTAACGAGATGCTCTCTTTTTTCTTAAATAAGATATTAGCAATTACAAAATCATAAGCTAGAGTTATCATGATCTTACTATCATGAATGATTTTAAAACTTTTTATTTCTCTTCTAACGTGTCCATTTAAATTTTCTCCAATAATTTTTTTTTTCAAAAGGTATAATTCATATTAATTCTTCCAAGTCATTTTAAAATTTTAATTTTGAACACATATCTTTACCTACTTGCGGAGCATAAACATTTATAATATTAATAATCTTAGTATAAACAACATTCTTTAATGATATAATTATATCTCTCGTTCTATTAATTTTTACAAATTTTTTCTTAAAACTCTTATCTATAATCACATGTATATCATTTCTAATATGACTCCTACTTGAATATCATAGTTTAAATTCTAAACGATCAATCTCCTTAGCATTCTCTCTAACCTATTTAGTTGTATGAATGCATATAATATTTATCTTCCTATAAATCATAATATTTATTAATTTCATTAATTTTCTTGTATGAGAACCACTGTTTTGAAAACCGGATCGGACCGGCCAGTTCAACCGGTTCAACCATGAACCGGTCTAGTGGCCGGTCCGATCAGGCTTCAAAACCGGCTCTGCATGGAACCGATCAAACCTGATTGAACCGGCGGTTCAACCGGTGAACCGTTGAACCGGTCCAGTTTGGAAAGAACCGGCCGGTTCATAAAAATATTTTATTTTGTTTTAATTAAAATTTTAAAAATATATCTTAGTTTACTAAATTTTTATAAACTTTTAAAAAATAATTTTATCAAATATGATGATTAATTTCATCATAAAACATGCAAGTTATTTTAAATATCTCACATAAATTATTTTGTAAGAGGAGTGTACTTCTCACCTTATATAGGGTTCAAGGAAACATCCTCAAACTTCCCCTATGATGTGGGACTAAAAAACTTGCATGAGTAGTTTAGAATGTGAATTTGGGCTTATTTGGGCTTCAATTTTTTTCTTAGTTTGGCTATAAATTTAGATAATATGTATTATAAATTTGCTATAATATATATTATAATATTTATATTATAAAATATTAATATTATAAATTAATATATTATATTAAATATTATTTGTATAAATATATTTAATTATAAATATATAAATATATTATTTTTAAATGATCATATATTTAAATATTTATATTATATTAGTGATCATACATTTTTTTATTATAATTTATATATTATATTAAGTATTATTCTTATAAATATATTATTCTTAAATTATATTTATATGTATAAAATTTTATAAATATTATTAAATGCTTATATACTTATATTATATGATTTTTATTTTTATTTATTTTTAATAATATTATTATTTATTACGTCATCCGGTTCGACCCCGGTTCGACCGGTCGAACCGGTCAAACCGTGAACCTCTCCCTCTTCTGGTTTGTTGTTCGGTCCGGTTTTCACAACCTTGATGAGAACATCTATTGCAAGTTATTATCCTAACTTCTTTTTTCACATTCGTCCATGAAGTGGGAACCCTTGCTTATTTTAACACTACACCCGGGCACAGTTCAATGACCCTTGCACACTTCTCGCTGTATCCAGGCTATATAGTGCATCGCTTCGAGGGAACGCCCTAGTATTAACACAATGTATTAAAGAATTCATGTCATAATTATTCGACAAGTTTTACGCTGGTTGTCAACTACCTAACGCAAACCTCCACTTTTTTCATCAAGGGCTTCGGACTTGGCAACTACAATGTTTGATTAACAACTTCTATAAAGAAGATAAATCCAAATTAGTTTAAGATTAATTATTATGAAAGGAATTTACGTGAATAAGTTTATGTATATGTTGACCTTGTTTGATTTCATCAATAAGACACTTTTTATGAATATACAAGTCAAGAAATAAAGAAACACCATTAAAGTTGATATCAATCAAATCCAAATTTTTTATTTTAAAATCGAAATATTAATCTTAATTCAAATAACCCTTACTCCCAACCCAAAAAAACTGGTGTCTTTTTAATAAACAGGGCCAAATCAACCAGGTAAGTTCGATTTGGTTTGGTTTTTAGATTTTAACCTACCCATGCACTTCTAATATTAGGTTCAAATTGTTAAACAATACTATGTTGCATATTTTAATATGGATTTTAAAGCAAAATTATATATAAGATCACTCTGTAACTATTATTATTATTATTTTTTTTTTATCTGATTCATGATAATTATGAACTATAATTTTTTCAAGTTAATCAAATTTAGTCATACATAACACTCATATTGGTGTGTGTTTTTTAGACCTAAGGTGAGGCACATAAGAATTTTCCTTAGAAGTGTTAAATTGAAGTACAATAATCCTAATAGGTGGATAATTGTAATTTCTTCAAACTCTAAAGTTCTGTGATATGTCTCATCTTTTATCATTGGAGATTGTAGATTAATTTATGCAGAATTTATTGTTAAGAATTTTATTAAATTAAATATTAATAATCTAATAATTTTTTAGGAAAATAAATATGGATACAAAAAATCTTACCTATAAATACAGTTTACTACTTTATTTAAATTTCTTAAATTGGTCATGTGATTGGTCTCTATAATTGAAGTATGTCAAATATTATTCCTTAAATTTATGTTACACATATCAACTTATATAGGTTTTGCTTGCAACACTTCGCTAGAATTTTTGTACCAATCTTATTCATTTCGTTTAGGTAAATTCATCTTTTTGGCGTCGGTATATTTTATGCCTTCTAAAGAATTTATGTAGAATGTTTACCCAATTCGAAAACATCAGTGGATCATGCCTCTAATTAAAACTAAGAATATAATTCCTATCTTTAGACCAATGTGCTGACATTATTTAGATTCATTTTCAATTTGATTTTATTTAAATTGCATTTTTTGTTGTGCTTTTAATTAATTATAATATTATACTATTTCTAAAAGACATTTTTATTCAACCTTAAGATTTCAGACCTAGTTAACTTATGAAATTTTATGCGCTAGCACTTCTAATGTAGATCAAATACGCGATACAGAAAATCATGCAACCAAAACTCAAAATTCACAAGATACGAACTATCAATGTAAACATCTATAGTGTGATGGAAAATAATTCAAAATGAAAAGACTAACCTTCTATTTGAAATTAAAGATGAAAATGATATCAAGAAAGTAACAATTGAATTTCATGCACTTGACGCCAATTTAGGTTGTTGTAACTCTTACTCAAGGTTTTAAAAGGCGAAATCGGGAATCGATGCGTTTTTTCTAAGCGAGGCGAGGCGTAAGCCTCGAGGCGGATCGAGGCGTAAGCCTCAAAACGATTAAAATAAATTAATTTAAAATTTTAAATAGTGACAAAAAATAACAATTATTTGTACTACCAATAATAAAATAACATGAATACAAAAATAAACCAGTCTGCCGGGGGTCCAAGGGGGCGCTGCCCCCTGGCGGGGTTCGACCTGCCCGGTCAGGTCGCGAGGTTTCCGGAGGCAGCGCCCCTGCGGGGGTTCCCGGGGGCAGCGCCCCTGCGGGGGTTTCCGGGGGCAGCGCCCTTGCAGGGGTTTTCGGGGGCAGCGCCCCCATAACAAAATTATATTATAAGAGTAATTTTAAAATTCTGCTTGTTATATATGCTCAATACCGAGCGTACCGAGCATGTACCGCTCAGTACCGAGCATGTACCGCTCGTACCGAGCATACCGCGTAATTTACATGTAATTTATATTAATTAGGCTAATTATATTAAAATTTAATTAATAATACTAATTATTAAATTAAGTTAAAATAGATAATTAATTCATGCACTAATTATATTATTAATTATTTAATTAATTTGTTTAATTATTAATATTTTAAATTATATTAACTAAGTTAATCAATAATAACTTAGCTGCGTCTACGGTTTGCCTTTCATCTTCTCTTTTCGTCCTTGCTGTTCGGCTTCGTTGCTTCACAGGAGGTGTAGAGATTGCACGCGTCGCTTCTTTGGCTCCTTCGTGGTTGTTCGTCTTTGCTCCTTCGATGACTTTCCCTTTCCTGTCGGATCGTAAGCTACAACATTTTGATCGGAAGAAACAACGCGAGCTCGCTGACTGTGAAGGTAACTTTCTCGCTTTCGAGGCGCTGCCTCGATGCGCCTCGACGCCTCATGTGGTGAGGCATACGCCTCCATGGAAAAAGGCGTAAGCCTCGCCCGAATGTTCGAGGCTTAAGCCTCAGTTCGCCCGACCTCCGCCTCGAACGCCTTTTTAATCGATGCTCTTACTAAACACAATTACTTCCAAACTACTATTGAAAATGCAGAAGAAGGAAGCGGAGAAGAAAAGAAGAAGGTAGGAAATAATTGACCAGAAGAACAAGCCTCATTTGTCCAAGGAGCTAAGCTCTTCAAGAATTATTTAAATCTCTTTTTTATCAAGGAACTAATTATTGAAAGTAAAGAGAATTGCACCAAAACTAGAAATCTTAATCAAACACTAATAATTTGTTATATATACATGCTTCAGGCCTTATTTAAAAATTGAAGTTACAAAAAACAAACTAAAAACCCCCTTGAGACTGCAACTGGATCAGAATATTCTCACACCCGTCCCCGGCTACATTGCCTCCAAAGTTGGAACCTGTAGCAATCGCAGGAAGTAAAGGAATTGCAAAAGTCAGAAGTCCCACAGTAGAGTAGGCGTAAGATGATGAGGTAACTGGGGAAGGCTGCAAAAAAGAGCGGACCTTCATTAACTCAACAACAGTAAAAGCCACAACTCACAATGATCTGCATGGACTTGGATGCACTTGCAAACAGGGGTGAATATGTTTAATACTACTCGAAATAATACATAATTGCAAATTAGAAGGGTTAGCATGTTAAGCATATTTCTCTGTGATGCTTGTTTGTTTAGTGTCTATATAGGAAATGAGAAGATGAAGATCACCAAGCTATTGCACGACTATTTGTAAGATTTTTGTCCATGACCAGAATATGCACGGATATAACATTCTTTTTCAATTTCTTTTTTGATACGTACACTAAGCTTGGCTTGTCTTTTTTTATATTTTATTAAATGAAACAGATTTCTTCTCCTTTTGTTGTTTTAGCTTTAAGGAAGGTACATCCTAAGCCTTGTATAAAAGCTTCTTTTATCATGCAGAAATTGGATCAGTAAAATGCTGGAGTTAGTTTTCTTTTTTACAGTTTTCATAAAGTATTACAGATAAAAACTTCATTGCTGTATTTTCCAGCTGTCCAAAATCAAGCAGGTCATTTAAATTATTTGATTCTTTGATGCTTCGATCATGCTTAGTCAATTCTTATTGTCATGCTTAAGCTGGTCTTCTAATTCTAAATTGCAACAGGGTATGGACTTGAATATTTACAGTCCCAGTCTGTCTAATACCAGCCAAAATATTTCTTGCAACAGCTCTTTATGTGCTTATCGAAGCCATAATGAATGCCCTGGAGGGGGGGACATTTGTCCTTACATGGTTGAATATGTTTCTGCTCAGACATCTTCTTCTGGGTTTTTAGTGAATGATATCTTATACCTAACCACTGAAGATAGCAAGCCTGAGATTGTCAAGGCACCTATAGTGTTTGGGTATGATGCTTTATTGTTTCTCGAGACTTTTTTCTTATGCTGGAAAACATATTTTTGGACTTTCTTGTTTGCTTATGCTATCATTAGGCGAATACATAACTCAATCTACAAATTCATTGTGCAGGTGTGGACAGATTCAGACTGGTTCATTTTTGGGCGCTGCTGCTCCAAATGGTCTTTTTGGGCTTGGTATGGACAATTTATCAGTTCCCAGCGTTTTATCAAGTAGGGGCCTCATATCAAATTCCTTTTCAATGTGCTTTGGACTTGATGGTGTTGGGAGGATTAATTTTGGAGATCAAGGAAGCTCAGATCAGCAGGAAACCCCATTCAATGTCAATCAGAAAAAGTAAGTTCTTTCTTATGTTTATGCCTTTTGTGCTTCATTTCCATGGTTTTTTCTGCTGATTTTATCATGATCTATCTCTGCATGTTTTAAAAATTTTGTTTACATTTCAAAATGTGGCTCTACAGCTCCATATATAATATTAGCATAACTGGAATTGAGGTTGGTAGTAGCTCCAGTGATGTAAGCTTTAGTGCTCTGGTTGACTCGGGAACTTCATTCACAACTTTGGCAGATCCTGCTTACACAAAGCTCTCTGAGAATGTAAGTTTTTCCAAATAAAGTAATTTAATTATCTCTATCTCAAGTTTCTCTTTCTAATACCATTGATTTTTATTTTTCAGTTTAATACGGAGCTTAAAAAAAAAAGAGCAAATGTTGACTCTAGCATCCCTTTTGAGTACTGTTATTACATAAGGTTGTGATTTTGATATGTTTATGTGAAATCTATGCTTACAAAAAAAAGCCCTGTTTCTTTTGTTCATGCAGTATTTGATTCAGTTCTTGATTCTTGCAGTTCTAATGAATCTGTGACTCATTTACCGGTTATTAATTTCAACACTCGAGGTGGAAGCAAATTTCCTGTTAATTACCCTGTAATTTTCATATCCAATCAAGTAAGCTTGAACTTCGTCTCATGGAAGGCTCTTAATCATTAGATCTTATCGTTACACCTGTATTAACATTTGTTGCTATTTTTGCAGCAGGAGCGTGACTTTATGTATTGCTTGGCTCTTGTCAAGAGTAGCAAACTGAATATCATTGGCCGTAAGTTTTTTTTTTTTAAATCTTTAATCTGATGCCACGTTTACCAAAGTAGACTCAGATTTTTCGCATTCTTCTACTTGTCTTATTGAAACTCTGGTGCCAAAATATACTCTAGCCTTTATTATCATTAAATTTACTAAATATATTTAAATAGGTTTTGTTTATTACTTTTTATAATTTGAATAAGATTTATTTTTTAGTTAATGATATTTTAATTTATCTATTTTATTTTATTTATTTATTTAATTTTACACTATAAAAAAATAAATTTTTATTTATTAATTAATTATAAATGATATAACTTGAATGATCTATAGATTTATAATTATAATGTGAATTTAGTATGTGGATCTATAAGTGTAAATTTATATTTAGTCATATAATATAAAAAAATAATGATTCATATTAAATTTATAAGAGACCCAAAACTAAATTTATATTAAATATAAACTAAATTCAAAGATTGAAATTGTTTAAATATTTAATTATTAAATATATTATTTTTGTAGGAGTTATTTTCATTTTTAATCATTATTTTGTCATTTAGATCATATTTAAATAATTTTAATATTTATTACGTCATTCGGTACAACCTTGACCAAACTCTTGAACTTTTACTTTTTTATGGTTTTATACCCGATCTGAATCTCACAACCTTGATGAGTGATCATTATTTATTTGATTCTTTTGCTTGGACAAACAAATAATGTTTCCACATGACTTATTATTCAATGCAGAGAATTTCCTAACTGGTCTTCGTATTGTGTTTGATCGCGAGAGGATGATTCTGGGTTGGAAGAAATTTAACTGTAAGTCTGTTACCAGCTTTGAAAACCCTAAATATGAATTTCCTATTTAACTGAATGGTGTGGGACTAATTCTATTCAGGTTATAATAATGAGGATTCCAATCCCCTGCCAGTGAAGCCAAAAAATTCTCCAGCTGTTCCTCCGGCATCTAATTTGGGACCAAATGGTTACAATCCTGAAGCCACAAAGCAGGTTGGAAATGGTTCTCAGGTGACAGTATTGTCACCTTCTGACAGCCATTCTTCAAGCTTTAATCGCTTTGCAAGCATTGGGCTTTCATTATTTCTGCTTCCTCTGGCTATTCTTTGATCATTCTTTTTCCAGGCCCTTCAATACTACACAGGTTAGCTTTTTGTGTCTGATTTTGCCCACCTTTCAAATCATACACAGGTTAGTGAGATAGAGAGGCTTACACCTTGTTGGTGTTCTTGTAATCTTGTCTCTTTTTTGTTAACTCACTCATTTCCAAGTTATTTCAGACTGGCTGTAGATATATATGCTTTGTAATATATTCTTTATAGGTTTTGTATTTCGATTTGATGTTTCAATAATATTTTTTGGGGGGTTTGTTTCTGTATGTTGATAATACTTTATTTTCACTTTGCTGTTTTTGGCTAGCAATTCAAACACTTGACATCTTTTTGCTGCAAGTACTGGTCAGAACCACTTCTTCTCCCTTTTTTGCTCCATTTTCTTAGAGCTCTCTGTATTGGAGTGGAGAATTTTAACCTATTTTAGTGCTAAGTGCTAACATTGATTCAGTTGGATTATTGTCTTGTCATTTTAGTGTTTAACTTGGATTTTGCAGTATGATTTCTTACTAGACATTTGCAAGAGGATGTACATTGGCTGATGATATTCTTCTTGTTGATATGACTAGAGAGGGATTGATACAAATTTTGAATTATGAAGGTCAACTTTGAAGTTTAAAAGTTTTTTATTTGAGTATATTTAAAATTGAATATACGAAGATTAATTTTTAATAGTAACAGATCTACTAGTGGGATTGTGATCTTCAGTGATCACTTCATTAAAAGAGTGTGCATTGTAGATTTCTCGTGCTTATTGTTTATAGTGATGGTGAAGTAGATGGGGATATTATTAGTAGAATTCAAGTTGAATGGCTGAGGTGGAGGAATGCATGGAGTCTTTGTGTGATAGAAAAGTATCCGTCAAATGGAAGAGAAAATTTTATAAGATGTTGATGAGACCTATAATGTTTTGGCGTATAGAAGCATAAAATTAAGTTAAGTGTTGAGGAGATGAGGATGCTTGGCTGGATGAGTGGTGTTACATTTAGAGACAGAATGTGAAATGAGTATATGCCTGAAAAAGTTGGTGTAGCTGTAGTGACAAATAAGATTATAGAGAGTCATCTTAGATGATTTGATTGCATAAAACGTCGGCCTTATAAATGACCTTCTTAGAATAACAGATGTATTAGAACTAGTTTATATTAAGAAAGATAAAGATAGGCTTAAAATGATTTGATTATGAAATGTTAAAAATAAACTTTTCTTATAAGAATTACATAAGAATTTGACTCTTAATGTTGCTAACTACATAGTAGGATAAAGCATTTTTGTTGTTGTATCTATGATACCTAAATTTTAATATTTTTTTATATCTCAACCTTTTGTGTAATATTTAATAAAATAAACATAATATTTATGTAGAATATTACCTATATATTTTATTTTAAGTTGAAAAATAAATAAAATGAAAATAAAAAAAAATAAAATAGAAAGTGATCCAAACCTCTTAGTCTTTTCTTTATAGATCCATTAATTTTAAGCATGTGATTTTTGTTCATGATTGCCAAGGTTAATGCCGTGGGCCCAATCGCAAATAATAGAGTAATCTCAATGCTTCGTTCAAGCCATGTGCTTATGAATCATTAGCCTTTGCTTCTCTTCATCCCCATTATTTGGGCAGTACCGCATGTTGTGATTAGGGTGCCAATATTTGGCATGATCTTAAAATTCGGCTCGAGTTAGATTCAAAGTTTTTGGGTTCAGGTTAACCTGTTTGAAAAATGATTCGATTTTGGTTTCAAATTCTGTCCCGATTTTAAATTAGGGTTGGATTCGAAACAATCCGAAAACTCGAAATCAACCTAGAATTGATCTGTTAGTCGCGCTCGCAATCATCCACAATCCGCTAGTCCGTTGTCACACTCCTATGTCGTGCTCGTCCTCGCGCTCGCCTGCACGTCCCCCTCTCCCTCACGCTCCCGCTCGTAGTTTTGCACTCGCCCGTCTAGCAATGCTCAACCAAGTCAGCAAGTTAGGTCAGGTCAACCCGGGTTAGGGGTGGGGTGGGTTCGGGTCTAGATTTCTGCTCGTTTTTTTAATCAGGTAGAGTTTGGGTCGGATCAGTTTTGGATAAGACTCAAACCCAACCCGAAAACTCATTTTGACATCCCTAATTGTCACCATTAGAGATAAATAAAAAATAAATAAATTATTTTTTAATTAAAAATTCAACAAAATAACATTTTAAGTCAAAAAGGTTAAAAAAATAAGTTCTATCATTTTGCACTCAAATGACAGTATTCAATTATGATGTATTGATATTTTATAATGATGAAGTATGTCAAATTGAATAATTTGTATGACACATATATTTGTCTGATAAACCCCTAAACATTTATCAGACATACCATCAATGTATTCAATTAAGAGAAAAAAAAAATATTTAACAGACATGAGAGTATGGAATATATGTCCTTAATATAAATTTTTAATTTTAAAAGTATATTATGTGCATAATTTAAGCTAAGTTATCTCTTTCTTATCTTAAAAAATCTTACATAAATAACATAATGATATGGATAAAATATTCCCATGACGATTAAAAATAATATAAAACTACAAAAGTAGCATTATAAGGCCCACTTTTGCAAACTAATTGCTAGAGGATCTACATAAAACCATCAAGCTCATCAAATAAATAGCATAAAACTAACTAATCTATCAATATAATCAAGTGGGAAAACATCAAGCTTATTAAAATAATTGAAATAAGCTAGTGTTGACCCACTAGGACATGAATTAATTTGCTTGGTTAAGCCCAAAAGAGCTATTTACCATGTGGTTTAATCACCGCTAAAATAAGGTATCAACCCTTGAGGACGATCGATTAAGTCGATTGTTTGATATGGCAGATAACACCACACTAGAAAATGGCCTAAGCACAAACACACCTCAATATGCGTAGAAGATATGGGGGTGTCAAAATGGATCAATGAGTTGAGTTCTGATTTGACCCAAATCCGATCAACTCGAATTTGACCCATTTAATAAACGGATCAAAAAGTGAACACGAACCCGACTTGCTAGCCACCTAAACCGGAGCAATAACTCATTTTTTTTACTTTAAAAAAATATCGAACTTTTAAGCAATAGATTTTTAATTAATAAATAAATATAAAACAATTATACCAACAACAACAACATCAAGCCTTTATCCCACTACGTGGGGTCGACTACATAAATCATTTTTCTCCATTGTGTCATGTTAAGAGTCAAATTCTTATTTGAATCTAATAAAGAAAGGTCATTTCTAATATTTTCTAACCATGTCTTTTTAGGTCTACCTCTACTTTTTTAAACATAGGCCAAGGGCGGATGTGTTATATGCCCAGGGCCCCCCTTTAAATTTTTTTTTTTTAATTTATTATATGATTATTTAGGCAATTTGTCCCCATTCATATATTTTTTAGTCTTTATTACAAGGATTTTTAGGCAATTGCCCCCCTAAAAGTTTTAAAATACCATGATCTTTAGACAATTGCCCCAACACATCGAAGCAAGTCGAATCCTGCAAGGGGGCGCTGCCCCCTCGGACCCCCTATATATCTACGAAGCGTACAACGATCAAGGATATGAACAAATAGGGGCATCAACCCCGGAATAAATTTTGGTTGTAAAGTTATTTAAAAAACTCAACATTTTTATTTATAATTTTGCCCCCCCCCCCCCCCCCCCCCTGGGAAAATTAAGGCTGACTTCCGCCCCTGACATAGGCCAAATCTTACACATCTACTCTCCGAACAAGGTCATTAGAAGGCATACGTTTTACATGACCAAACCATCTGAGGCGGCTCTCTGTAATCTTATTTGTCACTAAAACTACTCCAACCTTTTCACGGATATGCATGTTTTGTATTTTATCTCTAAGAGTAAATTCATTCATCCACCTGAGCATCATCATCTTAGCAACACTTAACTTAATATTATGCTTCTCTTTTAATGGCCAAAATTCTGCGCCATAAAGCATTGCATGTCTCACTACCATCTTATAAAAATTTCTCTTAACTTTGAGTGGTACATTTCTATCACACAACGAACCCAAAGCATTCCTCCATTTCAATCATTCAATTTGAATTCTACTAATAATATCCCCATTTATTTCACCATCACTCTTAACAATAGATCTAAGATATTTAAAACGAGTACACTTATTAATGACTTGATTGCTCAAAGTCACCCCCCCCCCCCCCCCCCCCCCCCCCCCCCTCACCATATCTATTACTACTAAAATTACTCTTCATGTTTTTGGTTTTAGATTGACTCAAACGAAAACCTTTAGACTCTAAGGTTGACCTCCATAATTCGAGTTTACATTCAACTCCCTCTCTAGTCTTATCAACAAGAAGAATATCATCATCAAGAAGCATACACCAAGGTACATCCTCTTGCAAATGTCTATTGAGAACATCCATGACTTAAACAGAAGGATAAGAGCTTAAGATTGATCCTTGATGTAATCCAACTGAAATAGGAAAATAATTCGTCAAACCACCTTGTGTTTGAACACAAATAACAGCTCTTGCACACATATCTCTAATGACTTGAATATGAGCATTATTAACCCATTTCTTTTCTAGAACTCTCTATAGCACTTCTCTTGAAACTTTATCACATGTTTTCTCTAAATCAATAAATATCATATATAGATCCTTCTTAGTCTCTCTAAATTTCTCCATAACCCTCGCAATAAATGAATAACTTCCATAGTAGACCTATCTGGCATGAATTCAAATTGATTTTGAGAAACATTAATATCACATCGTAACCTATGCTCCATAACTCTCTCCCAAAGTTTTAAAGTACGACACATCAACTTAATTCCTCTATAATTCACACAATCTTGTGCATCACCTTTATGCTTAAAAATCAACACACTCATACTCCACTCATCTCTCATCTTTTGTCTTCAAAATAATATTAAAAAGTTTAATAAGCCAAGAAATTTCATCATCTCCTAAGCATTTCCACACCCCTATTGGAATATCATCAAGTCCACTAATTTTTTCCACTCTTCATTTTTTTAATAAAGCCTCTAACTCCAATTTTACTAATACGCCGATGAAAAAAAAACTCTAATTTCATTTAGATTGCTAAGGTCACTAAAGAAAATCATACCAACAAATAAAAAATTTATTAAACAGGCCAAATCAAAACCGAATTTTCAAGTCAGGTCATTTTTTTGACACCCTTAAGAACATGGAATAAATTATAGATCATAGTCGCTAACGACACTCCCAAAAATTCTATGAAAGCCTTTAATATTGACAAATTACGTTCATCAGTGCATGAAATTCAACAAAATACATAAGAACATAGCATCCTCGAACGCATACTGTACCAATACTACAAAATATTTCCCTACCAAAAGCAAAAAAACACCCCAAACCTTCAGTTTTCAGAGAAATTATTAGGTGTGGAGTGCGGACGGGAGAACCGTCCGTACAAGCACTAGGTACCTGGCGGTACCCAGCGGTATCCAGTGCCGGTAATGAGCTGGATACCCACCAATGAGGTGACGTGACGCATTTTTATTGACCTCCGAACGCACTCCGCACCTAATAATTTCATATCTCCCCACAATCAAACTCGGCTTTCTTAAAAAGCGCCCTTGCCAAAATCCCAGACAAGCACTTATCTCTTAAAAAGCTAATAACTGCTCCATCATTCTGATGTATATAGCCAACAAGATAAGAAGAAGCAACGAGGTCAAAGCTCCTCCATCTCCTCTCCTTCGCATACTTCTCCAAGCTCTTCTTAATGATATCGTACTCTTCTTCTTCAGTCTTACAAAGCTTTGCTTCAAGAAGAGCACCGCCTAAGCTTCGAGCAAGAACAATGGCGTCTTCAAGTGCAGAGCATCCTCCTTGGCCAAGATCAGGCGTCATGGGGTGAAAAGCATCTCCAGCTACAGAAACATTGCCTTTGCTGATATTTCCGGTGAGTAAATCAAAGGGCCATCTGTATCTCAGTGGAGAGCAGATAAGTCCGCTCATTTCAGTCTTCTCTACGACTTCAATGATTTCCACAGGTAAATTTGATTTGTGCATTTTACTCAAAATCAACCGTTTCATCTTGCTTGCATTGTCTTCAGCATCTCTTTCTGTGGAATGGAGAAGAAAGAAGGCTTTTTTCAATCAATGAATGGAATTAGTTAATTGCCTTAAAACAAGAGAAAATATGAATTTGCTGATGCTGGCATGCAGGGGCGGATCCAGCTTCTATTTTCAGGGTGGACAAAATTTTAATTAATTAGATATCAACAATAATAATAACAAAAATAAAATAATAAGAAGATAATAACATCAAATAGTAATAAAAATAAATAAATTTTAAAAAAAAAAAATTAATCAACATAATACTATCAAATTTATAAGAGGCAATTTTTATCATTCATCTTCCAATTACATGTTGGGAATGTCGAATGCGATTAGGAAGAAGACTGCTACGAGACGGCTGCAACGCGGCGTGTCTTGAATGTTGAATGCACGAATTGAGAAAGCGGCTGCGAAGTACGAACTTGCGGGATGGGCAACGACACTTATGATGATAATATAAGGGCAAAAATGTTCTTTTGAGGGGAGGGAAAAATATCAAAAATGCCCACCCCTGACATCAATGGGGATCCGCCCATGCTGGCGTGTTGAATTCACTTGATCAGCGCAAGCAAACAATTTTGATATGCCACCATCGACAAAATAATATGCCATTAAAATTAATAAAAGATGCCCCTGAAGTCTCCATCTTACAAATTAACCCTCAAAGTTACATGAAATTTGTGGCCTATATAGATTAGAAGCAATGGCAAGACTAAGGTATTAAATGGAAAAAATTGTCTCAAATGTATTAACCTCATGTTATTGTCATAAAACAAATGATGTTGGCTCCCTGTACATCGCACTCTTATATGAGATGGGTATTGAGGTGAAGAAAGGCACACCTAAGAGAAAAGTGGCGAAAGTGTAGGGTGGTTACACATATGGCATAAGTTTTTCGGTCATCTTAATTAAGGTCATAACTTCTATATTTCTAGGGCCAAATTTTCGAACTAAGTATAATTAACAATTTAACTATAAGATTAAGCATGGCACATAAAGAATTAAAAAATAGGCAAAGCCGCTCATTTGAAAGGCGACTTAGGGCTAATCCAGAGCACGACGTGGCAGATGATGTGGCAATTAAAGGATTTAAGGTAAGTCGCCCGTTAAACGGGCGACTTATAAGTCGCCCGTTAATCAGGCGACTTAGACTTAAATAAATGATCTACTTTCCTTTCCCGATCCGTTCCTCTCCCTCTTCGCCATTTTTTCGCTGCTCGCTCGCTGCTGCTGCTGTGTTCGTCGCCGGTTAAGCAAAGGTATGGCTTTTTTTATGCATTTTATGTTAAGTAAGTTCAATGTATGTTGATTATTGAGTATTTTGCTTAGAGAAGTAAAGATTTATGCTTTATAAACTGTTTCTCTAGTTTTTTGTTTTTGTAAATCTCTTTGTTTGTGGAATATATTTGAAGATTTGTTTGCGATAAGTAAAGATTTCTGCATTTAGGCTGTGAATGTTTTAAATATTTTGTAGATCTGTGATTTAAGGTTAAAATATATATATATCTGTGATTTAGTGACAATTTGTGCGGTAAATATATACAAGATTTGACTTTTAATGATGTAGAAATTACTAGTAAAAGTCTCAATACTTGCAAAATAGGTTACTAACTTAACTTTCTTGTTTTAATTACTAACGTCAAAGGAATATTCACATGAAATTTTTAACTATTTTATATAACTATTGCATTTGCAAAAAAAGTCTCCATTCGATAATATACTTAAAAATTTGGACGAAAAAAATCAACTTTCGAAAACTCAATTTTGTTTAGTCAAAATTTTCATAAGAAGGAACACAATAACGTACTAAAAATCACATGACAAAAATTTTATAAAATTTGAGAAAAATATATATTGAGAAGGAACACAACTCACGATACAGCTACCTCATTTCAAACACTTTCTCCTTGGTTCCTTGACTGTTTTACTTTAAAAGTCAAATTACATTCAAGTTCTTTCCTGTACTAACTATCCTCTACCTTAATTTGGTTTTGTAAAATTTTAAAATTTATTATTAAATTTTTGAAAATAAATTTTATGAATATTATATTTATTTTTTATTTTTTAGCATTCAAGAAATTTTGAAGTTTATTAATCTAATTAGTATTCTAATTAATAACTTATAAAATGTTTATATATGTAAATGCTAAAATTTAAAAATATTTAATTGTGATTAAAGAATCATTACTATAAAATTATTTTTAATGCTAAGTTCTGTAGCAATAATTAATAGCATAGTTATGTAATAATAATTTTATTTCAATTTTTTTAATATTTGATTTTGATATTATACTTGCTCTGATAACTATTATCTACTTAACTAGAAGTAGCAACTTAGCATTTTCTAAATTTAAACGTATATTAAGAATATTTTATTTGTTCATCTTTTTTAGTGGTACGTACGAGTTGAATAATGAGTGGACGTGGTGCAACCTTCATGCTCCTGTATGGAGGCGAGTTACAAGTTGATGATAAATTTGCACCAAGTTATTCTGGGGGTAGGAATCATCCCTTACATGTGCCAAGAAATATAAACTTAGAGTAGCTTAAGTTAAGGATACGTAGAGCACTTAAGTATGATCCTACAAAATTTTTTGTGAACTTAGTCTGTCAAGTGTCTGTGGAAAATGAGTTTGTCGCTTCAAATGTTGAAGATGACGATGTTTGTGAAGTTTTATTATGTCAGGCTGAAACAGAATTTCTCAACATGTATATTGATGTCGAAAAAAAATATGTGAGTGAAGATAACATTGAGCCTCCAAATTCACAAAGATATGCGACTTCAACCCAAGTGCCAGGGGAGGACATTTGGACTGCACGAGTGCCTCTGATCAGTTGGAAGAGAGTTGAGTGGCACTTGCCGGATAGAGTACTACGACAGTTTGGATTATGCCCAACTACTAACATCTAACCAATGGATCCAAGTTTCAAAATGGTAGATGGTCGTGGGAAATCAGACATGGACTGGATGTTGTACCACCAAGCACACATTGCCATATGGGAGAGTAGGCGTGGATACATAGTTACAGGGGACCTCCTTGACCAACATAATAACTACTCGATTCATCACTACATACAGTGGTACAAGTCATGGGAAACACTATACATGTTGAACGCACCTGTTGAGCCTACCACAACGGCTTATCATAGAGCTCCCTCTGAGCGCCTTCTGGTAGGTTTAAATTGAATATGCTATAAATTTCTTAAATAATTTATTTTCTTTTTAAATAATAAAAAATTTCTTTTGTTAATTCAGAGGGATTTTTCCCTTGGTACTGAACATGCTTTGCAACAACACTTCAATAGTACAAATGATACATAACAACAGAGGGACATAAACACAATGGCAGAGCTTTGTCGTGGTTTGCGTAGGCAGTTGTATATTCAAGATCAAGGATATTTTAAGCATGATTAAAATTTTTATTAACAATTTAAGCATGTTTAAAAAAAATTTAAATATAGGCAAAATCACTTGGTTAAACGGCGACTTATGCTGAGTTGGCAAAGAAATGTTTCTACTAATAAGTCGCCAATATAATAAACAACTTATAAGTCGCCCGTTAAACGGGCGACTTAGTCTATAATTAAAAAAAATTAAATTAAAAAAAATTCTACAAGTTTGGAGGACTGTTAAAGAATAATATGTAAATAGAATTTTTTTGGACTATAAGATTTGATATTAGAATGAATAATTCAAATATATTAGATTTAACACTCATTTAATATTCTTAATTTTTTTTAAATTAGATTTTGTAATAAAAAGATTGGCACGACAAATGTATATATTAGTTATATATACTTAAAAAATGTAAATATTAATTAGTGTTGATATGATTAGATTTGATGAGTGTTTCGTTATAAATATAAGAAAAATTTATAAATTGGCTCAGGTGCAGTTTACTAGCCAGGTTAAAAAAGACTTTTAAATAAAATGATAATAATTTAAATGATCCATAACATAAGCATACTGAAATTAAATAATCCATATTATAAGCATACTGAAATATATAAAATGATGAACTAGCGTCGCCTACGTGGCCTCTGTGGCAATGCATCAGTGCCTGGAGTGTAATGTTGTGGAGGTCGCTGTGGCCTTTAACGTAGCATGTGATGTTCCTCCTCAACAACTTTTTCCTCAGCTATGTCATCTCTATGAAGGGAGCTCGGTACAAAATCTGGGGCGAGGTATGCATCCAAATCCGCTGGCACCTGGTTACTGAAGAGGTCCGCAGAGGGCCCTTGATCAGGATAAGAGGAGGGTCCAACATATCCACTGTAATGCTGAGGAGATTCCTAGGTCATGGAAAATGGTGTATCATGCTCACTTCTATCCTCAAAATATCCTTGATCTTGAAATATACAACTGCTTATGCAAACCACGACAAAGCTCTGCCACTGTGTTTATGTCCCTTTGTTGTTGTGTATCATTTGTACCATTGAAGTGTTGTTGCAAAGCATGTTCAGTACCAAGGAAAAAATTCCTCTGAATTAACAAAAGAAATTTGTTATTATTTAAAAAAAAATTATTTAAGAAATTTATAGCATATTCAATTTAAACCTACCAGAAGGCGCTCAGAGGGAGGTCTAGGATATGCCGTTGTGGTAGGCTCAACAGGTGCATTCAACATGTATAGTGTTGCCCATGACTTGTACCACTGTATGTAGTAATGAATCGAGTAGTTATTACGCTGGTCAAGGAGGTCCCCTGTAACTATGTATCCACGTCTACTCTCCCATATGGCAATGCGTGCTTGGTGGTACAACATCCAATCCATATCTGATTTCCCACGATCATCTACCCTTTTGAAGCTTGGATCAATTGATTGGATGTTAGTAGTTGGGCATAATCCAAACTGTCGTAGTACTCTATTTGGCAAGTGCCACTCAACTCTCGTCCAACTGATTAGAGGCACTCGTGCAGTCCAAATGTCCTCCCCAGGCACTTGGGTTGAAGTTGCATATCTTTGTGAATTTGGAGGCTCAATGTTATCTTCACTCACATTTTTTCTTCGACATCAACATACATGAAGAGAAATTATGTTTCAGCATGACATAATAAAATTTCACAAACATCGTCATCTTCAACATGTGAAGCGACAAACTCATTTCCCACAGACACTCGACAGACTAAGTTCAAAAAAAAACTTTGTAGGATCTTACTTAAGTGCTCTAAGTATCCTTAACTTAAGCTGCTCTAAGTTTATATTTCTTGACACATGTAAGTGACGATTCCTCCCCCCAGAATAACTTGGTGCAAATTTATCATCAACTTGTAACTCGCCTCCATACAAGAGCATGAAGGTTGCACCACGTCCACTCATTATTCAACTCGTACGTACCACTAAAAAAGATGAACAAATAAAATATTCTTAATATACGTTTAAATTTAGAAAATGCTAAGTTGTTACTTCTAATTAACTAGACAATAGTTATCAGAGCAAGCACAATATCAAAATCAAATATTAAAAAAATTGAAAAAAAATTATTATTATATAACTATGCTATTAATTATTGATACAGAACTTAGTATTAAAAATAATTTTATAGTAATGATTCTTTAATCACAATTAAATATTTTTAAATTTTAGCATTTACATATATAAACATTTTATAAGTTATCAATTAGAATACTAATTAGATTAATAAACTTCAAAATTTCTTGAATGCTAAAAAATAAAAAATAAATATAATATGCATGAAATTTAATTTCAAAATTTTAAAAATAAATTTTAAAATTTTACAAAACCAAATTAAGGTAAATGATAGTTAGTACAGGAAAGAACCTGAATGTAATTTGACTTTTAAAGTAAAACAGTTAAGGAACCAAGGAGAAAGTGTTTGAAATGAGGTAGTTATATCGTGACTTGTGTTCCTTCTCAATATATGTTTTTCTCAACTTTTACAAAATTTTCGTCATGTGATTTTAGTACGTTATTGTGTTCCTTCTTATAAAAATTTTGACTAAATAAAATTGAGTTTTCGACAGTTGATTTTTTTCGTCCAAATTTTTAAGTATATTATCGAATTGAGGCTTTTTTTTTGCAAATGCAATAGTTATATAAAAGAGTTAAAATTTTCATGTGAATATTCCTTTGACGTTAAAAATTAAAACAAGAAAGTTAAGTGAGTAACCTATTTTACAAGTATTGAGACTTTTACTGGTAATTTCTACATCATTAAAAGTTAAATCTTAGATATATTTACTGCACAAATTGCCACTAAATCACAGATCTATATATATTTTAACCTTAAATCACAGATCTACATAATATTTAAAACATTCACAGCCTAAATGCAGAAATTTTTACTTATCGCAAATAAATCTTAAAATATATTCCACAAACAAAGAGATTTACAAAAAAAAAAAAAAACTAGAGAAACAGTTTGTAAAGCATAAATCTTTTTACTTCTCTAAGCAAAATAGACAATAATCAACATACATTGAACTTACTTAACATAAAATGCATAAAAAAAGTCATACCTTTGCTTACTCGGAGACGAACACACGCAGCAGCAAGCGAGCAGCGAAAAAATGGCGAAGAGGGAGAGGAACGGATCGGGAAAGGAAAGTAGATCATTTATTTAAGTCTAAGTCGTCCGATTAACGGGCGACTTATAAGTCGCTCGTTTAACGGGCGACTTACCTTAAATCATTTAATTGTCACATCATCTGCCACGTCGTGCTCTATATTAGCCCTAACTCGCCTTCAAACAAGCGACTTTGCCTATTTTTAAATTCTTTCTGCGCCATGCTTAATCTTATAGTTAAATTGTTAATTATGCTTAGTTCGAAAATTTGGCCAAAATATAATTACATTACTACAGTTAATGTTTACATCCTGATTAAAGTCCAACGTCTAAAATAATATATACAATAGCCACAACAGATTATAAAAAATATATATAAAGCTAAAGAACTGAAAATTAAACAAAATTATTGTCATTGCCTAGCCTCACTCTTCAGGCTTCTTACATTTACCTCAAATCATTAAAAGTCACATAATGAGCACATAGCCCAACAAGTTAATGCAAGACAAAATAATCAATGTGTCTATTCCAATTCAGTCAATATCAATCAATAAGCTATCAATATGAACAATAAAAAATATATAAAATCAATATTAAACAACAGCAAAACAAATATGATCAATGAAACCAAATTATTCAATAATCCAACAATCTATAAGAAAATTGATAAGAATATATCAATCAATTACAGGTGTTGTATGGTTAAACAAATCTAAATTGTCTATCAGTTATATTCATGCTGATGGTTCTAGCACATGCTTCTATCAAACATTATGCCATGCATAATTATCTATCAATATGGTATATTGAGATGTTGTATCAGCATTTCTATCAATATTTTGAGGAGGAGATGGAGGAGAAGCTACACTTGGATCTGGCTGAGGTTTTCCTGAACTTAGTGGTATGATTCACTACGAATCATACTATGAAGGTGAAGGATAGAGGGCAGGGAGGTGGTGGTGCTAATTGATAGTGGGGCTACCCACAATTTCATTTCCACTTAGGTAATCAACCAATTGGGAGTGAAATTGGTGGACACCGATTGTTATGGAGTGATGATGGGTACAGTGGTGGAGAAATGTCGGGGAATTTGTAGAAGAGTGATGTTGACCATCCAGGGGATTCAGGTAAGGGAGGTCTTTCTTTCACTAAAATTAGGAAGTACTGATGTCATCCTAGGAATGAAGTGATTGCAAACCTTAGGGGAAACCAAAGACAATTGGGGAGCACTCACGATGAAATTAATGGTGGATGGGAGAAAGGTGGTTATAAGGGGAGATGTTGGGCTATCCAAAGCCATGGTATCACTTAAGACCATGGTAGGTAGGGGAAGATTTTCTGGTGGGACTACACAAGCTGGATGTGATCAGGAAGGAGGATGCAGGGGAAATTGCTCTTTTAGGGCAATCTCTAATTTAACAAATTGGTAAAAAATTTCAGCCACCTCAAGAATGGTCACCTCCACCGGAACACGAGCATATCTCCACCTTGAGGACAAGGTGGATCTTCGGGAGGGGAGTATTGTTAGACCGGTCCAATGGATCGGTCCAGCTGGTCCATGCGGGACCGGCCCAGGCACAACGAGACGGAAGCCTCCGCCTCCCGTTTCAGCCACACGCCCTGCCTGGTTCAAACAGAGCCATTTAGGAATGATTTTTGAGGGATTTGGAAGGAAAAATTGAATGTATGGATTGTTTAGGGATTTCCTTTTGATTTGTATGCATTAAATACTTTGTTTTCCTAGGGTTAGGCATCTTAAATTTGGCTGAAATTTGAGATCTCTTAGATTTAGGTTTTCTTTGGGCTCTAGCAGAGTCTATAGATTTGGGAGAAATCGATCCTCCTCTCGAATAGAGGATCAAGTGTATCTTGCTATTTTCCGTTTTGCTTTCATCAAGTAATACAAATTATCTACTGTTTTTTAGCGATTTTGTGCGGATTTTTGTGAAGATTCTTGCTGTTTTAGAAGATTGATAGGAAATACTTGTGATCTACAAGTGTTTCCTATCACCCCACCAGCATATTGAGCCTAGAGAAGCCTCATCTAAAAGGGACCAACAAGGGTCCTAAATAGTGATCATAATTATCTATAAGGAACCTGAGATCAAGAGACCTCATAAGATCACAAGAGTGGTCAACAGAAACAATCTCATGACTCCATTCTAATAACAACTTCTTTGAAGTAATTTTTTTATAAATTTTTTTATAAATTAGCACAAGCTTTTTTAACAGACTATGATTAACCTATTCGGAGCATTTTAATGCTGCTGCAAACCAAGCATAAAGTCCAGCCAAATAAGCATTATGTCATGAAGTCGACCACAACAAATTTAGATATAACTACTAATGATGATAATTGAATGATAAATGTCTTGCTACTAATATCTGGAGTAAAATACGTTTTATTACTCTAGCTTACCTTGATCAGTGGGAGTCCAAGTGAAGAACCAATAAATGGACTTTTCATCAGAGGTCAAAAACCCTAACCGATAGCCTTCTCCAGAGTACTGCAAGAACTCTTGCTTGAAGCCATGCCCTTGAGGAAACTCAGTGAAACCTCTAATGGCTGAGCGCCCAGAGAAGGAAGGCTTGCTGAGCCCTAGCCATTTCGAGACCACTGAGTTCACTCCATCACACCCTAACAAGACCTGCATGAAATATTACAGTAAGTAACTTAAGGCCCTAACAAAATAAACTGTAATCCAGCTCCGGTTGAATTGCTGTAATTTCAAGCCATCTTGAATTTGAATCAAGACGGCTTGGAATGAGCCATTTTTTACTTTTTGCATATGTTATATTTAACTTATGCCCAACTAGAAGATCAAAGTAAGCCAAACTTTGGATGGTTCAACTCATTCGGTTTCACTCAAGCCAAAAATCAATCTGATATTTTGTGAGCCCCATCTTCGAAAGCACCACAAATGCTTGTATATATCTTTGTTAGGAGAAACTATGACGTGCGGGTTCCAGACGTAGATTTACGTCTGGACTCCAATAAAAACGTGACATGTGTCCTTGTACAAAGTGTGCATAAATTTTTGCACACTGTATACATAGTGTGTATATTATGTATAAAATTTTGTATACATTATGTATATAATTTTTGTAATTTGTATATAGCGTGTCCAGTTGTACACCCTATGTACAAGAACACATGTCATGTTTTTATTGGAGTCCAGAGTCCAGACATAACCGGTCTCCGCACCTAATAATTTCTCCTTTTTTAGACTAGCCTGCCTCGATCCTCTCCAAATGTCCTAAGCTCTGCAAGTCATCAATATCCAAGCTTTGTATTTTCTCATCATCTAATTCCTTATTAGCCTTCACTATTTTTATTCATGTGACACCTTATAGCATTGAAAAGCCATTTGACGTGAGATTAAACCTAATACTCTCAGCATATCACATTTCTAAATCGCATTATCCAAATCAAACAATTTATCATTTTTTTTTCTTACATACAAGTGCACAGAGACAATCACCTTAGTCTTGAGGATCGACCCATCCGCTAAGTGCAGAAGCTTCAGGTAGCCATCCTCCTCTATTCCAACCACTTTAGAAGAGTACCTTATAGTTCCCGGAGGCAGTTCCTTTGCCAAAGCCTCAAGAAGCAACTTTCTCCTCAAGCAACGCCCTTCAAAATCTCCCCTGCAACAAAGCAAAACCCTCGACCATCATCTCTATGATCTACTTCTCGTCAAAATATACTTATCAGATGCTATTTGGTTCATTTACCGTTTCTCCTGAGCTGAGAAGGAGATCTGAGCAGTTATGCCTCCAGAAGCGGGAGATTTTGCAACGATTCTGCATAAGAATTGAAAGATTATATCTGAAATAGATGATAAAGAGATCAGTTTGATGAGAAGGTTACCGTTGGAGGCGGAGATGGGCACGGCGCAGGGAGTCGGCAATGCCTAGGGCATCGAGGGCTTTCCATGCGTTGGTCCATAAGGTGATAGCGAAGCCTGAAGCTCTCAGCGACTCGGATGATTCCAGTATGACGCTTCGTATCCCCTTCCTGGGATCAGATAAGGAATCACAAATAATTTAAAATTTTACCGTTATTTCTGATTATAATTACAGAGAAGGTTTTTTTTTTTTTTTTTGAAGAATAATCGCAAAAAATTTTCAACATATTTTATATTTTTATATGCGTTTTGAGTAGGGAATTTTAACTCTATTTTTCTCATTTGTTATTTCATTTGAGAAAAAACCAACCAATAAAAAATGTAGGACCATAAAAGAAGAATCGAATCTATATGAAATATAGACTGAGGCTCAGAGGTTTTTAATAGAGGTGTCAATTTCGGGTCACGGGTCGGGATCGGATTGAACCCCAAACTGACCCGGCACTATTCGGGTCAACCCGAATCCGACCCGTTTTTAAAAACGGGTCGGGTTTCCTGACCCGAATCCGACCCGCTTCGGGTCCGGGTCAACCCGACACGATCCGAATGACCCATTTCCAACAAGAAAATGGCTAATTTTCGGGTCAAAAACGGGTCAATCGCCTCTTTTCGGGTCAAAAACGGGTCAAAATCAAGTCAATCTCGGGTTGCCGGGTCAAAATCGGGTCACTTTCGGGTCAATTTCGTGTCAAAGGGTTAACCGGATCCGACCCGATTTTTGAAACGGGTCGAAATGCTTAACCCGAACCCGACCCATTTTGGGTTCGGGTTGACCCTAACCCGAAATTTTTGGATCGGGTTCGGGTTGGGTTTTCGGGTCGTGTCAAATATTGACACCCCCAGTTTTCAAGAAGAATATAGAAATAATGGACTTCCTTAAAAACTATTAAAATTATGATAATCAACAAAATAGATAGTTAATTGTCCATAATTAAAGTTGTAATAATCTAATTAAGATTATGAGTTTACTTGGGATAACTTTCTAGCTGTTTTGCTTTTCAAATAGCAAAGATATTTTCGTTTGGCTTTTATTGTACTATTCTTTTTCAAAAAAAAAAAATTTGTGGTAGAAGCAACTCCTTGCAACGAATAGACAAGATTTAATTTGGGATATCTTTTGGCGGCTTTTTTTTTTGCTACTCTCTAAAAATTTTTGTACTAAAAAATTGTTTTAGAATATAGTAAAAAAAAAATCCAAAATGAAGTCTTAGAGTTGTTTGGGTCAGCTTTCTGATCGTTTGGCTTTCCAAATAGCAATCACAATTTCGTTTGACTATTTCTTTCTTATTAAATTCAAAATAAATTGTAGTGAAAATTTATTTTCTACAATCATAATAGTGATGTTTTCTTTTTTCATTGTAATTTTACGACTAACTTGTTAAAACGTTGTAGGTGTTAAAAACATACCTTAAGTTATTTTCCTCACAACAATTTCATGATCAACTTTAGAAAATACTACAGTCGTCCTAAACAGACCATTTGTCTGAAATAGCCTTTCAATTGTTTTATGATAAGAAAATAATTAATAAAAAATAATATGTATTCCAAACACTACTTTTTCACAATTTTTTTTACTTTTAAATTTTGTTAAAGCATTTTTTAAGCTGTGGTTGTGACATGAACTTTTAAAACAAAAATAGAAAAACTTAGGATCTATTTAAGACATCTACAACATTTTATAAAGCCGGTTGTGAATTTATTGTGAGAAAAATAACTTAAATATTCTGTTTGCAAAAAATTGTTTTCTATCATAAATTTTTTTGAAAAATAATAATAGCCAAACAAAATTATTATTATTATCTGAAAAATAAAGCAACGAAAAAAAATCTCAAAAATACCTTTAAACCGACGCAAATAAAATCTAAATCACAAATAAAACTTGATAAACACACCGGTGGAGGCCGAGGGCCGTAGCGAGCCCTGAGATTCCTGCTCCGATAATCACCACTTCTTCCTCCATGGCTTCCATTGATCAGCAGAGAGAGTCTACAGAGAGGACCATTGACTATAAATAGAAATATGGATTACAGTGAGGAAGATGACGCCATTGCTTATGCTAAGTAAGGCTGCTTCAGCAACTTGCAGCCACATAAGTTGCTGAAGCGCACGTGCGTTTTTTTTTTTTTTTATGGCTAGAAAAGTTCAAGGGGGTAGTTGATTGATGATCAATTATCATATCATTTTACTCAGTATGTCAGTTAATCTTGATTTACCCATCCAATTTATATAATGAAGGTGAAGTTTTTAAAATGATGCAGCTTATTTTTGTCTGTTTGTTGAGAGCTTAGGCTGTCAATTAAGTAGTTTTGAGTTTGAGATTTATATATAAGATGTGAGTGAGTTTATACTTTTGTATATTATCGCAGCCTGTTAGCTAAAAACATTTGAGATTAGATGATTGCATCGTAGAACGGTGCTACATATAAGTGATTGAATTATAAATCTATCATTTGAACTTAATTTTCGACTAATTTATGGTGGAAGCAAATATTTCGATGAGAAAACTCCTACAACACCAAAAGTGTCTTGATAGGAATACAAATATATCTAAATCAATAAATAGAAGAAATAATTAGAAACTTTATGACATCGTTTTAGGAATTAGATGATATTCGAATATTGTATGTTTATAATCAAAACAAGCATCTTGATGAGAGGAATTCAACGAGCTAAAATCAATCAAATCCAAATTATTAAGATATTGAGATGGAGATTAACATGGACTGTTCGATGGAGTATTTTTATTTCTGATTGACATGGTCAAAATGTCTCCCTCCATAAAGTTTATAGATGGAATCAGGTTCTACAAATTTGGCAGAGAATCCAAAGCTCTACTTACAAGCACTTAATGTCTATCATTGCCGCCAATGTGGATGCCTAACATCACTCAAAAAGGTAATTTTCATAATTGACATCAATGCTGACATCCACCAATGCTAATTAGGTTATCACCTACATCATTAATAGCGTAGATGCCAACCAATTCCAATAATGTCATCATACACCATCTCGAATAATATTGATGCCCATTAATACTAACAAAATTGTTGTCAACCTTTAACATCAATATTGATACCCACCAATACTGATATGATTGTTGTCCACCTTTGACACCAATGTCATCACTCATCGATGCTAATAAGGTCATTGTTTACCATCATCAATAGTCAATGGTCACCAATGCAAACAAAGTCTGTGCTTGTTGTCAACACCAATCAATGCTTGCTTACGCCAACAGGATCATCACTTGCCGCTAATAATTGTAGAAAATAAGGAGAGGAAGAAACCAGACAAGAACCGTAATCTTGATACAGAACCAAAGAAGGGAAATAAGAACTATATTAATTCTTGCATACCTAAGACAAGACCACAGACACCTATTTAAAGACCTAGATAAAGGCTAAAGATATAAGCATACAATGAACGTCCGACACCTGTACAAGCTATACAAACGGCAACACATTGCTTAGATTAATGTGTTTGTTCTAATACGCCCTAACAAATTGATGGGTCTTGGCAGACTGTCAATTTGAGTCTGAGCTGATGAAACCGAGGTGTGGACAATGATTTAGTGAAAATATCTGCAGTTTGATCGAGAGTGTTGATCGAATGTAACCGGATGTTGTTTTGTTGAATTTGATCTCTTAAAAACTTTTGATCGATCTCAATATGTTTAGTGCGAGAGTGAAACATGGGATTGTTGGCGAGTGCTATTGCCGACATGTTGTCACAATACAGATCCGTCGGGTAGTCTTGATCAATGCCGAAATCGGAGAGGAGCCGTTTCAGCCATATGATGTCCACGGTTAATGCTGCAAGTGCCCTATATTCGTACTCCGTAGAGGAACGAGAAACTGTACGTTGCTTCTTTACTGTCCACGAGATGAGCGAGTCACCCAAGAATGAGCAAAAGACGGATGCGGATCTTCTTGTTATTGGATCGCCAGCCCAGTCCGCATCTGAAAAGGATTTTAAAATTAAGTTAGTTTTGGTAATAGGTAACCCAAAATCTAACGTACCTTTGATATATCGGAGAAGTCTTTTGAGCATGTAGATATGATCCGGTTTGGGATCGTGCATGTGTTGAGATAACATGTTGACGCTGAAAGCTATGTCCGGTCTTGTAAGTGTTAGATACTAAAGGGACCCTGTAATGCGGCGATACAACACCGGATCTGCAAGAAAGGGCTCGATGTTGAAGATAGCTGGAGGCTTCGTACAAGTTGGGTTTGCTAAAGGGTTACACCTGGTAAGATCAGCTAGAGTAAGTATAGATAAAGCATACTTAGTTTGGGAAAGGAAGTAGGAATTACGGAATTTCTGAATTTTGATGCCCAAAAATTCTGTAGCTTGCCCGAGATGTTTCATAGAAAATTCATTGCTTAATTTTGTTAGCACGGAGCAAATACTTTCTTCGTTATTTCCGGTGATTAAAATGTTGTCCACATATATTAGTAAGAAGATTTGAGTTTTATCATGCTGATACACCATGAGAGAAGGATCGGCTTGACTGTGCAAGAATCCAAGAGATACAAGAAATGAGGTAAATGTGTTGTACCACTGTCTTGGAGCTTGTTTCAGCCCGTAGATGGCTTTATGGAGACGACAGACATGATTCAGGTGTATATTATCTTCAAATCCTTTTGGTTGAGACATATACACCGTTTCGGAGAGGGATCCGTGTAAGAAAGCATTCGCTACGTCTAGCTGTTGTACCGACCATTCATGATGAAGAGCTACCGCTAGAAGTATGCGGATGGTAGGAAGTTTTGCTACCGGACTGGACGTTTTGGTATAGTCTATGCCGAATTCTTGGTTGTTGCCTTGTGCGACCAATCTCGCCTTATGTTTTGCTATCGAACCATCGGTATGAAGCTTTGTGCGGTATGTCCATCTGGATCCAAGAATAGAAGCGTTTGGCGGCGGTCTAACCAACGTCCACGTTCATGGCTTTTGGAGAGCAAGAAATTCACTTGCCATGGCTTGCCTCCATTCAGGTTGCTTGATAGCTTCAATGTACGATGAGGGAGCTGTATGGAGATTGATTGAATTTTGAGCATGAATGAGATTAAGCCTCTGAGTTGGCTTGGTAGAGCCGGTTTTGCTGCGAGTGATCATTTGATGAATGGGATGAGGAACTGAATCAGGATTTGGTGGAGATCTAGTAGAAGGAGAAGGAGGAATATTGGAAGTAACATCATGAGGATGAGTCATAGAAGGAAATTGCGCGACCGAAGGATTATTATTGGAATTCATATGAGAGTTAGGCTTGTGGCTGTAGCTTAAAGAGGTAGGAATCAGCAGGAGAGGACAAGGATTGTCAAGAGAAGAAGAAACGTTATTATAAATCTTAACAGAGAAAGGAAACACAGTTTCGTTGAAGGTCACGTGCCTAGACATAATGATTTTATTAGAAGCTGGATCAAGGCACTTATACCCTTTATAACTATCCGAATAGCCCAAGAAGATGCAAGAATGAGATTTCGGTTGGAGTTTATGGTTAGCATGATTAAGATTGAGCGGAAAACACTCAGAACCGAAGACTTTGAGATGACTGTAGTTGGGTTTAGTTTTGTGGAGAAGCTCTATCGGAGAATAATTTTGAATGGAAGGGGACGGTAATCTGTTTATGAGGTAAACGACGGTGAGAGCAGCATCTGGCCAATATATGTAAGGGACAGACGCAATAAGAAGAAGTGTCCTAGTGGTTTCGGTTATGTGACGATGTTTTCGTTCCGCTAGGCCGTTTTGCTCCGGTGTGTAAGGGCAGGATAATTGATGCAAAATGCCTTGAGACAGAAAATAGTTTTTAAAGTTATGATTGACAAATTCCGAACCACCGTCAGTACGCAGAATTTTAATTTGGTGATTAGTGAATTTTTCAATATACATTTTGAATGTAACGAAAGTGTGAAAAACGTCAGATTTGTGTTGTAAAGGAAAGATCCAAGTATAACGAGAGAAATCGTCAACGAATATCACGTAAAACCGATATCCTTGGGAAGAAATCACGGGTGCCGGACCCCAGACGTCCGAGTGGATCATGGCGAGCGGCGTATTTTGACGATGATTAGAAAATTCAAAAACTTGTTTGTGACATTTAGAAGCGTTACAGAAAGTGCATTTCTCAGACAGTTTATTTATTGAAAGTTGAGGATTACAATTTGAAATAAGATCTAAGATACGAGAATGCGGATGCCCGAGTCTATGGTGCCAATGATTTAACTGAGTTCTTGCAGCGGATAGCGCATGTTGTTTTTCAGACGTAGAGGTGGTAGGAAGAGAATAGAGGCCGCCTTCACATGGTCCTTGAAGAATAATTTTGTGCGCGTCTTCAAATCCTTCAGAGTGAAACCAGAAGGATAAAAAATTATAGAAATGTTATTGTCTTTCGTTAGTTGAGAAATAGAAAGCAAATTAAATTTAAGAGAGGGAGTGTGAAAGATTTTAGATAGACACAGCTTACGGCTTGGGGTCGGAAGGATACCGGCCCCTGAGTTAGCGATGCTGATGGAGCTGCCATCACCTATGGTTATGTTGTCTTGACCTTGATAAGGTTGCGAGATAGTAAGATTGTCAAGAGAATTGGTTAAGTGTGATGACGCGCCTGAATCTAGGTACCAACTTGCTGGAGCTGTTTCGGAAGTAGCCATAAGTGCTGTATTACCCGTTCTTGATGATGGAACGTACTGGGCATTGAGTCTATGCCAACAAGATTGAGCTATGTGCTCTTTCTTGAAACAAATTTGACATACCAGAGAAGCTGTAGCCGGATTACGAGCTTGATTTGCCGAGTTTGATGGAGTCCGTCCTCTGAATCGACGACCGCGTCCTCTGGTCGTGAATAGAGCCGTAGCGTGATCGGGCATCAGAGGAGCTCTAACCGCATCTGAAGCAAGATTTATCTCCTCGCTTAGAAGGAGAGGATAGAGCTGATCTAAGCTTAGCGGAGTTTGCATAGTGCGAATAGCCGTTTTAAACGACTGGTATGAGTGCGGAAGGCCGTTAAGGATATGGTGAATAACGTCTTCAGCATCAACGGAGGCTCCTGCCGCAGTGATTTGATCAGCCACAGTTTTGATTTCTGAGAGATATTGGGTCATCGATTGGCTCTTGAGTGATACTTGATGAAGAGCATTTCTAAGTTGAATGATCTTGGACCTGTTAGTAACTTGAAACCGATTTTCCAAGGCGATCCAAAGATCTGCCGTGGAGTCTAAGGAAATAACAGGGTAAGATAGAAGAAGATATTGTGGAGCAGATCGATGCCGATAAATTCTGATCGTGCAGAAGCCATTGTGTGTGAAGCGGATTAAGAGTTTTAGATCCGTCATTGTTTGTCAAGAATTGAGAGGGAGGCTGAAAAACAGGATCCAGAAATTGCAAGAAGCCATTTGCTCTAAGAATTTTCTGGATTTGAGATCTCCAAATGGCATAGTTGTCAGCTTGAAGAGGCGTGGTGACGAAGTTACGAAGATTGGAAATCACAAATTTCAAGGTTGTGGAGATTTGCGTGTCGTCGGACCGCTGAGAAAGATTGTTGTCCGCCATTTGGGAGGAAGACGACACCATGAAGACAGGATCAGAGAGCCTGCTCTGATACCATGTAGAAAATAAGGAGAGGAAGAAACCAGACAAGAACCGTAATCTTGATATAGAACCAAAGAAGGGAAATAAAAACTATATTAATTCTTGCATACCTAAGACAAGACCACAGACACCTATTTAAAGACCTAGATAAAGGCTAAAGATATAAGCATACAATGAACGTCCGACACCTGTACAGGCTATACAAACGGCAACACATTGCTTAGATTAATGTGTTTGTTCTAATAATAATTACATTGATGTCTACCACTGTCAATCAGGTCGTTGCCCATCATCATTAATAATATTGATACTTATCATCAATAATAAAGTTGTCACACACAATTACATACATAACACATAAAACTATTGAAAATACATATTTAATACCTAAACTTTTATATTTACTAATATACCACTTAAAATCCTTCTTTTAATCAATTCTAACATTCTGTTTAAACCTTCCGTCAAAAATCACTATCAACGACTCTCTTCCCCATCAACAGCATCCTTTCACAGTGAATACAAATATCTCATTGCGTCAATGGAGTGGTAGAATATAAGGAAAAGGGAATTTTAGGTGTTATATTAATAAATATAGAAGTTTAGGTGTTAAGTATATATTTCAGTAATTTTAGAGGTTATGTATGTAAAAATCTCAAAAATTAAACTACAACTATATTCTAAGATATATCAAAATATTTCCCCAATGAAAGCAAGCACTCACCGTTTACCCTGAGCAGTTATGGTTCCAGAATCGGCAGAGTTTACAACGATTATATGCAAAAAAAATTCAGATTAGATCTGAAGTGATTATTAGAGCTTGGAATTAGAAAGTTACCGTTGAAGGCAGAGGTGGCTTTGGCGCAGGGAGTCGGTGACGCCTACGACGTCGAGGGCTTTCCCGGCGTTGGCTCGTATGGTGAGAGCGAAGCCTGATGCTCTCAGCAAGGGCAAATTATTGGGTCAGGTGACCGGAGGCGAAAAATAAGTTCGGACATCCAATAAAAATTTGCCGCGTCACCTGCGCTTTTGATTGTGCTTTTGACTTGCGCTTTAATTGCGTTTTACATGCGCTTTACCTGCGCTTTACTTGCGCTTTTTGACTTGCGCTTTACTTGCGCTTTACCTACGCTTTACTTGCGCTTTACTTGCACTTAATTTAAGATAATATTTTATTAATATCCGGACCTATCTCCGCGTTCGGCCACCTGACCCAATAATTTGCCCTCAGTGAGGCAGATGATTCCGGGATCACATTCTTATCCCCTTTCTGGGCAGGTTGATGGCGAACAAGAAATCAGAGTTGCAGTATTTATACAAACAAAAAATAAAAGATGATCATAAACATTATAAATTTTAGAACTAATTTAGATTATAATTCAAAAGATACTAATTTACAGAAAACAACTGAGTGTTGGGATGAATTATATTCTGTGCGGACGCCGAATGATGTTCAGAGCCCAATGAAAATATGTCACGTCACCCCTACTCGGTATCACGGCTCGGCACTGCTCGGTACTGAGCTTGGTATCGAGCTCGGTACTGCTGTGTACTGGATAACGTGACTGCATCTGATTCGCCTATGGATGGCAAGCTGTGTCCGGTGTCCGCTAAGAATAATCTCTCCAGCGGTGGAGACTAAGTGTCATGAGAAATTATTGTGTCACACCGTACAATCCATAGATCAATTAGAATGTGCCACGTCATTTAATAATGAGCAGTACCGAGCATCGATACCGAGCAAAAAAAATAAATTGGTTTTGAATGGAAATACTATGGAGTATAGAAGAGTTCAAGGCTAATAAAATGATTTAATTTTTAAAAAAATATAATTGAAATATATCTTCAACAATAATTTTGTTTAGATTGTCTTTCATAAAGTTAATTTTGTTTCTTTTATTTTTTTTAAATAAAATTTATCATTATATGAATTATGTATTTCATATTCATTTAATTTATGTAATTATTAAATCCTTCTGAGGTATTGAGGTTGGATATTATTAGGTTGGTTGATTTGACTTTAAATTGTTATCAATTTATTATAGTAGCTATTGACTAGCTTTCAAAGTCGTACACTGAAATATAAGATAATAAGGTGTCACAACAAACTAATATGTGGATTTACTAATAATATATTAATTTAATTAATAAAGTAAAAAATCAAAATAATAAACATAAATATTTACATGTATAAAAAGCATTTCCTAGGAAACAACTTACACCAACTTATTAAAATGGTGGCATCCATATAAGTCAAAATGATTTAGTACAACAACAACATCAAGCCTTTATCCCACTACGTGGGGTCGCCTACATGAATCCTTTTTCTCAATTGTGTCTTATTAAAGGTCAAATTCTCGTTTAAATCTAATAAAGAAAAGTCATTCCTAATATTTTCTAACGAAGTCTTTTTAGGTCTGCCTCTACCTTTCTTAACATAAGTAAAAATGATTTAGTACAACTAAAAAAATCAACAAATGCTCAAATGTTTCAAATTCAATAAGGAAAGACAAGTGACTCACTTGAAAAATATCCATCATATTCATATATATTGTTGCGTCCAGGAGTATTCACGGCGGTAGAGAAATATCATATTTAACGTCTTAGCATTGTACGAAAATCCGGCATGCAATCAGATAAGGAGAGAGTGTCTAGCATTTATGAGACACCAAGATTTTTACGTAGAAAACCCCTGTAAAAGGGGCAAAAACCACGGGGCCTAGCCCAGTTTGAATGAATCCACTAGTATTGCAGTCGATTACAAATGAGGCCCTTCCTTGGTGGAAGGTCTTAGCTTGATGTACATCTTATGGAGTACATTACATGATGTAAATACAAAGAATCACTATTGACATGTTCACTTTGTTAGAAGGATTGCAGTCGGCGGGCGACGTAGGTCAGGAGGACCGCAGTCAGCTAGCGACGGAGGACTGTAGTCGGCGGGCGACATAAGTCAGGAGGACCGTAGTCAACGGGCGACGGATGTCGGAAAGACTGTAGTCGGCGGGCGACGTAAGTCAGGAGGACCGTAGTCGGCTGGTGACGGAGGTCGGAAGGACTGTAGTCTGACGACGAAGATCAGTAGGACAGCGTCAGGTAGAAGTCCAGCAATGAAAAGAAATGCATCTTCGCATAGATGTCCAACGAAGTCCGATAACCGATAGAAGTCTGGCATTGGGTAGAGACTTGGCGAAGAGTGAAGGTCCGACGTCGGGTAGAAGTCCGACATCTGTTGGTGGCAGAGGAGAAATCCGACCTCCCTTGGGCGGAGTTTCGGCGTCAGGAGGGAACTCTATCGTTAAATGAGAAGAATTTCAGCATCACGTGGAAGTTGTGCAAATTCCCGGCGTTTCCTGAAAATCCGGCAGAGTTCCGGCATCTTCAGGCGGCAGGAAGAGCTCCGGCGGTGGTCGAGGAGGTGAGGAATCTCCTTTTCCCCTTTCTCCTCTTCTTCTTCTCTCTCTTCCCTTGAGTCCCCTTTGTGTAGAATGAGGACTCTATTTATAGTTTTTCTGGAGTGGCATAACCCGTAAATAGGCGTGAGATCATAGGTGAATTAGGAGTGGTTTGAATGGACGGCCGATATCGAATCCTTTGATCATGCACCGTTCATTGGGCATTTCAAGGCCTTAATGATATCGGAATTTTGTAATCTTGGGATCGTTGGATTTGTCTCGTCGAGCCGTTCGATTCGAGTATAAGTTCGTCAAAATCGGAGACCGTTTGATAACTCAAATTACGGTTTGAACCTTCCAACAGCGCTTTGAGCCTTTGATTCGAACTCATTTGGGCTTGGATTGGGTTGATCTTGGTGTCGTTGGGTTTGTATTTTTGAGATGCTCAGTTTGACTGTAAGTTCGTTGAAATCGGAGTTTGGGAGCTTTCAAATTTAATTTTTGAAGTTTCCAACTAGCTTTTGCCTCAAGATTCATGCCCGATCAAGATAATTTTTGCGTGATGTATCAGTTGCCCCCCTATTTTCGGACGTCGAAGTTCCAGGAGTCCGAAAATATGTGTGTTGATAATTTGCATTGGCCAAAACGCTAAAAATTGCATTCCGAAAATTAATTGCTTGCTAAAACTTGATTGTAGAGGCTCCTTTGAGCTCCGAAAGTGTCGAAATTAAGTCTGGAATGTCGAAAAACGTGTCCGGAGACCCCAAAAATGTCCGAATCGGGTCGTCCAGACCAAAAATCGGGCCCGGACACGCGTAGGCGGCTGAACCGACTGGCAGGCCGCCGACCGCCGCCGCTCGCCGGCGGCGTCTCCCGCGGAACCGCGCGGCGACGAAGGAACCGCGCTAGACCACGCGGTCTTTGACCGCGCACTGTTCCACGCCCGGAACAGGTCCCGCGGTCGGGATCGGACCCCGCGCCCGCACAAGCTGCACCCGGTTCCGCATCAGGTCGTGCACTGTTCTTGGCTTGCCGCGCCTGGCCTGCAGCGCTTGCTGCCGTGGCCAGCTGCAATCCGCGCCTTCTGGCCACGGATTGGTGAGTTGGCCGTGCGAAGCGGTGCGGCCGGTTGCCGGCCGCACCGCCAATGTGGGCCCCACAAACGTTAAATTAGTTGTTTTTTATCATTTTTGGATACAAAAAATTTCAAAAAATCCAAAAAAATTCGGAAATTTTTTCCAAAAATAGAAAATTCTGAAATTGTCTATAACTCCCTCTTATTCTCTTTAAAACCTATAAATAGCCCCCCCTAGGCCTTTAGAAAACTTGCACATTTTCTTTCTTTCTCCCTTTGGCTCTCTTGTAGCTAAGGCTTTCGCTATTTGCGAGCGAAAAATTTTTTCCTGCTCGAATTAGCGCCCCTCCTTACGCGCAGGAGTTACGGGATTTCTTCTCCTCCCCCACGGCTCTCTGGCGGCTGAGGCTTCCGCTATTTGCGAGTGGGAAATTTCCCCTGCTCGAATTAGCGCCCCTCCTCGCGCGCAGGAGTTACGGGACTTGAATGACATTTGAGCGGAAGTTTGCTGGCGATGGACGATCGAGTTGAAGCCCATTAGCAGTCAACGATCGAGTGTGGAAACAAAGGAGAGAGTTCGAGGGTGCATTGCAAGTAGCATTCGAGCGAGAAGCCGATGACGAGTAGTAGTCCACCGACGAGGATAAGTCCGACGTCGGGTAGAAGTCCACTAACAAGTAGAAATCCGACGTAGGGTAGAAGTTTAACATCGGGTAGAAGACCGACGAGAATTCGTCGACGAGCAGAGTCTGACGTCGAGTAGATGTCCGCTGACGAGCAGAAGTCCGACGTCAGGTAGAAGTCCGCTGACGAGCAGAAGTCCGACGTATGGTAGAAGTTCAACGTCGGGTAGAAGACTGACGAGAATTCATCGACGAGCAGAAGTCTGACGAAGAGTAGAAGTCCGCTGACGAGCAGAAGTCTGACGTCGGGTATAAATCCGCTGACGAGCAGAAGTCCAACGTCGGGTAGAAGTTCAACTTCGGGTAGAAGACCGACGAGAATTTGTCGACGAGCAGAAGTCTGACGACGAGTAGAAGTCCGCTGACGAGTAGAAGTCCGACGTAGGGTAGAAGTTCAACGTCGGGTAGAAGAGCGACGAGAATTCGTCGACGAGCAGAAGTTTGACGACGAGTAGAAGTCCGCTGACGAGCAGAAGTCCGACATCGGGTAGAAGTCCGCTGACGAGCAGAAGTCCGATGACGAGTAGGAGTCTGACAACGAGTACAAGTCCGCTTATGAGCAGAAGTCCGACGATAGGAAGAAATCTGACGTCGGGTAGAAGTTCAACGTCGGGTAGAAGACCGACGAAAGTTCGTCGACGAGCAGAAGTCCGACGACGAGTAGGAGTCCGCTAACGAGCAGAAGTCCGACGACATGAAGAAGTCCGACGTTGGGTAGAAATTCGTTGTCCTGCAAGGCAAAAGTTCAGCGACAGGAAGAAATTCAACATCATGTAGAAATTTAACTTTGTGCAAAAGTCCGATGGAAGTCCATTGACTGCATTTTGGTGAAGTTAACCAAGGATGTATAATCTATTCGAGGTTGTTTGTCAGAGCCTTTGCTTGATGATGTTAATCGATATTGAATCCACCAATGATGTGAGACCTATCCGAGGTTGTATGTCGGAGCTTTTTCTCGACGACGTTAACTCGTATGGAAGAGGTCGAGAAAATCCACCAAGAATATGAGACCTTTCTGAGGTTGTATGTCAGAGCCCTACTCGATGACATTAACCTGTGTGGAAGAGGTCGAGAGAATCCACTAAGAATAGAAGACCTTTACGATGTTGTATATCAGAGCCCTACTCGATGACATTAACCTGTGTGGAAGAGGTCAAGAGAATCCACCAAGGATGTGAGACCTTTCCAAGGTTATATGTCGGAGCCTTTGCTCGACGATGTTAACCTGTGTAGAAGAGGCCGGGAGAATCCACCAATGATGTAAGACCTTTCCGAGGTTGTATGTCGGAGCCTTTGCTCGACAATGTTAACCTGTGTTGAAGAGGTCGAGAGAATACACCAAGGATGTGAGACCTTTCCGAGGTTGTTTGTCGGAGCCTTTGCTCGACGACGTTAACCTGTGTGGAAGAGGTCGGGAGAATCCACCAAGGATGTGAGACCTTTCCAAGGTTGTATGTCGGAGCCTTTGCTCGACGACGTTAACCTGTGTGGAAGAGGTCGCGAGAATCCACCAAGGATGTGAGACCTTTCCGAGGTTGTATGTCGGAGCCTTTGCTCAACGACGTTAACCTGTATGGAAGAGGTCGAGAGAATCCACCAAGGATGTGAAACCTTTCTGAAGTTGTATGTCGGAGCCTTTGCTCAACGACATTAATCTGTGTGGAAGAGGTCGAATCGAATCCCCCTGGGATTGATTTTTCTTTGATTGGGAGGGGGCGAACGCCACGTATATCCCGAATCAAAAGTGAAGAAAGTCTATCTTTAGACCGTTACTGTATTTTTGAGGTCGAGGTTAAGACCTTTCCCAATGAGTAGAATTAGTCCAATAAGGGACTGTATAAAGCTTGCAATTGATTTGAAGTATTCTTACATTTGCTCGGATATTCCTGAAATATCAACTTGATGTTGAAGGTATTGGAAGATCTACTTGACCAAGGTTTGAGTCAAAGTTGCCCCCCAGTCCGCATCTGCTTCATATGATATTGATGTTATGTGTGATCTTTTGAGATTGGAGCAAAAGTTGCCCCCCAGTCAGGAACCACGTTCCCACAGACGGCGTCAAACTGTTGCATCCAGGAGTATTCGCGGCGGTAGAGAAATATCATATTTAACGTCTTAGCTGTAATATCTCGTTCCCTTACTGTTCCTCTCTGATTTGGATTTTCCTCCCAGAATCGGCCAGGACGAAGTTTGGATCGTCCAGGCCGATCAGTGCATGGAAAACAGCTGATTTCTGGAGTGTTCTGGAATGATTTCTGGACAGGATCGTCCAGGACGATATTGAGATCGTCCGGGACGATCGGCACTGTTCACAATACCGTCCTGATCATCGCCCTGGGAATGGTCCAGGACGATCAGAATTTGGTCTGATCGTCCCGGGACGATCGGGCGATCGGCCAGGCCGATCTGTGTATGATATAAGGAAATGAGCTCGTTTTGAGGAGAGAGAAAATCAGATTTTAAAATCAGATATCTGAGGAGAGAGAAAGAGAAAAGGAAAAAGAGGAAGCTGGTTTTCGGAGACCGCGGAGCGCTTTTCGTCCGACGTCGCTGTTGGGAAAAGTGAAGATCTAGTGGTAAGGACTCCGAACCCTGTTTCTGTTTTCAAAGATGTTGTGTTTTGACCGAGTTGGGATTTGTTTTGTGTTTTCGTAGTCGACTTTTCGACATGATTTCGATTTGACACAACTTCCACCGCACAACTTCTGATATGTTATAGATATGATTATTGTACACGATTTGACTGTATTCTACGAAGATTTTACCGGTCGGAATTGATTCTACGCGATTTTAATCGAATAGAAAATTATCGGGACGTGATTTGATTTGGTTTCTATAGGATAATAGTCTTGTATTGATGTTATAGATATTCTACTGTAATTTGGAAGAATTTGGATATTGAATCTTTTTGCAGGATTTTTGTGTAAATTTGACCGACTACCGTTACGCTGCCCGATTTTCGTACGATTCCTGAATTGTATGAGATTGATAGATTGAACTAATATTGCATTGATTATTGATATGATTGCTTTAATATTGACTATTGAATTGTTTATTGATTGAATTGACTATTGATACTGATTGCAAGTGGAACCTGGTTGAACATTGGTAGAAGATTGATTGATACCTGTACAGGATGGTGGGCCGACGGGCTTTCCTTTAAACCATTGATTATTGATATAACGATTGGGAGCCATAAGGAGTTTATTGATTGATATGCCGACGGGCGAAAAGAGTGACGACTCTTATTGATTGAACCAATGTATTATCTACAACAGCAATATGGATTCTATAACAGCAACATGACCAGTAGATTGTACTTGTTCAGTATATAGTATTGAATTGCATGTTTACTGTATTGCTTTATAGATTCATTGTTTTATAGATTCCTGCTTTATCGACTTTGATTGGATTTACTAGATCGTACGATTGCATTGATTTCACTGATTGATTTCTGTGCATCGACATTGAGTATTGATATAGAAATGGATGAATATAGATACTGCATCGATAGCATGGACATCGTACTACTGCTTATAGAATTATTGATACTGCTGCCTATAGATTCATTGATTTCTGCCTATAGATTCATTGTATTTCTGCCGTATCGCTTTTCTCTACTGATTCTATTGATTTGATCGTATCGATTTGATTGACGACGTTGATTGATTTAGTTGATTATCGAATTGCCTGCTGCTGCATTGACTGGTTTTATTGACTACTGATTTGATTTCCGCTGCATAGACTCACTGACCATTGACTGATACGGATTTGATAGATTGACATGCATATTGATAGCATCGCCGTGCTTTGATTTCAGTTATAGGTATTAGGTGACCTGCTGGGCTTTGTAAAGCTCATTATATGTGGTTGATATTTTCAGGTCAGGGCTCGGGAGCAGGAGATAGGAGTTGATTCAGATTGACAGGTTTTAGTTCTTTTGATCGATAGATGATTCTTTTGTACTCAGGACATGATAGATTTCTCTACTTGTATTGATATTGTAGTTCCTGAGTATTGTACATGATGTTTTGAGATATGAATCGACTTGAATATTGATGTTTTAAATTTTATAGATGTTTGATAGATTGCTTACTGAAGGTTTATAGATAACTCTGGTAAATTGTTGCGGAATTGATCGACATTCTTTCCAAGTTAGATCTCGGGGCATGACATTAGCATTGTACGAAAATCCGGCACGCAATCAGATAAGGATAGAGGGTCTAGCATTTATGAGACACCAAGATTTTTACGTGGAAAACCCCTGTAAAAGGGGAAAAAACCACGGGGCCTAGCCCAGTTTGAATGAATCCACTAGTATTGCAGTCGATTACAAATGAGGCCCTTCCTTGGTGGAAGGTCTTAGCTTGATGTACATCTTATGGAGTACATTACATGATGTAAATAGAAAGGATCACTATTGACATATTCACTTTGTTAGAAGGACTGCAGTCGGCGGGCGACGTAGGTCAGAGGACCGTAGTCAGCTGGCGACGGAGGACTGTAGTCGGCGGGCGACATAAGTCAGGAGGACCGTAGTCAACGGGCGACGGATGTCGGAAAGACTGTAGTCGGCGGGCAACATAAGTCAGGAGGACCGTAGTCGGCTGGTGACGGAGGTCGGAAGGACTGTAGTCTGACGACGAAGATCAGTAGGACAGCGTTAGGTCGAAGTCCAGCAATGAAAAGAAATGCATCTTCGCATAGATGTCCAGCGAAGTCCGATAACCGGTAGAAGTCTGGCCGGGTAGAGACTTGGCGAAGAGTGAAGGTCCGACGTCGGGTAGAAGTCCGACGTCCGGCCTCCCTTGGGCGGAGTTTCGGCGTCAGGAGGGAACTCTATCATTAAATGAGAATAATTTCAACATCACGTGGAAGTTGTGCAAATTCCCGGCGTTTCCTAAAAATCCGGCAGAGTTCCGGCGTCTTCAGGCGGCAGGAAGAGCTCCGGCGGTGGTCGAGGAGGTGAGGAATCTCCTTTTCCCCTTTCTCCTCTTCTTCTTCTCTCTCTTCCCTTGAGTCCCCTTTGTGTAGAATGAGGGCTCTATTTATAGTTTTTCTGGAGTGGCATATCCCGTAAATAGGCGTGAGATCATGGGTGAATTAGGAGTGGTTTGAATGGACGGCCGATATCGAATCCTTTGATCATGCACCGTTCATTGGGCATTTGAAGGCCTTAATGATATTGGAATTTGGTAATCTTGGGCTTGTTGGATTCGTCTCGTCGAGCCGTTCGATTCGAGTATAAGCTCGTCAAAATCGGAGACCGTTTGATAACTCAAATTGCGGTTTGAACCTTCCAACAGCGCTTTGAGCCTTTGATTCGAACTCATTTGGGCTCGGATTGGGTTGTTCTTGGTGTCGTTGGGTTCGTATTTTTGAGACGCTCAGTTTGACTGTAAGTTCATTGAAATCGGAGTTCGGGAGCTTTCAAATTTAATTTTTGAAGTTTCCAACTAGCTTTTGCCTCAAGATTCGTGCCCGATCAAGATAATTTTTGCGTGATGTATCATATATATATATATATATATATATATATATATATATATATTGCAAAGTCTTTTCTAACATTCTAAAGTCTTTCTCTTTAACCTATTTTAGACATTGTCTCTATTATCTTGATATGTCATTATCCTTTATTTTTTTGTGAGGATCTTTTTGAGTATTTATAAAATCATTTTATAAAAGGCTTCCTCCAATCTATTTTCCCATGGAATATAAATTGATAAATATTATCAACTAATTTTATGCCGATCGAAGAATCTTCTTATCTTGGTACTTTTTAAGCTGGGTTATTATCTGAAGTAATGCAACATGACACGTCAAATATGTAGACAACGTTGCGAGTAAAATGTTAAATCATATGCTTGGTGGTTACTGCCTTGAACAGAGCTGCTCTAGCTCACTTAAAAAAGTGATCAGTTGCTGCTAAGATAAAACGACACCCAATTGACAATAGTGGATCAATTGAGCCAATTATATTCATGCCTCAATAGTTAAAGGGCGAAGATACAATTGCATGGTTCAACAAATTTGGCCGTTGATGCAACTTATTACGATAAACTTGATATTTGTAACACCTTTTAGCATGCTCAATACATTCTTTCGTGGATTATTATAGGCTATTGATGGTGAAAGATTGACTTCCTAACTTATCAGTCAGAGAATTGGAACCCAAAATTCTTGGGAAGCCATATAGAGCTAACAAGCTAAAATCTTTAGTCCAAATCTAATAGGATTGGCAATAAAATAAGATTGACTTCCTTTCTAGAACTCCTTAAGAATTTGAGTTATTTTTCAAAATCATTCATGTAATAATTTTTAGGGCTAGTGAAGTAGCCCATTTTATATACAAGTGATAGAAAATTTGTTGGCTAAAGTTTCTTTAGAGAATATTATAGATGATTTTAGAAGAAAATTTTGGAAAAAAAATTAGAACTTCCATAGCATTTGAGCCTCTTATTTACAAAAGTGTATTAAATGAATCTTATCTCATTTGTTATATAGAAATACACGACATTATGACATATGGCTATATATTCCTAAGTTAAAGATCTAAGCCTACTCTACAAATCCTAGTTGATGTAAATTTATGTTACATTGCCTTCGAATTATCAACATATGCACTTAAATAATATTTTATTTTAATATTAGATGATTAACCACATATACCTATAAAGAGAGATTGTGAGACCTCTAAAGTTATAAAAAAAAAGTTAAACTCTTAAGCATTAATGCGCTTTTTAGTGTGATGGTCAAAATTTTATTAAGAAACTCAACAGTTAAGTGTACTTATCATGGAGAAATTTTGGGATGGGTGGCCTCCTGTAAAGTTGCACCAAAATGACAAAATTATGAGGACCTTAGGTCAAATTGGATAATATCTCAATAGTTAAGAATTTAAGCTATTATAATTGGTATCAGAGCGATTATTGAAAGAATTGAAAGATAACAAGAGCTCTAGGAATTGATTGTGAGTCGGATAGTGTGAAATAAATGAAAGCTAAACTCTTAAACCTTGAGGCACCTTTTGGTGTAATGGTTAGAATTTCTATAAGAAACTTTGCAGTTAAGCGTGCTCAACTAGGAAGAATTTTAGGATGGGTGACATACTGAGAAGTTATACATAAAAGACAAAATCGTGAGGGTAATCCATTGAAATTTCTGCATTCATGTATCATGTATGTGTCTATGAGTATTTTGTATGAACGTAAGTGTCTGAATTTGCTCTGAAATGGACCCTACAGGGTATGTATGCATGATTTGAAAATCTAGAATTTTTTCCTCAGAGGCGCCACGATACTGAGATAGGCAACATTGTGTCATTCAGCTCTACATATTCCTGCCAAAATAAATCTAACTACAACACTCAGGGTGATGTTGTGGCGCTGCGCTCGCTAGTGGAGAGATTTGCGACGCTATATGGTAGAGCGATACGACCTAAATTTTATAAAAATATTAAAAACCACCCAAATGATTTTTATCAAATCCATTTTGTTTTGCTTAGTGTAGTTGATTATATATAAGCATTCTAGAGAAAGAAAAATAGATTTGGGTGATTTCAAATTTTTTATGATGTGAACCTAGTTCTAAAAGTTATTCGGATATAGATAGATTATATTTTGCATAGTTCAGTTTTAAAAAATATTAAATTTTTGGCATATTTCTTATTAGATTCATAATTTTTTAGCAAAAAAATAACTCTACACCCAACAAATTTTTATCGTGTAACTTTTTGTATGTTATAGAGACAATCATTCTAAATATTTAGACATTTTTTAAAAAAGATTTATGCTAGATAATTTGAAAAGTGCTATATTTTATTAAGTTGTGTTGCGTCTAGGAGTATTCGCGGCGGTAGAGAAATATAAATTTTATCGTCTTAGCGTTGTACAAAAACTCGGCACGCAATCAGATAAGAGAGAGGGTCTAGCATTTATGAGACACCAAGATTTTTACGTGGAAAACCCCTGTAAAAGGGGGAAAAACCACGGGACCTAGCCCAGTTTGAATGAATCCACTAATATTGCAGTCGATTACAAATGAGGCCCTTCCCTAGGAGAAGGCCTTAGCTTGATGTACATCTTATGGAGTACATTACATGATGTAAATACAAAGAATCACTATTGACATGTTCGCTTTGTTAGAAGGACTGCAGTCGGCAAGCGACGTAGGTCAGGAGGACCGTAGTCAGCTGGCGACGGAGGACTATAGTCGGTAGGCGACGTAAGTCAAGAGGACCGTAGTCGGCGGGCGACGGAGGTCGAAAATACTGTAGTCGGCGGGCGACATAAGTCAGGAGGACCGTATTCAACGGGCGATGGATGTCGGAAAGACTGTAGTCGGCGGGTGACGTAAGTCAGGAGGACCTGTGGACCTCCGAAAGAGCACCGCGCAAACGGGCCAATTGGAAGGGACAGATTGGATCGCGCATACGACTGACCATTGGGGATAGAGGCTTTCACCAACACACCTCGATGGGTAGCAATATACACGACCTAATCACGGGTTTCCCCCAACCGATGAAAGAGCTCGAATGGGGTTTAGTAGATGTGGGACCGAGTTTCCCACGGGCGCAAGCCCCCGTGGTTAATTACATCCCAGGCCGGAGCCTGAGAAAACTCTCGATTAAGGATTATACATTATCCTCTCCTAAAGTGGGATCGGCACAAGGGTATAGACTAAAAAATCCTACTCAAAGGGAAGAAAGGTCCGAAGGGCTGAATCGACATGCGTGGCTCATACCAGCATTCGGAGGCTCTAGGGTACTAGAGAGAAACTGGAGAGAATAAAAGTCATGCAATCAATCACATGCGTGAGAGAAGGATGGAGGTAGCGTCATCCTGTGACGCGGATAAGTAGGATTTAGGGTCCCTGAAGAGAAGGGACATACCTACTATTTAAGGCATACTACGAGACCGAGTGTAGTAGCCTCGAACCCTAAATCTAGATTGGGTTTAGTGCTCTACGAACACTAAGACCCGTGTCCTAGCTAATGCAGTGCAAGACCTGGACTTACCCCGGCCTGGATGGGGGAGCTAGCTAACCACCTAATCGATTTAAAACCATGCTGTCAAGTCAATTATGAAAGATGGGTTGGTGGTACAGTTATTGGAAATAGGACCGACATCTAGAGAATTTTCTAAGTGGTCCTAGACTTATGTTGGGTGAATGCCCCTAACTAATGCAATTAAATTTTAATTAAATTGATTTCTAATGCAATGCATGCTAGTTGAAATGTCAGCTCATGAATGCTTTGGATTTTAAAAACATTCTTAGTATAAAATAATTTTTAGAAAAGACTGGGTCTCCTTAGGTCCGGCACTTCATCCTCAAAGCCCAGATTATCCGGACTCTACCCGCAGGCAGGGAGATGTCTTATAGCAAGGAAAGAGAAATGCAGTAATATGCATGCGACCCCAGACGGTTCCGGCAATTCCCTAGGTTCGTTAAGTTTCTATGTTATTTAAAACTTAAATTTTTGGAGATTAATTACGAGTAGAAGAATTTTATAGTCCTTAATGAGCCTAATACGATCCAGGCGAAAACAAAAATGGCATGCAAGAAAGAACCTAGAAAAAACAGATATTTCTAAGCGCAATCAGGTAAGCACATCAATATAAATCCACAAACTAATCAAATAAATGTCCATAGGCCAACTGCCCTTTAATTACAACCCAGGGTATGCAGAAAAGTAAAGTGGCCGGGCACCACTGCCAATAACTCGGATTTCTAAGCCTATGACAGACGCCAACAACTTTGAGTGGGATATTGAGTCTTCAAATCTTTAGTATTCTGGGTATCTTCTCCTTGGACTTCTTGGATCTCTCCTCCTTGGACTCCTTGGAAATCTCCTCCTTGGACTCCTTGGATCCGTCGTGGCTTGAATATTAAAACGAAGAGACAATTCTCCCAATATGGGGGTATTGCCTTTTCTCTTTAGATATCTAAAGCCATCCAACTCGATCTTCCAAATGGAAGAAGACTCTCCCCTTAGGGATGCCTTCTTCTTTTGGAATCCGAGTTGGATAAGAATATCCCGACTCATAGTTGTTTTCACAACTCTTAATAATTATTACAAATATTACATTAATTGAAAAGTAGAAAATTCTAAAAGGACCTGCATGGTTATCCTAATAAAAATCCCAAGCAGTTCATTTATAAAAAAAAATGCTAACACCATTGACCCTGTGCCAAGCCATGCTCTTAATTATGAGGGCCAAGCAGCTCCATCTGTGCAGTTATAATTATTAATTTTAGCCATCATTTTTATTTAGGGGGAGCTGAGCAAGCACCTACATAAGACAATATTAGAAATCATAACAATGCCCTCCCCCTTTTATCAACTTGAGCATGGCCACCTGCACGGAAGAACAGGATATATATATATATATATATATATATATATATATATATATATATATATATATATATATATATATATATATATATATATATATATATATATATGGCGCTCCTAACCTAGGGGTAAATCTAGCGCTCACATCCAGAGTACAGAAAAAGTAAGCAAACACACCAATCATTTTTCAAACAGCATACAGTGAAAACCACGGAAAGCTCCGGCACACAGCAGAAAAATAAAACCCAGCGGCCTACCCTAGGTCTAGAAGTGGTTCCCTAGTAAACCATTCTATGTATGTGTAAGGCTTGTGTAGTTTGGATAGGTCTTAGGCAGGGTAGTTAGTTAAAATTGTCTAAAGTTCAAGTCTGTTGAAGGCCAGAAAAGGAAATTTTTGTTGAAATTCAAATATTAGTGAATTGGGGTGCATTTTAGTTAATATAGTTTGTTGATCAATTTTAGGAACTTAGGATGATGATATTTGAAGTTAAAGTTATATTAGCCAATTTTGGAAAGTTCCGGGTCCTCCTAGGAACTAGACTAAGGGTCCAAAAAGTCACTATGGGAAAAAGGCTAAGTCTGAGTCTCCTAACATTTTAGAAAAATACTAGACCTTAATGCGAGTAGTTAGACATGTAATAGGCTGAAATCGGAGTTCTCTAGGCAAAGTTATGGATTTTCTAAGTTTCGGGCCCTAAATGAACTACGATTGATCAAAAAGTTGACTTTCTAATCTGGGTCATTTTCTGGAAACCTAAGATTTTTAATAAATACTAGGCCCTAATTGGAGTCTAATGCAAGTGAGTTTACCTAATTTGGAATTTTCTACAATTAGTTATGAATTTCTAAAGATCAGGACAATTAAGGGAATTTTCTAAAATTCCTAATAAATGCCCCTTTTTATAGTTTTGATCCAAATCAACTCCAAACTGATTGGAATCACCCTCAAAGGTCAGGGATGACCTAAAAGAATGTTCCCAAGTGTTTGAAAAAAATTTGGGATTTTTAATAATTTTTAATGAATTATTAGGGGCAAAAAGATAAATTCCACCTATGGTCAAATTAAGGGTCAACCTGAAGTCAAACTTGGGAGCCCTATTTATCTAAGGTCAAGGGTCATATTTTGGTCAATTTGAGATATGGTGGGTAATTTTTTGACCTAAAATGTATTTATTGCATTTTTCGGAAGGTCTCGGAGCCTTATTTAACCAGTTAATTAGGGTTAGTTAACTAAGGGGTCTAAAGACTCCTACAAATTCCTAGAAAATTCTGGGAGGTTTATGATGTCACTAAGTTTAAGTATTGAAGTTTTCATGTCAATCCGGGATCTATCCTAGCTCCTAGAAAACTTCTAAGTTTGCTAGACGAGTCCTTAATTATTGTCCTTAGGGTGTCACTACGTTGTAGGAGTTTAAAGTGATGTTTTAGCTAACCCTCAAGGTAATAAATGCATGGGAGTACAAAAATAAAATAAACACACCATGTCCTTAGATCTAGGAGAACCTAAGCTAAGTGTTCGTGGTGTGACCTACACATGCAATCTACGAAAAATTAAAGGACAGACACCTAATGAAGGGATTAGTGAATGATTGGAACTCAATCACCCACTAATCCACTCCCCCATAATTGCTCTTCATTCATAGAACCTATGTCTAAAATTTCATAAGTAGTGGATCTCCCAAAATTAAGAGATTTAATACATAAGTAATTTTTAAAATATTTTAAAATACTTACAATATATAAACCTTTGGAAAATAGCATAATTAAAAAAAGATCAATTTATGATAAATACATATAAGGGAGACCCACTGGCTACCCTAACGAATGCTCAAGCGATTTGAAAGTAGTTTGTATCCAGAAAATATTTGTTATATTAATATATAAATATCAAAATCCCCAAATAATTGGATCAAAACAGGAATCTATTCATACAGCCAAAATCAGAGGCTAAAAATGGTTTTAGAACATAAAGCTCGTCTTCCTGAAAAGAACGAGGGGTTATACACAAAAATCCGATTTAAAACGACGAAGATATGATTTTCCGAAGTTTAAACACAATAAAATAATATTTTAAAATAGTGTTGTTTTACTGTTTTAGACATATCAGAAAATCTAAACAGAATTTTCACCCAAAAATGGTTTCAACTGTACAGAATTCCAGATACACCCAAAACAAGGTGTTGTGCACTAAAATCCGACTCAAAACGAGAAAGTTACGCGATTTCAAAGTTTAAAGAACATAATTAAGTAGTTTTAAAATAGTGCAACTGACTGTTTTCAAAAATAATTGCAGACATATCAAAAATGTTTGAGCAAAATCAACTCTAAAGTGTGCAGAATTCAAATACGTTCAAATCAAGGTGTTGTGTGTCAAAAACCGACTTAAAACGAGGAAGATATGCATTTTGCAAGATCAAATACAATAAATAGATTAAAAAAAATGATTTAAAATAAATAATATTTAAAAAAATAATAATAATAATTATTATTATTATTAAAGATAGTATGGAACAATACTTTAATAGTTATTAAATTTAAAGTAATCTAAAGTATATAATGACAATAATATTTTAATCATTTAATAATATTTTAAGTAATTTAATTAATTATAATAGTTAAAATAATATTTAAATAATAATTAAAAAAAGTTATATAAACATACTAATAATAATCATATAAATAATGAAAACATAAAACAGTAACAAAAAGATTAAGATAATAATTATTATTAATTATTATAATAAATACTTAAATAAATAACAAAAATAATTAGAATAATATATATATTTAAATAGTATTTTTACTGTTTTATAAATCATTTAAAATTCACATATCATTTTTATAAAAGACTTTTTTTAATGTGCGGAGAATAAAAATCCGGACAAAATGAGGTATTATACACGAAAATCGGACGAAAAACGGATTTTTGGTGATTTTTTGAAGTTTAAATAGCTTTTAAAATAAATTTTACATTAAAATAATCGGCCGGCGACACGTGGCTCCACGGGATTAGGCGCGCGGTTCTCGGCCAATGATTGCGCCGCCGCAATCATTGGCTATGATTAGCCAATCATCACGGCGGCGGTCCCGCGCTCCACTTAACCATGTCGGATACCTCCTCGACCGTCCGATCTTCCGCCGTCTCGGATGGACGGCTGTGATCGAGCCGGACGGTGATCCGATCCTGCCCGAATACACGCGCTGTCAGACGAGGCTCAGGATGGCAGGATCTCAACCGTCCATCATCAGATCGACGGCTAAGGGGAGACGCCACGCATGTAATGCCGGTCCCGAGCCCTAGGGGTGTTTTTTGTCGATTTCTCTCGATTGGGTGAACGAAATCAAACGAAATTTTAGATCTAGAATCTAGAAGCGAAGAGCATTCATGGGGTATATTTTGTTCGAATTAAAACGCGCTAATAACGATGCTAATTAACCCTAAGTGTTCTAACTAGGGTTTAGGTTTTACCTCAATCCACACGGTGGATTCGAGAGATCTTGGGCTTGTTGGACTCGTGGACTCCTCTAGAACAAGTTCTTAGTTGACACCGAGATCCAAAGCACGCTCGATCGCTCGGGATACGTCCTAGAACATAAAACAGCTCGGGTTCGCCGGAGGGTTCGCCGCCGGCGGCTTTGGGTGGTCGGATTTCGATTGGGGAAGGTGTGGAAGGGCTGTAGGAACCCTCTTGCAAAATCTTAGAGGCTGGGAAAGTCTCTTGAGAAAGCAAGAGCAAAAAAGTCCTTTCCAAACCTAAATTTTTCCTATTTAAAGCTCCTAGCTCTATCACCAACGGCTTGGATCTAATCTAAGAGCCATTAGGAGGAAAAATCCACTGAATCCCGTGGGATTTGAATTAAAAAATGCTCATGGGCTTTTAAATGCATTAAAGGAGGCTTAATTCCAATTAAATAGGTCATTTTGACCTAATTATGACTTGGTTTGACCAAGTCAAGGTTTGACTTGGTCAACCAAGTCAATCAGGTCAAGGAGGGTGGGGACCAAGCCATGGAAGGGTTTGAAATTAATTTAAAATTGATTTGAGCTCTTTAGGTCAACTTGGGTCAACCCGGGTTGACCTGGTCAACCAGGTTGACCCAAGGCCTAGGCCCGGGCTCAACAGACTCAGTTTGACTCACTGAACCTATTGGAGAGGGTCTTGGGGTCTAACTTGGTCAATTTGACCAAGTCAACCCTTTGACCAAGGTTTTGGGCAAAATCGAGGTCAACAGGACCGTAGTCGGCTAGCGACAGAGGTCGGAAGGACTGTAGCCTGACAACGAAGATCAGTAGGACAGCGTCAGGTAGAAGCCCAGCAATGGAAAGAAATCCATCTTCGCGTAGACGTCTAGTGAAGTCCGATAACCAGTAGAAGTCCGGCGTCGGGTAGAAACTTAGCGAAGAGTGAAGGTTCGACGTCGGGTAGAAGTCCGACGTCTGTTGTTGACAAAGGAGAACTTCGGCTTCCCTTGGGCGGAGTTTCAGCGTCAGAAGGGAACTCCGTTGCAAATTGGGAATAATTTCAGCATCACGTGGAAGTTGTGCAAATTCTTGGTGTTTCCTGAAAATCCGGCAAAGTTCCGGCTTCTTCAGGCGGCAGGAAGAGCTCTGGCGGTGGTCGAGGAGGTGAGGAATCTCCTTTTCCCCTTTCTCCTCTTCTTCTTCTCTCTCTTCCCTTCCCCTTCTTTCTCCAAAACCTATAAATAGGCCCCCTAGGCCTTTAGAAATCTTGCACATTCTCTTTCTTTTTCCCTCTGGCTCTCTGGCGGCTGAGGTCTCCGCTATTTGCGAGCGGGAAACTTTCCCTGCTCGAATTAGCGCCCTCTTCGCGCGCAGGAGTTACGGAACTTCCCTTCCTTCCCCCACGGTTCTCTGGCGGCTTAGGCTTCCGCTATTTGCCAGCGGGAAACTTCCCCTGCTTGAATTAGCGACCCTCCTCGCGCACAGGAGTTACGCGATTTGAATGTCATTTGAGCGGAAGTTTACTGGCGATGGACGATCGAGTTGAAGCCCATTAGCAGTCAACGATCGAGTGTGGAGCCAAAGGAAAGAGTTCGAGTGTGCGTTACAAGTAACAGTCGAGCGAGAAGCCGATGACTAGTAGTAGTCCGCTGACGAGCAGAAGTCCGACGTCGGGTAGAAGACCGATGAGAATTCGTCGATGAGCAGGAGTGTGACGACGAGTAGGAGCCCGCTGACAAGCAGAAGTCCGACGTCGGGTAGAAGTTCAACGTCGGGTAGAAGTTCAACTTCGGGTAGAAGACCGATGAGGATTCGTCGACGAGCAGAAGTCTGACGACGAGTAGAAGTCCGACGATGCGTAGGAGTCTTATGACGAGCAGAAGTCCGACGTCAGGTAGAAGTTCAACGTCGGGTAGAAGACCGACGAGAATTTGTCGACGAGCAGGAGTCTGACGACGAGTAGGAGTCCGCTGACTAGCAGAAGTCCGACGTCGGGTAGAAGTTCAACGTCAGGTAGAAGACCGACGAGAATTCGTCGACGAGCAGGAGTCTGACGATGAGTAGGAGTCCGCTGACGAGCAGAGGTCCGCTGACGAGCAGAAGTCCGACGTCGGGCAGAAGTTCAACGTCGGGTAGAAGACCGACGAGAATTCATCGACGAGCAGGAGTCTGACGACGAGTAGGAGTCCGCTGACAAGCAGAAGTCCGACGAAAAGGAGAAGTCCTTCATCGGGTAGAAGACCGACGATGAGTAGAAGTCTGCTGACGAGCAGAAGTCTGACGTCGGGTAGAAGTTCAACGTTGGGTAGAAGACCGACGAGAATTCGTCGACGAGTAGGAGTCTGAAGACGAGTAGAAGTCCGCTGACGTGCAGAAGTCCGCTGACGAGCAGAAGACCGACGTCGGGTAGAAGTTCAACGCCAGGTAGAAGACCGACGAGAATTTGTCGAGGAGTCTGACGACGAGTAGGAGTCCGCTGACGAGCAGAAGTCCGCTGACGAGCAGAAGTCCGACGTCGGGTATAAGTTCAACGTCAGGTAGAAGACCGACCAGAATTTGTCGACGAGCAGGAGTCTGACGACGAGTAGGAATCCGCTGACGAGCAAAAGTCCGCTGACGAGCAGAAGTCCGACGCTAGAGAGAAGTTCGACGTCGGGTAGAAGACCGACGAAAGTTTGTCAATGAACAGAAATCCGACGACGAGTAGGAGTCCGCTGACGAGCAGAAGTCCGCTGACGAGCAGAAGTCCGACGCCAGGGAGAAGTCCGACGATGCGTAGGAGTCTTCTAACAAGCAGAAGTCTGATGACGAGTAGAAGTCCGCTGACGAGCAGAAGTCCGACGATGCGTAGGAGCAGAAATCCGACAACGAGTAGAAGTTCAACGTCGGGTAAAAGACCGACGAAAGTTCGTCGACGAGCAGAAGTCCGACGTCGAGCAGAAGTCCGCTGACGAGCAGAAGTCCGATGTCGGGTAAAAGTCCGCTGACGAGCAGAAATCCGACGACAGAAAGAAGTACGACGTCGGGTAGGAGTCCGCTAACGAGTAGAAGTCCGACGTCGGGTGGAAGTCCGACGTCGGGTAGAAGTTCAACGTCGGGTAGAAGACCGACGAGAATTTGTCGACGAGCAGGAGTCTGACGACGAGTAGGAGTCCGCTGACGAGCAGAAGTCCGCTGACGAGCAGAAGTCCGACGCCAGGGAGAAGTCCGACGTCAGGTAGAAGTCCGCTGACGAGCAGAAGTCTGACGATAGGGAGAAGTTCTTCATCGGGTAGAAGACCGACGAAAGTTTGTCGACGAGCAGAAGTCTGACGACGCGTAGGAGCAGAAATCCGACAACGAGTAGAAGTTCAACGTCGGTTAAAAGACTGACGAAAGTTCGTCGACGAGCAGAAGTCCGATGAAGAGCAGAAGTCCGCTGACGAGCAGAAGTCCGATGTCGGGTAGAAGTCCGCTGACGAGCAGAAATCCGACGACAGAGAGAAGTACGACGTCGGGTAGGAGTCCGCTAACGAGCAGAAGTCCGACGTCGGGTGAAAGTCCGACGTCGGGTAGAAGTTTAACATCGGGTAGAAGACCGACGAGAATTTGTCGACGAGCAGGAGTCTGACGACGAGTAGGAGTCTGCTGACGAGCAGAAGTCCGCTGACGAGCAGAAGTCCGACGCCAGGGAGAAGTTCAACGTCGGGTAGAAGACCGACGAAATTCCTGCAAGGCAAAAATTCAGCGACAAGAGGAAATTCAACATCGGGAAGAAATTTAACTTTGTGGAGAAGTTAAATGGAAGTCCCTTGACGGCATTCTAGCGACCTTAACCAAGGATGTAAGACCTATCCGAGGTTATATGTTAGAACATTTATTCGATGACATAAGCCCTGCTCGACGACGTTAACCTGTGTGGAAGAGGTCGGGAGAATCCACCAAGGATGTGAGACCTTTCCGAGGTTGTATGCCGAAGCCTTGCTCGACGACGTTAACCTGTGTGGAAGAGGTCGAGAGAATACACCAAGGATGTGAGACCTTTCCGAGGTTGTACGTCGGAGCCCTGTTCGATGACGTTAACCTGTGTGAAAGAGGTCGGGAGAATCCACTAAGAATGTAAGACTTTTCCGAGGTTGTATGTCGGAGCCTTTGCTCGACAATGTTAACCTGTGTGGAAGAGGTCGAGAGAATCCACCAAGTATGTGAGACCTATCCGAGGTCGTTTGTCGGAGTCTTTGCTCGACGACGTTAACCTGTGTGGAAGAGGTCGGGAGAATCCACCAAGGATGTGAGACCTTTTCGAGGTTGTATGTCGGAGCCTTTGCTCGACGACGTTAACCTGTGTGGAAGAGGTCGAGAGAATCCACCAAAGATGTGAGACCTTTCCTAGGTTGTATGTCGGAGCCTTTGCTCGACGACGTTAACCTGTGTAGAAGAGGTCGAGAGAATCCACCAAGGATGTGAGACCTTTCCGAGGTTGTATGTCGGAGCCTTTGCTCGACGACGTTAACCTGTGTGGAAGAGGTCGAATCGAATCCCCCTGGGATTGATTTTGCTTTGATTGGGAGGGGGCGAACGCCACGTATATCCCTAATCAAAAGTGAAGAAAGTCTATCTTTAGACCGTTACTGTCTTTTTGAGGTCGAGGTTAAGACCTTGCCCAATGAGTAGAAGTCCAACAAGAGACTATATAAAGCTTGCAATTAATTTGAAGTATCCTCACATTTGCTCGGATATTTCTGAAATATCAACTTGATGTGAAGGTATTGGAGGATCTATTTAACCATGGTTTGAGTCAAAGTTGCCCACCTCAGTCCGCATCTGCTTCTTATGATATTGATGCTATGTGTGATCTTTTGAGATTGGAGCAAAAGTTGCCCCCCAGTCGGGAACCACGTTCCCACAGACGGCGCCAAACTGTTGCGTGTTAGAAAATACGCGGCGGTAGAGTTTGTAAATTCGCGTCCGAGCGTTGCACGTAAGTTTAACACACAAACAGAAAAGAGGAGTGAACACCAAGAATTTTTACGTGGAAAACCCAAAAAGGGAAAAAACCACGGGGCATCGCCCAGTTGCAAAGTTCCACTAGTATTTTTGTAGATTACAAATGGCGGATTCGTCCCACAAGTTTGGATAATCCAAGTACAATTTGTTCCTTCCATGAAATTTACAAGATTCTGCGAATTCCTGGCGTTTCCCGAAAATCCGGCAGAGTTCCGGCGTCTTCAGACGGCAGGAAAAGCTCCGGCGTCTGTGGTCGAGGAGGTGAGGAATCTCCTATTGCCCTTTCTCCTTCTCCTTCTCTTCTTCTTCTCTCTCTTCACTTTCCCACTTTGTGTAGAATGAGGGCTCTATTTATAGTTTTTCTGGAGTGGCATGACCCGTAAATAGGCATGAGATCAAGGGCGAACAGGGAGTGGTTTGAATGGACGGCCGATATTGAATCCTTTGATCATGCACCATTCGTTGGGCATTTGAAGGTCTTAATCATGTCGGAATTCGGCAATCTTAGGCTCGTTGGATTCGTCTCGTCGAGCCGTTCGATTCGAGTATAAGCTCGTCAAAATCGGAGACTGTTTGGTAACTCAAATTGCGGTTTGATCCTTCCAACAGCGCTTTGAGCCCTTGATTCGGACTCATTTGGGCTCGGATTGGGTTGATCTTGGTGTCGTAGGGTTCGTATTTCCGAGACGCTTAGTTTGACTGTAAGCTCGCTGAAATCGAAGTTCATATGCTCCTGAAATTAATGTTTGAAGTTTCCAACTAGCTTTTGCCTTGAGATTCGTGCCCGATCAAGATAATTTTGAGATGACGTATCAGTTGCCCCCCTATTTCCGGACGTCGAAGCTCCAGGAGTCCGAAAATATGCATTACAAATTTTAAAGAATTTTCTCGAGTGTCCTAGAATTGATCTTGCGTGTAGGAGGTCCGGACGGCCTTGAAAGTGCCAAAATTGGATCAGGAACATGGAAAAACGTGTCCGAGGACCCCAAAAATGTCAAATTTGAACTTTTCGGGACGAAATTCGGGCCAGGATTGGACCGGGCAGCCGAACCGGCCGGACCGGCAGGCCGGCCGCCGCCGCCGCAGTTGCCGGCGTGGAACCGCGGCCGCGCGCGTGCGCCTGCGTCTGCGTGGAACCTCGGCAGGCGCGGGCGCAGCCCAGGCGCGCAGCAGCGGCCATGCCGACGGCAGGCAAGTGCCGAGGTTCCACGCAGGCGCACGCGCGCGGCCGCGGTTCCACACCGGCAGCTGCGGCGGCGGCGGCCGGCCTGCCGGTCCGGCCGGTTCGGCTGCCCGGTCCAATCCGGGCCCGAATTTCGTCCCGAAAAGTTCAAATTTGACATTTTTTGGGTCCCCGGACACGTTTTTCCACGTTCCTGACCCAATTTTTGCACTTTCAAGGCTGTCCGGACCTCCTACACGCAAGATCAATCCTAGGACACTCAAGAAAATTCTTTAAAATTTGTAATGCATATTTTCGGACTCCTGGAGCTTCGACGTCCGGAAATAGGGGGGCAACTGATACGTCATCTCAAAATTATCTTGATCGGGCACGAATCTCAAGGCAAAAGCTAGTTGGAAACTTCAAACATTAATTTCGGGAGCATATGAACTCCGATTTCAGCGAGCTTACAGTCAAACTGAGCGTCTCAGAAATACGAACCCAACGACACCAAGATTAACCCAATCCGAGCCCAAATGAGTCAGAATCAAGGGATCAAAGCACTGTTGGAATTATCAAACCGCAATTTGAGTTACCAAACGGTCTTCGATTTTGACGAGCTTATACTCGAATCGAACGGCTCGACGAGACGAATCCAACGAGCTTAAGATTGCCAAATTCCTACATGATTAAGACCTTCAAATTCCCAACGAATGGTGCATGATCAAAGGATTCAATATCGGCCGTCCATTCAAACCACTCCCTGTTCGCCCTTGATCTCACGCCTATTTACGGGTCATGCCACTCCAGAAAAACTATAAATAGAGCCCTCATTCTACACCAAGGGGGAAATTGAAGAGAGAGAAGAAGAAGAGAAGGAGAAGGAGAAAGGGGAATAGAAGATTCCTCACCTCCTCGACCACCGCCGCCGGAGCTTTTCCTGCCGTCTGAAGACGCCGGAACTCTGCCGGATTTTCGAGAAACGCCAGGAATTCGCAGAATCTTGTAAATTTCGTGGAAGGAACAAATTGTACTTGGATTATCCCAACTTGTGGGACGAATCCGCCATTTGTAATCTACAAAAATACTAGTGGAACTTTGCAACTGGGCGAGGCCCCGTGGTTTTTTCTCTTTTTAGGTTTTCCACGTAAAAACTCTTGGTGTTCACTCCTCTTTTCTGTTTGTGTGTTAAACTTACGTGCAACGCTCGGACGCGAATTTACAAACTCTACCGCCGCGTATTTTCTAACACGCAACAAGTTGGAAAATAATTCTAACTCCATAAAATAGTGATGTAGTGTTAAGAGCAGTCTCTAATAATCGAATGAAATTTAAAAATTGTGAAATTCTCATTAGTTAATTTTTTTGCATACCGATAAAATATTTTATGAATTTCTAAGATTTATTCATTTGTATTTCTTTTAGTGCAATAAAATGATACATGCGCTTATTTGCTTGAAATATATGATTATGTGAAGTTATGATATTAAAGGAAGTTATGGTGTGGAATACACAGTGAGTCATAAGAGCCTTGAATTTCTAAATATCTGATACATGCTAAGCAGTGGGTGTCATAAGGACTTATTCTCTAATATGCAAGTATAAGAGAGATATAAGGGCCTGAATTTTGATATCTCTTTCTAACAGGAAGTATAAGGGCATGAGAATATATATATATATATATATATATATATATATATATATATATATATATATATATATATATATATATATATATATATATATATATATATATATATATATATATATATATATTGGCTTAAAGACTTTTTTATATTAAAAAACCAAAGAGATTACATAATACAACAACGATAAAGCGACCAAAAAGTGAATACGACAAGCTAAAAATGGGCTCAGTAAACAGTCCAAGCATCAAACGTCCAAGCCGCTCCGCACGGACCATCCAGAAATAATCGGTTGCCACCAGCAAAACGACCTGGACGCGAATCCCGATCACATCATTGTCCTCAGCCAGTCGTAGCATCCAAACGAACAATAAAGCCAAGCCTTCCTCAATAAAATCAACAAAACGAACATCCAAAAAACATTGCAAATCATCGTTTACGACGACCACGCCCCCAAAACTTCCCTCGGGTTGCATTGGAAGAACGAACAAGGGAAAAATCATTATCCGACTCAAAAAATTCAGAATAAACCTCCTCCTCCGACGAATCATTCAACCAACTGTTCTGATCCCTAATATCTTTACCCGAATACTTCCCCACCAAATCAGCCAATACATGAGTATCAACCGCTTTTACAGGAATCTCAACTACACTGTTCCTTTCCTCAACAATCAACGACGGGCACAAAACTTCCACCCCACTCGGCTCCACACCAGCAAGCATGTCATCCCCAGCACCACCTTCCTCGATCTCTATCACCTTAACAGCCCCAATAGAATTCAAATCATGAGAAGGTAAACTATCAGAAATATCAACAGTCATATTATCCTTATTAACTTCCGTCACCACAGCAATTGCCGAAGACTCAAAAATCATTCCCTGCCTAACACCTCCATCCAACACGGGAATGAAAGGTAAAGCAACAGGAGATAATAAGGTTTTATCTGCAGCCAAAGGCACACCGTTACCCAAATTCAAATCCACAGAACCATCCAAATTCTCCTGTGACAAGCCAATATCGGTAGCACAACCTACAGGATCAACAGATAGCAGATTCTTTCCCACAGAATTAACTTCATCAACATTAACCACATCAGCATTTACACCCTTAATGTCATTCACACCATCTAAATGAGCAATAATTTCCACAGGGCGTTCCGCAACAGAATGAAAAACCGGAACAGTATCCGAACTGCACTTACCAGAAATATGCCCCAATTTTTTACAAACACCACAAAAATGAGGAAAATCATCAAAAACCACCTCTTGAGCATACCCTAGTAAATCAGATCCTAACCAAACTAGTTTAGGATAATTTTTTGTAATATCGATTTCTACTAAAACACGGGCAATCGAGGGACGAGAGCCAACCGACGTAGCTTCGTCGATTTTTAGAGGTTTACCAAATAATTCCCCTAGTCCAAAAAGAATCCTCGGAGCAAAAAAATGCGGTCAGAGATGAGGAAAAGAGATCCATATCGGTATGATCGGCGACTCAACACCGATATCCAAAGTCGGCGTCCATTTCGTAATTTTCATATAACAATTGAAAACCAAATAAGAACGATGACAAAAAATTTTGCAGTAGTCCAAATCATTTTCCAATTTAATCAAAATATGGGTAGAATCCAGGACAGTAACTGAAACATCTCCATTCAACTTTAGGTTAAAAAAAATTTTCTTATAGCATCAAGAGGAGGACATTTACTCGGAAAGAAACCAACTAAAGAAAACCTAAATGGTTCCGCTAAAGCCCTAATTTCATCATCAGAAACCAACAAAGCAGGAAGGCCACGGAAAGTAGACCGTTTCAGATCAGGAAAGGAAGAAGTAGAACCAGCAAGAGCTTGGAGAAAGGACTTAGAATGAGAAACCCCCCCAAAAAACCCAGGGTCTCTCAAAATAGACGGAGGCATAACAAAACAGCCGGAAAAAAAGACGAAAAATCGAAGCTAACACCTAAGAGAACAAGAGAACAGAGTAGGGAAAACTTTCCTGAGCAAACCGACCGAGAAAAATGCCACGCCGCCACCCAAGAAAACCCTAGGGTTTTCTCAGAGGTAAGAAGTACTTGTTTATTTATTTTCAATGCACAATCCTCCTTATTTCAATTATCTATAGTTAATATTATGTTCAATATAACAAATTTCTTATGAATTTGCCTTTAAATTTAGTTAAATACATAATAAGTGAATTATTAAAAATTTAGATTGAAGGGTGTGATCGATTGAGCTACATTAGCTCACACATATTCTGCACCCTATTTCAGAGTCTTTCCAAGAGCTGATTGAGTAGCTAATAATTCAAGGTCTGAGCTGTCTGAGTGTATAGATGTATTTTTTGAGTTTTAGTACACTCACGACTAATTATTTATTTATTTTATTTTTATTTATAGTCATGCACTACAGTGTATAAATTATTGTATATACCCTTTGATGATAATTGGAAATAATAGAAATTTGTTGATGAGTATTTTCTTCAATTTACTGAAAGTTAATTAAAAGCTTCGTGGTGAGGTTTAATTCAAAGAAGTCTAAAAAAGTTCCCAAAACTTTGATCTTAGGCTTGATCTATAACAAGTCAACATGATATGACTTCAATTTACTTTCTAACGAATTTAAATTAAGTTCTATTTGAGCTCAAATGTGACCCAAACCAGCCCAATTAGTGTGATAATGATTTCAATTTACTTTCTAACGAATTTGAATCCAATTTCAAATCAAATAAATTAGGGCTGCAAGCGAACGAAGCGTTTGACGAGCTACTCGTTGCTCGATTCGATTAAAGCTCTTCTGTGATCATTTAATTAACTAAACAAGCAAACAAGCAAGCTTGAACATGAATAATATTTTAAATACTCGATTCTTAAATAAGCAAGCTTGAACATGAATGTGTTCGAATCATTTATGTTCGTGAACAACATCATTTAAAGCTTGTGAACAAGCTTGACATTAGGCACGATAAAAGCTTGATTCATGCTCGATTAATGTACAAGAGACATTTCACATTTGTCCATATTTGCTTGATTGTTTGTTTCAAATGTTCATGAACAAATATAAGATGAATCATAGATCATTTGTTCGTTAAAGAGCTCAATTGATAGCTCAAAAAAACTAGTTATATGCAAGAATAATTGATGCGATGCATAAGTGATAAGAAGAACCTGAGGACTATTTTACCTTGCACATAGTTTAGTTAGTTGCTAGTTGCCCATCACTTAGCTACTTTTAGACCGTTAGTACAATAGTTGCTTTTAGTCACATATAGTTATTTTAGAAACTTACTGTAAAACCTTGAGTATAAGGTGTTATTCCAGGAGAAAGGAACATATACAGTTTTTATTATCTTCTTAGTAAGAACTTCATTGTTCTACTGCTTTCTTCTTGCTTGCTTGGTCTTTTTCTGTGCAAGTACTACATCAATACTCATTAGATATGTTCATGAACATGCTCATTTGATATTTTAAAAAAATTACTAATATGTTCATGAACATGTTCGATGTAATTATTTGTTAGGAGGCTCGATAAAGCTCGTTCACGAAGGTCTAGAAGTAGAGCTCATTTATAATTCATTAAAACTTGTTTGTTCAAAGCTTGAGAAGCACTAAATAACCTAAACATGAACACTAATTAATTTAAATGAATCAAACACGAACACAAACAATAAATTTCAAATCAAATATGGACCAAATTTGAATAAACTGATAATAAATGAACACAAACATGAACACTCACATACTCAGCAAATAAATGATCCAATGGTCCCAATCGCTTATGCTCTGCGTCGCTTACCAAATCCCGAAATTCGAGTGATTTTGTTTTTTGTCTCGAATAGGCATCAGGCAGAGCACGACTCGTGGATATGGCACAGCTCTTCGTCTCCTACACGACAAATTATTGGGTCAGGTGACCGGAGGCGAAAAATAAGTTCGGGCATCCAATAAAAATTTGCCGCGTTATCTTGCGCTTTTGACTTGCGCTTTAGTTGCGCTTTACTTGCGCTTTACCTGTGCTTTACCTGCGCTTTACCTACGCTTTTTTACTTGCGTTTTAGTTGCGTTTTACCTGCGCTTTACTTGAGCTTTTTTACTTGCGCTTTAGTTGCGCTTTACTTGCGCTTTACTTGCGTTAAATTTAAAATAATATTTTATTAATATCCGGACCTATCTCTGCATTCGGTCACCTGACCCAATAATTTGCCCTCTTACACACGGCAAATTATTGGGTCAGGTGACCGGAGGCGAAAAATAAGTTCGGACATCCAATAAAAATTTGCCGCGTCACCTTGCGCTTTACTTGCGCTTTTTGACTTGTGCGTTAGTTGCGCTTTACCTGCGCTTTTTGACTTGCGCTTTAGTTGCGCTTTACTTGCGCTTCACCTGCGCTTTACCTGCGCTTTAATTGCGCTTTACTTGCGCTAAATTTAAAATAATATTTTATTAATATCGGGACCTATCTTTGGGTTCTTTATTGCGTCCTCCCACCTGACGTAGAGATACGTCCTCCCACCCCTAAAAAACTCGGTTTTTGCTCGGTATTGCTAGCTATTATTTGGTATTAACGAAGAATATCATCATGTGAAGACAAATACCAAGTTATACCGAGCTATACCGAGCAATACCAAGTTTTTTCAAGGAAAAACTAGGTATTTTTTTGTATTACTCGGTATAGCTCGGTATTGCTCGGTATAGCTCGGTATAACTTGGTATTTGTCTTCACATGATGATATTCTTCGTTAATATCAAATAATAGCTAGCAAAAACCGAATTTTTTAAGGATAAGAGGACGTACGTCAGATTGGAGGACGCAATAAAAATTCGATCACCTGACCCAATAATTTGCCTTACACACGCCAAGACTTACGGAAGGGGCAAGGGTCAGGTCTCTCTCTCTCTCTCTCGAGTCTCTCTCGCCATCCTCCTCACGCCGAGAAAGAGCAGAAGAAATCGATCCTCTCCCAGACTTCGGCCTCCCTTCCATTCGCACGACTCCAAGAGCAAGAGGACGAAGCCCCTCCCGTTTCTTTCTCTCTCGCGCGACCAGCAAGGCCGAAGCCCCACCGCTTGCCGCTGGGTTCTTCCGTCCCTGCCCTTCCCAACGCCGGCTTCACCCCTTTACTACAGGTACACTTCCATCTCCCTCACCTTCCTATTCTTCTCCGTCTTCATCTTCTTCTTCCTTTTTTATCTTCTTTCTCCCTCACCTTCTTCTTCTTCTTCTTCTTCTTCTTCTTCTTCTTCTCTTTCTGATCTTCTTTCTCCCTCACTTTCTTCTTCATGATGTTTCATACTTCCATGTTTCTCTTATCTTGAGTTTTGTTTATTTTGATGTGAACATGAGAAGAGCAAAATAAGTATCTCAAGTAGAGGTGAATATACATGCTAATCTACAAGCCATGTTTAGCAATTTATGTTTCACCCCTTAAGTTAGTAATTTGCTTAAGTGACTAAGTTATGAAATTAAACAAGCTTCCTTATCAAGCGCAGTTGCAAAGGCATGCTATTATTCTAATGTATTGGGACAATTAGTAGAAAGTTTCATTATTTTTTCTATATGGCATTTTGTTGCTCCAAGCTTTCATCTCAAGTTTTCTTTGATTGCATGCATTTAGCCATGGAAATTTTGTTAATATATGATGAGTACCATTTTAGTGTTAAATGTATTGATATTTTTGGAATCTTGATGATATTTTGCCCATAATCTACATCATACAGTTCGAAATCTCATGTGTAGATATGAAATGTTATAAAGAATTGACATTCTTTATATAAAAAAAATGCATGCAGCAACGTGTTCATGTTAATGCTTATTAAGAAATAATACAAATTTAGAGCTAGTAATTGTCTCTTAGCAAGCCACATATACATGACGAGCTTGAGTCTTACTTAATCGTTAGGTTGTATATTGTTTTAAAACAAAAAGAGAGGTTCCAATAAAAAAAATCTTTGATTTGGGATTTGTTGGAACTCTTTCCAAACTTGGTATCTACTGCCTAACTTTGCTATACAAACTTGGTTATTAGATGATAAGTTACTTTGGAGAGAGAGTTGTTTAGAAAGTTTGGCTATGTTTGATTATTGCTTTACTCTAGCAATGAGATAGAAGTGGTGTTATGGTGCTCTTCTAGTAGCCACTTATGGTGCTATTAAATATTCTTAAAATGCCACATCTTGTATCAATGTCGCCGCCATTGCAAAAGCCTACTTCTATTTAATTGTCCGCCTACTTGTTTTAACTTTATTAGACACCTTATGGTGATAGGAATTAGAGGCATTTATTTGAAGCATGTTTTTAATCTCACTATTGTTGTTTTCATTATAGATGCTTTGATGATTCACCTTATTTATACACATCATACCTAATGTAATCTAAAATATCAACCACTTGTTTAGAACATGTTTGATCTTCAAAGTCTATAGGGGTTAAAACATTGTGTCACGTTCAGGAATTTCAAGATGATAATCCTTAATCAAGATGGATTATGAAGACTTATGCAACAAGATTGGCCTGTTGAGCCAACCAGTTTAGCTTGGATTGGCTCGCTTTATGAACTAATCAGTGCATCTAATTTGGGTTTGTTTGGTTGTGATGATATGTTAGATGTAATGGGGTCTTTGCATCATTCATGATTGATTTTGTCCCCAATTTGATTAACTTCAAACAAAATTAATCTTTGATTTTATTCTTCTGAGTTGCATATTAAATTGTGATACGTGTTTGATCAAATTCAGATTTTAACAATTTTTATGGTTATTGACATGGAGCAATTGTAAATGAACCCCCCCCCCCCCCCCCCCCACACACACACACACACCAAAAAAAAAAATAACCCTTGTAAAATGTTTGTGATATTGACCCATCCTTTAGTTTCTTGTATTTTATGAAGATTACTATTAAAGGGCCTAGTTGCCTGTGAATCCGTGGTTTATTGGTAGCCTTAAAAGGAAAGTAGTAACATCATGTAGGTGTCCTATGTCTGTAATCTAATTGCTTTCCTCACGACTTTCTTGTTGTAGTGACTATTGAAAAGTGAGAAGTGATTAATTGGTTTTGTTGGGTGAAAAAAGCTTGGCTTGTTATTATTGATGGCGGATAAACCCAGTCGGGCATTGGTGATATATGGTGATGGCCTTGCTTCGTTGGTCTTACCATCACATAATAACCTCCATTCCTTTGCTTCTTGGGCTGCTTGTGGCTTTCTATCACTAAGAGCTTCACCTCCTTCAGGTATGCTTTCTTTGATTTATTTAATTTTTATTGCTCTTTTTTGCATTCATTCTTCAGTTTTAATTGTTGAGATTTTTTTTTTTTTTTTTTTGGGGGGGGGGGGGGGGGGGGGGGGTGGGGGGTGCTTGTATGTTTTTTTTTCATGATGAAATATTTTTTTTGGAGGAAATAATTAATTTGATACTTTGCTACTAGAAAAACAAAGAAGCTATTAACACTTGGTAAGGAGTGAATACTATTGATTAGGACTCATTTTTTGCACTTCTGTCGGTTGATGCATGCAATTGTTTTAAATAGGCAAGATATAAGAAGGAGAATGAGTGGATTATGGATATTTTTGAAAGTTGACAATGTGAAATTTTATCTAATTTTTTGCGGTATCAATTAATATAGAAAAATGTGATATTATTGGCTTTTAATTTGCTCACTTGATAGGATAACATTATATCGTCATATGTTCCCACAATGAAATTGAAAATAATTGGTACTGTCAATTCATCTTGATCTAGAATATTAAGGTATAATCAATATATAATTTTTTCAATGAATCACATGAGATGGTCTTGGACTAATATGGTGAACACAGGCAAGATTGAATTGTAATCATGAGTGACTACAATTCAACTTTTCAAAGGCAATGGTGTTACTCATTGATGAGATTATTATGTGTTTTTTTCATTCAAAAAAATTTATTGCCACATGAAATGAGTATAATATCAAATAATTACAAATAATTGTCCAAGGAGCAAGAAATTAAATTACAATATGAAAGACAACTAGTTAGTAAATAAGAAAAGTTTATTTGATGGAAAGAGAACCCCAGTGATCCTCATTTCAGGCATCTTATATGATGTTTGGCGAACCTAGGAGAATAACAACATATTTTTTTATTGATTTTGGCCATCCTGACAAACAAGATTTGAAATCTCCTATCTACTTGAGCTTCTACACTAAGAGTACTAATGTCAGAGTCATATGACTATGAATCAAGATGACCTTCCTCTTTAGTTATGAGTAGGCAATACATTAGGTGGATTTCGATTGATGGCCTTGCATAAGGAGTACCAACCATCTCCTTTTGGCTAAGTAGAGTTAGAGAAGATTCAATTTCCTACTTAATATAAAAAATTTATGTTAAGTTTTATGCACAATCTATATTATAAGTAGTAGGAACTGCAAAACACAATGTTTGACCATAGATTTTGCTAATGCTCCCCTAAAACTTGATTGCTAAGATCAATTATAGTTGATTTTCTTAATTCGGTGTTAGCCTTAAATCATCCTTTGTAGTTGTGTCCAAACTTTTTTTCAAAAGAATTATAGGAGGTATTCTTTTAAATTCTACTTTCTGTGAATATCCAAAAAGTTGGAACCAACAGAAATCAAATCCTCCACAACATCTATTTCAACTACGACCCTAGCCGCAAATACTTTAGACAACTAAAAGTTGCTAGTCTCACTTGTAATAGTTTCTTTAAAATAGATTCAAGATAATACAAAGTGGACTGGTTGAAGTAAAATGAATTCAAAGCTTACGAAAGGCAAACCAAATTGGAGTAATAGGTGGTTCCTCGACACAATCAAAATGAGGAGACCACTTAAGTGTTAAAATCACAACCATCCCTTGACCCTTGATCCTACGACCAGCATGGGGATTCGTAGGAGGCTCACCTGGATCACTCTATTAAATCTCAATCATCCCTTGGTCCTTGATCCCACGGCCAACATGGGTATTTGTGGGAGGCTTACCTGGATCACGTCGATCTCCTTCTATATTTGGGTGGCTGATTTAAGAAGGATTATATTAAGGCAATTATGCAAGATTTTGTATTTTATTGTTTCTTTATTAAGACATCTTGTATAGATCTATAAATATGAATAGTTTTATATAGTAAAATTAAGTTTTTTTCCCTCTCTAATTATCTAAATTTAACATGGTTTCAAGTAAGACATTTTGTTCTTCTTCAAAAACAAGAGCATGAGAGAGGGAGATCAGGTTCTTGCGTTCTAATTCTGCTCGCGTGTGTCTAGGGTAGCCGAGAAAGTGAGAGGGCTTCCCTTTTATGGTCTTCTATGTGCGGCTCTCGTGTGTGCCTCCCTGGGGGTCGAACTGAGTGAAGAAGAGGATCAAGAGAGGGAGCAAGCCGGAACTACGTGCGTGTGTGCTTGAGCGGGGACGACCGACCCTTACGTGTGTGCTTGAGCCGAATTGAGCAAGAAATGAGCGGTTGAAGAGCTATTGTACATGCCATTAAATCCTCCACTCGAAGAGCCCCTCCTTGGCCCAAATATCGATGCTTCTGTATATTCTTGATTTGCTACTCTCAGATCTTGGAGATGCACAAGAAGACAGAAGCATTCTTCTGGACAATAGAAGAAGTAGACCTCTCCCAAAATCTCCGCCACTGGGATCAATCCCTCAAATCAGAAGAACACCACTTCGTAAACCACGTTCTCGCTTTATTCGCTGCCACTGATGAAATGGTCATTGAGAACCTTGCCAATCAGATTTGGACTGAAGTCGGTTTGTTGGATTTGAAGCTTGCCAATGGAATGGTCTTGATACGTGCAGTTACCCAGATGATTGGGGTGTCAAAATTTGATCCAACTTGAAATCTGACATGGACCCGACTCGTAAAATTCCAGGATCGGGTCAAACCAGTTGTCATATGGGTACGTGTTCGGGTTCGAGATTCTGATCCATTTTTATGATCCGGTCGAGTTTGGGTTGACCCAAAAACTTGAGGATGACCCAAAATCCAAAAATGTGCTGCCCTCGTGACTTGTCGCAGCAAACCCGTACTCGCGATCGCCCGCAAAGCTCTAGAGCTCGCGTCCTCTACTGGAGCCAGACTGGCGCTTGCACCGTGACTGCGCCCTCCCACGCTCGTGACTAACATCCCGGACTGAGTCTCATGCTCGCTCCCGCGAATCAAACCTAGACCTCTCCTATGCTAACACCGCACCGGGACCCACTTGTTGTTGCGCTCGCACCGCCCCCTTCTAGCTCACACTCGCGTCTGTGTGGATCGCACCCAATCTCGTTCTGGTATTTCAGGTTAGCAGGTTTGGTCCATGTTGGAATTCCTGACTCATTTACAAAATTGGGTCGAGTTAGGGTCAACCTGTTTAGACCCGAGTTAATTCGGGTTAGACCTGAACCCAACTCGTAGGCCCGTTTTGACACCCCTGCCATACGATGCACGCGGTGTTAAAGAAGATGACTTTCTTGGTGGTAAGGTAGTTCACTGCTACGGTCTAGTGCGTGCTTATGGCAACCAAAAAGTTGATGAGCACACAGATGGTGAAATGCTACTTTCCTAAGTAGGAAGTCGATCATAAAGATCGAGGGTGAGGCTACAGAGAGATTAGGCACTTTATCTTATCCTGAAGGAGCTAACGCTTGCTTGTTCTCCAAGTTCCCACCACCAACTTTCATTGGTGAAATTCTGAGGAATACAAGTTCTCATCACCATCCTTCATTGCCAAAATTCTAAGGAATATAGGTTCTCACCACTAGCCTTCATTGCTAGAATTATGAGGATTGAGGAATACATGTTCCCACCCTTGGCTTTTATTGCAAGAATTCTAAGGAATACTGGTCCTTCCACTGACCTTCATTGTCGGAATTCTAAGGAATATTTGTCCTTCTGCTTCCTTCGTGCATCCAAGATCAAGGAGAGATTGAGCGAGAGGGTTCCTTTCGCTTTAATGTCCAGAGTCGACCGAGCATAAGCGAGAGAAGTTGAGCACATAACCTCTTGCATGTGTATGGAAAGAACTGAGAGTTCCCTCTCGTGAGGGTTTAGGGCCGGGACAAGCAAGAGTGCAAGACCTGCACTCTTCGTGATTAGACTAGAGGGATTAGAGGCCTTGCGTGCTTTTGTACGGGGTCGATTAAACAGGAGTGTTCAGGTGGAGTCGGACGACTGATTTGCATTGGACTGAAGGCTGGCTCGATAGGATGGGAGGAGATTTGTGTGCCAAGTTCTGAGCCACTTGAAAGTGTTTTTCTGCTGCTGTCCTTGAAGCTTGCCGCAAACCTAAAAATATAATTTTTTTTCCAACTACCGTGCCTTCATTGCCGACCTTTAATTGTGGTTTCTAATGGCTGCCCTGCTTAATGTAGTCTTCATTATTTTTTTTTTCACTGCAATGTCTGAAGCTAATTTCTCTTAAAGTTTTGACCAAATGGAGGACTCTATAGTGCACCAAAGGACTTGATAACTCTACTTTTCTGGAACTAATTAGTAAGCTGGTAATAACAATTTGTATTTCCCAGCTTCATGGGGAGTGTTAAAATCACAACCGTCCCTTGACCCTTAATCCCACAGCCAGCATGGGGATCCGTGGGAGGCTCACCTTGATCACGCTGTTAAATCTCAATCGTTCCTTAGCCCTTGATCCCACGACCAGCATGGGTATTCGTGGGAGGCTCACCTAGATTATGCCAATCTCCTTCTATATTTGGGTGGCTGATTTAGTAAGGATTATATTAAGGCAATTATGCATGTTTTTATAGTTATTTATTTCTTTATTAAGACATTCTGTATAGATTCATAAATAGAGATAATTTTGTATAATAAAATTAAGCTTTTTTCCCCTCTTTAATTCTCTGAATTTAAGCTTAAGCATCCTCATTTGAAAACCTTCCATATAGTTTGATCTCCTTGAAAAAAATTCTAGACTAATTTGCTATGTGTATGTTGTCTCCTTTATCAATCAGGGTTTTACAACCTTCTATGGTTAGTAGGATTTAGGCGAAAACAGTGGATGAAGGTGATTGCGTGCTTAGAACCTCGCAGAAGCAAGGATTATATACTAAATGGTGAGAGATTTAGAGAGTACTATTCTATTTAACCTCGAAGGTCTCTCCTTTCAGTCTTCTTTTTGGTTTTACAAGCTTGTAGGGTTATCTCGTTCCTTGATTCTCCTCCAATCTCTTTTGATTCTCTCTTGCTTCCCTCTAAACTGGTTTGGAGAGAGGTGTAGTAGAGGGTGAGAGAGCCATCTTGTTATTTATAGAAAGGAGAGAGAAGATTGGTGGCCAACTAGAGAGAGAGGATGACTAACTGGTGAGAAGCGAATTTCTCATTAATTTTGTGCATGAAAAATATTACAATCAGAATTCACAAAACCCTATTTGTAAATAACAAATTCCGAGTAAAGTATTAAAAAAAAAAAAACACAAGTTTAATCCTAAATTCAAAATCCAACTAACCTCGAATTATGGGAAAAGATATAGAAACTCGGAATCAAGATCCTATCTAAAATCTAGAATTTGCCTTAAGTACTGGCTAAGGATGAAAAGATGGTAGAAGGGAAATCATGAGTGACGCCTAGAATGGGATAATTCTGTTTTGATATAGTTTTTCAATAAATTAGAAAAATTATTTTCTTTTGCAGTAAAGTAAATCCATATTTGCATATGCAATTGTTAAAATATGGGAGACAATGAAGTGATGCTAAAAACGTTATCCTTTTATTTTAACTACCATAAATGCTGTATATAAATCGGATTAACTCTCCCATATGGTTTCAGTTTGGTCATTAGAGGCGCTGTTCACCCATAATGATTACTTTGTACGCCAGAGAAGCAATATTTCTAGTCTAGAAAAAGAAGAAAAAATTGTCTCTAGTCTTGGAATGAGATGCTCTCCTGATTTCCGTTGGCAGCTGGCATGGTGGCGTTGGCTGATACCAAATTACCAATTTGATACAAAATGGAGCGCAGATGCTGTCTTTAATTCATTCATTATCCTTGATTAAGTAAAAAATAGGCACAAAATGGGTTGGTTTTGTTTGGTTTTTGCTTAAACCAACATCACATTAGTGGGTTCTAAAAAATTCTTAAATAAATTTAACCGATTTGGTTTGAACCAATAAAGAGTGGGCTAAGAGGAGTGATTACATTGCCTCTAGTGGAAACTGGAGGTCTTAGGTTCGATCCACTGATATGATTTCTCTACAAATGCAAGGGCATTTATCAACATTTCTCCGGCCTGCATTAGTTGCAGCTCTTTATATTGTAGATGCTTTTATTTTTTTGATGCAAAACCAATGCAAGGCTAAACCATAAATTGTAGTTCAGAGCACTTAGTTTTTGGCGGTGATTAATTAGATAAAACTAATTTATGTTGCTTCAGTTTGATATATTTTAAACTAGTTAAGCGTATTGTTTTATAAGTTTTGCATAAAGCATATCAATTAATTATTGGATAGTGATTATCTTTTATATATAAATATTATTTTTCTTTGTATGAATAGAAGGGTGTATCCAATACCGTTACATTGTGTGGGTTAGTTGGATTAACTACACTCTTGAGCTAAAAATCCAATCTAAAGAATTACTCCATAAAGGCTTGTAGTTGAATAGGTTGTAATGTGCACACATATGCAAACCCAATTAGTGGGTTTGATTTGGGTTTGCTGGTTCTTTGTTTACAAGTTATGAAAATTCCTTGGGTGGGCTATGTTTGCCATAAGCTAAGATGCTTGCTATGTGTAATAGATTTGTGGGTGGTCCCTGTGGGTCCCAATACACAGTATGTATTGAGTGTGCAGGCCCAATAGGTCCAAATGCACGTATCCAATACACACAATGCACAACGTAGTGTTGGAGGTGAGCCCAGATCAAAAATAAATTTTGGTTTATTCTTTTGACTGAGTGAAGTAATTCTGATGAGGACATCTACAACGATTTCGACACGTGTACCATCGGAGATGCCGGAGATCGACGGCCACGATCAGGAGTTTTATTTTGAGTCTTTTTATGTAATAGTTTATTTTATTTTTCAGTTTTACGGTTTTACCCTTATGGGTGGTCATTTTGATTTTGTAGCCTCGAGGGCATTTATGTCTTTTAGTTTTGGTTCATTTTGGCCTATTTATAGGAGGCCTCATGCATTGTATGAGAGGATGAATTATTGATAATGAAATTTTTATGTTCTTGTTGATCTCTTAGTGAGTTCATGTTGATCTCTTAGTGAGTTCATGAGAGGAGAAGCCCGAGGAGGGTAACTTGGAATACCCGTCAATCTTTGGAAGAGTCCGAGGTTCGTGGTTCTTATTGTGAGTTCGTTAGTTATCTCTATCTTTCTCGTATATTCTTGTTCATCTCCTTTCTCCCCTCTTCATGCAACATTCTTCTTCTCCACCACAATCTCCCGCAAGCAACGACCATTAGTTGAAAGGAGCCAAACCTCTCACTAGCTTCGCCATCATTGGAGCCCCTACCCGCCGACCACCCTAGTCCCGCCGGCCGGCCATCTAGCCGCTGGCCTCCAACCCTCCACCCGCCGGCTCATCTTTCCCCCATGCCAAAGCCTTTGAAATTCAAATTTCAAAGAGGCATTAATTGCTTTCTTAAATTAAGTCTAAGAAATTAGGAAAGTTCCTTAAACGAATTTCAATTCAAATTTGAAATTCAAAAGCTTTCCCAATACTATAACTTAATTTTGGAAACCCCTCTTTGAAATAAAATCTGAATTTTAATTCAGATTTTCTTTAATGCTTTAAATAATGTATGGGCCCCACTTAATTAATCATAATTCTCCTCTTCCCTTGATTTTACTTCTTTCGAAATTTGGGTTAAGGAGTTTGAGAGGAAAATCATTCAAATTCTGAATTCAAATTTTAGATTTGAAACCTTTCCTATTTGGCATGATTCATAATTGGAAAGTTTTAACTCTTCAATTCAAAATTCAAAATTAAATTAAGAGGAGTTATGAGTCATCAATTCCTCATAATTTAATTGGCTTCAATTAGGAAACTAATTAGAAACTCCCATGACTTTGAATTCAAATTTCAAATCCTAGTCTCTCTTGCTCAAATCTAAAAAGGGAATTCCGTAACTGCTGTCCAAAAAGTGCATCCCGTCAACCTAGCTATCCTGCTTCTCCAAGTGGTGTTCCTGGCTATCCACGTGATTACTACCTTGCCCCTCCAAGCCCTGACCAGTCAGAAGGAGGAAACCACTGAATTCCTCCACTCCAGGCTGCTATCAAGGTTCCTGGACGGGTTTGATCTGCTGTCCTGAATTTTGGGACATTGAAAATTGATGTCCATCAATTCCAGCTGAGGAAGATCAACAGTTTTGCTGTTGGCAATCCTCCAATTTCTGTCTAGAAGAATTCCAGCAGCAGAAACAACTGTTCTGCTGCCCAGAAGTCCTCCCGCTGCCGGTACCCAGCACATGCCCAAATTGTGGTCCATAGCTTCCAACGTCAAACAGCAGCAGGTCCAAGCTTTTCTGATTGTTTTATAGTGCTGTCCAAGATCTTCTCAAGCATTAAAACTGTTGACCAGCCATCTTGGGGAGCTCTCCCACCACTGACCGGCTGCCCACAAGTCCAGGTTGCTTCATCAGGAGCCATCGACGAATACTACCGTCCACCCGAGTGGCCACGCTTACACTGTTCATCAACTCCTCCCGCTCCGAATAGCTTTCTCGTAGACAATATTGTAAGCTCCCTCTTCCTCGTGGTGATCACATTAGTGTTGCTAATATCTTTCTTCTGTTAACCGCAAGAGAGCTTGAGTGAGGGAAACTCAATGTGACTTTTCTAAATATTAACCCGCGGATTATTGTTAAAGTGCATTCGTCATTACTCGCATGTTTGTTATTGTTTTAAATTGTTGTGCCTAATGAGTTTGTAACAATGCCTAAGCAATTTTGCAACAGAGATTTCATTAAATCATTAATTGTGACTTGTTAATCTTTATATCGACTTGCTTACTCCGTTGTCTTATTATGTCTCCGTGCAATTCCGAATTTGTTTCACATCAAATTCTTTTGATAGTTTTATTTCTTCCTTGATTCTTTTTAATTAAGGTGAAATTCTGCATAAAAGAATTGCTAGATTAAACTGATTAGTCCTTATTTTGTTTTTTTCATCCCACTGATTTGAATTCCAGAAACTGAAGATGAAATAATTTGTAGAGATTTGGCTCAATTGTTGGATGCTTATGACCTTTACTTGTCAGAGGTATACTTTTTCTCTCTCTTTTTTTTTTTTTTAAACAACAGAAAAAGGGGCCTGGCATATTAGCATGGTAGCTTATTAGAATCTCCAATTGTACAGAAACGTGGTGAAACTAAAGAAGCAGTTTTCAAAACAGTATCAGAGAGGTTGAAGAAGGATTATCTATTGTTTTACTCCATTGATTATAAATTACATTGAAGATCTATTACAGTATTGCTTCATTGACTGTTTGTATAACCATTTGAATGTAATTATCGAATTTCAGATTCATGGGATTAAGAGCTGCTATGATCACTTCTTGTCCAAGTGTCCAATCCTTGGGTAGAAAACTGGGATTTCATGTACTGCATGATGATGAGCTTGTTATTGAAGATGATTTAAGCGCTAAAACGCTTGAAGAAGTTCCTGAAAGATTAGATATTGCTTCAAAATTACTGCATCTTTTAGGATTTTCAAGAAATGATGTTCAAGAAAACTATGATTTTGATCTAGTTTTTTTGCACATTAGAACATTTGAGAAGTTTCGAAAGAAAAAGGAAACAGTAGTGTCTAACATGGATGTCAATGGGCTTAACGACTTGGTTGGTAAAATTCTGGAGAAATCTCATCCTGGCTCTACTATTGGTTCTCGTCTGCACTTCTCTATAGTTTTGAGCTATGGATATGTTTCTGAGGATGATCAGTTTTGTTCTTTACTTTCAAGCTCCTTAACAGAAACTAATTCTGATTTATCTTTACTTTGTCCATGCCAAAGTTACACTATGAAAGGAGGGCATAAACTGGACGACATAAGGTTAAAATTGTTTATCATCTCAGTGTTTTAATTTTCTTAAACTCAACAATGAATACACATTAATTTGCATTCCACAGGCATCATCATCCAATGCTAATTGGTCAGTGGCAAGAGGGGTTAACCCGTAGAGATACAGCAAAAACATTTTTCTTTGAAGATTTTAAGAAGGTATTTACAAATTTGCATTTCTATCAAGTTCAAAGTATTCGAGTTTTATTAAATACTTGATTTGCTACGTTTATGTGATTTCTTTTTTGGAGTTTTGATGGAGGTGTTATAATTTTCCAGTAATTCTTGAAATTTTACATGCCTTTTCTTGCCAAAAAAAATATTCTGAGTGATATCCACAAATATTCTTTGTTCCGGAGACCTTGCATTTTTATAAAGTGAAGTAAAATATGGAAGTACTTAGATTTCGGGGAAATTTTTGCTGGTTGTAATCAGAGGCTCTTTTGGTTGGTTATAGAAAGAAATCACTTTTAGAGAAAATGAACCAAGCGAATAACGCCGACTTAAGTAACTTACAAAATTATAATATTTAAGCGTTTTCCTTTTAAGGTATTTTTGTAATTAAGTTTAGTCCATTCCAGTCACCGCATTGTTTTGGACAATTTTCAGATGTAGTAGCAGATTTCATTACAAAATTAGGATTTTGTTTTCATTGATTTTGGATGAAAATGAAATCGTCATGGTTGAGAAATTTTGAAGGCGTCTGCAGAGTTTAGTATTAATTGTGCTTCTAATTGCATCGAACTGGATGATGGATTTGAGAAAATTGCAAATTTTCAGACGTATTTTCTAACTTAAAGCAACCGAATGGCCCAAAAGTGGCATGTTTGTATTCATGTACTCTGTAGTTTTTTATTTTCGTAATCCTGCATTCTTAATGAGATGATAGCACTTTTATGAACAAAGATAATAATGCGTACGTGCCTTATCATATTTAAGTTCACTCGGTTTTGATATAACAACATGAAATTTATGTTAGTACAACAACAACAACAACAATTTATGAAATTTATGTTAGTGAGAATCTTATATTGGATATCTGCAATTTACCAAGCTGTGTTTAGACTAAAGAGAAGGAAAAATAAACGAGGCAAGAAGTATGCAGAAGAGAGAGGTGAGTATATTTAAAAACTACTCAGGCTATTAATTGGAAGCGTAGCGTGCCAGGTTCTTACAAAGATGATTTTTTTGTTTATAACTTGCACGTAATATTCTAAGAACAAGATTTCCTCCACTATCCCCTTGATATGATGGTCTCTATGATGTTTGCGCTTGTTCAAGTAATCCTTGAAATTGCTCTGTACACTTGAAATTCCTTTTCTCTACATTTGAAATTCTTTTGAATCAAGTTACCACAATCATTACAACTTGAATGAAGCACTTGAAATTGTTTTATTATTCAAATATAAGTCAAATCTAATACATCTACTTTTCTAATCGGGTCATCTGAAGGCCGCCTTTTTATGTGCCCAAACCATCTAAGATTACTCTCTCTAATCTTATCTTCCATTGGAGCTACTCCAACCTTTTCACGTATATGCTCATTTTGTTTCCTGTCTTTAAGAGTAAAATACTCATCCACCTGAGCATCCTCATCTTTGCAACAGTTAACTTAATATTAAGCTTCTCTTTTAATGGCTAACATTCTGCACCATAAACACCATAAAGCATTGCATGTCTCACTACCATCTTATAGAATTTTTCCTAAGTTTGAGAGGGACTTTTCTATCACATAACAAGCCCAATGCATACCTCCACTTCAACCATCCAACTTGAATTCTACTAATAATATTTCCATCTATTTCACCATCATTTTGAACAATAGACCCAAGATATCTAGAACGTGTGCTTTTATTAATGACTTGATCGCCCAAAGTCACAATCCCTTCATCAGATCTATTATTACTAAAATTACACTCTATATATTTAGTTTTAGATCTACTTAAATGAAAGCCTTTAGACTCAGGTTGACCTCCATAATTCAAGTTTACTTTCAACTCCCTCTCTAGTCTTATCAACAAGAAGAATATCATCAACAAAAAGAATACACCAGGGTACAACTTCTTGCAAATGTCTAGTGAGAACATCCATGACTAAAAAAATATATATGGGCTTAAGGCTGATCCTTGATGTAATCAACTGAAATAGGAAAATACTTGGTCAAATCACCTTCTATTTGAACACAAGTAACAACTCATGTATACATATCCTTAACGACTTTAATATAAGCATTATTAACCCCTTTCTTATGTAGAACTCTCCATAGCACTTCTCTTGGAACTTTATCATATGCTTTCTCTAAATCAACAAAAATCATATAGATATCCTCATTATTCTCTCTATATTTTTCCATCAAACCTCTCAATAAATATATAGCTTTCATTATAGACCTACCTGGCATGAATCCAAATTGATTTTTCAGAAACATTAGTGTCATGCCGCAACCTATGCTCTATAACTTTCTCCCATAGTTTTAAAGTATGACATATTAACTTAATTTATCTATAATTCGCACAATCTTGTGCATCAACTTTATTATTAAAAATTGGAATCAACACACTCATTCTTCACTCATCTAGCATCTTTTTTGTCTTCAAAATAATATTAAAAAGTTTATTAAGCCAAGAAATTTCTTCATCTTCTAAGCATTTCCACACCTCTATTGAAATATCATCAAGTCCAACAACTTTTCCATACATCATTTTTTTTAAAGCCTCTTTAACTTCAATTTTACCAATACGCTGGTAAAAATTAAAATATTCATTTAGAGTGCTAAGATCACTAAAGTCAATTGCATTCTTATAATCTTCATTAAAAAAAAATTAGCAAAATATCTCATCCACCTTTTTGAATATCCTTTTCTAATAAAAACATTTTTTGATTTTCATCCTTAATACACTTCACATGAAATAAGTCCTTACTACTTTTATCTCTTTGTTTAGCTATCTTATACATTTATCTTTCACCCTCCTTAGCATCTAATATATCATACAAATCATTAAAAGTAAAAGCATTACATTGCAAATTGCTTTCTTAGACTTCTTATGGTCCTTTTTTCCAAATTATCAGAGGTTTTATAGTTAAACCTATTTTTATAACAAATCTTCTTATTTTTTTATATTTTCTTGCACATTTTGATTCAATCACCAACTATTTTTACTATTAGTAGCTTTTCCCTTTGATACTCCAATCATATATTTTGCAACATTCTTAATATCACTGACTATTTTTTTCAATATAACATTATCTTCTTCCTACTTCAACGAAATGAACAAGAAACTTACTCGCAACCGCAGATGCATGTTCGCCTGTCATAAAAACTAAGGGGCCTTAACACCTTGTCTCGCGGGTTCAGAAATGAGAGAACCTCACTCGCAGCTGCAGAAGTAAACACGACGCGTCTTTTTTCAGTTTTTTTTTTTCATTTTTCAACGGACACGCGTGTCCATTTGAAATTAAATAGTTTTAAATTGGATACGGCTTTGCCGTATCTGACACATATCAGTGTCGTATCGGACGCATATCCATGTCTGATACGTATCTGATACAGCACGCCTTCGTAAATGGGTGTATCAGTGCAACATAATTGATAAGACTAGAGAGGGAGTTGAAGAAAAACTTGAATTATGCCGGTCAATCTTTAGAGTCTAAAGGGTTTCATTTGAGTAGAAGTAAAATTGAATGCATGGAGTATAATTTTAGTAGTAATAGATCTAGTGGGGGATTGTGACTTTGGGCGATCAAGCCATTAAAAAGAGTATAGGTTTTAGATATCTCGAGTTTATAGTTTAAAGTGTGGTAAAATAGATAGGGATATTATTAGTAGAATTCAAGTTGGATGATTGAAGTGCATGAATGCAGCTGATCTGTTGTGTGATAGCGAAGTACCTCTCAAACTTAAGGGAAAGTCCTATAAGATGGTGGTGAGAACTGAGATCTATAATGCGTTATGGCGCAAAATGTTGGCCATTAAAAGAGAAGAATAAATTAAGTGTTGCAGAGATGAGGATGCTCAGGTTGATGAGTGGCTTTACTCTTAATTAGATATAGAATGTGAAATGAATATATATGTGAAATGGTTGGAGTAGCTCCAGTGATTGATAAGATTAGAGAGAGTCGCCTTTGATAGTTTGGTCACATAAAATATCGGTCTTCCGATGACCATATTAGGATAGTAGTATATTAGATCTTATATATGTTAAGAAAGGTAGAGGACTAGAGGTAGTCCTAAAAAGACTTGGTTAGAAGGTATTAAATTTTTTTTTATTAGATTTAATTAATAGTTTTACTCTTAATAAGACACAATGGAGAAAAAAGATTCCTGTAGTTGATCTCACGTAGTTGGATAAAGGCTTGAGTTTGTTATTGCTATTGTTATTGTAATCTTTCGAAGCGTCATTGTTGAATATGTATTTTAGTAGGGGATGTAGGTCATTAGGGGAGACTTTCTGGAATATGGGTGAAAAAAGTGGAGTGGGGTGGGGGGAGGGGTTCTCAATTGAAGTTTAATAATCTTTTTGTTGATAACTATGGGTTTAAGGTCAAAATTTTTTTTGTATGGGGGAAGTTGATGCAACCTAAAAACAAAATTTGCTCTAGGAATGCAAATAAAAGCACACTTCTTTTTTCATTCACATAAATCTTAAATAACACAAACAAACACAATAATAAAGCAACACTAACACCACTTGCAACTTATAATAGAACATGACACGATACAGCTTAAAACTTACAATAGTTTTAGAGAAGAAAGATATAGGTGGAATGGAACGGTGGAGAGAAGAATAGAGAGAAGTCTGAGATGAAATATAAAAAGGATAGTGAGAAGAAGATAGCTCGCAAGCTAGAAAAAACTCGTAGGTTTTGAATAATCACATTCAAAAAATTCTTCAAAGTCTCTTTTTTTTCAAAAAGGAAATCAACCACTATTAATTGGAAAAAGAAGGAGAAATTGCATTAAATAGACCACATAAATGTGCCAGCAAAACAACCAAAAGAAACCCTTCAAGACAACCCTCATAATAAGAAATTAAAACAATTAGCATAGGAAATCAACAAGGGGAAAAAATGAACAACCAGCGGTTGGGAAACTAAACCATAGAGAAAACCAAGCAGCCAACTGAAGGAAACCGAATAGCCATCGGAAAAGTCGAGACCCAATAACAGGGAAAGCAAATTTCAGCAGGGAAAACGAGAGATAGCTGGGAAACTAAAGGGCCAATAGGGAAAACGAAGGGTCAACAGAAAAAAAAATTGAAAAGTAATGCAGAAATAAAACTAGAAACACTGCAAGTAGAAAATAAAGAAAACATAAAATGGTCACTCTTGATTGCATCAGAAGTTTAGTGATGTGAAAAATACAAGTGAACAAGAATTGCTTTTGGAAATTAATTAATAACTTGAACTATAACTTTGCTAATTAAAACTCATGTTTCACCAAGTTAGATTCTTAGAATTTTCCGTTAGAAGATTAAGTAATCGCAAGCGATTATAAAGGAGAATAACAAGACAATTGCAAATAACAACAAAAATAATATAGTAAAACTAATAGCAACGACACAAAAATCCACGGCGTAACAAGAAGTGTTCACCCTTAGGGCTTCAATAGGAAAAACCATGGGGAGCCCAGTGATGGGGCCGGCGGCATGAGGAGAGGAAGTAGGGGATTGGGGAGGGTTTTAAAGGCTTCCAAATAAGTCTTTGTAAATTTGGAAGGGGAATAATAAATTAATCTAATTTAAATTTAAATTGGGCTTATAATTAAACATTTTCCTTATTTAGAATTTGCAAATATGGAAAGTATTTGAAATTCAAATTTGAATTTCAAATAAATCCTAATCTTTCCTTGCTTGCTTGAGCTAATTTAGGAAACCATTAAGATGATTGGCATCATCCTTATGGTGGGAAGCATGGAGGTGGTCCTGCGGCAAGAGGGAAGAGGGGGTGTTGGTGTCGGGTGGGGGTAGGGAGGGGAGCTAGGATCAAATGGGTTGAGTGATGGTGGAGAAGTGGTCGGTGGTTGGGGCCAAGCAAGCTTGCAGCCGGCGGTGGGAGGAGGTGCAGGGGCAGACCGGTTGGGGAGGACGAACAAGGAAAATAAATAAACCACTAGCCACGGACTCTTCCAATGACTGGTGGATATTGCGCTCGCCCTCTCCACGGGCTCTCTTCTCTCTAGTGCACACACAAGATGAAGAAAACAAATATCAAATTTTCATTCAATCATTCATTAACCTTTTACAAAACTCAAGACCGTTATATATAGGTCTCAAACACAAAGAAAAGAAAAGAAAAAGGACTCAAATGCCGTTAGAGATACAATACAAACTCACTACCCATAGAGGTAAACTAGGAAAACGGAAATGCAAAAAAATAAATAAAACATAAAATACATCAAAAATAAAGACTCTGAATCGTAGCCGTCAGTCTATGATTTCATCTTTGGTACACATGTCGGAATCTCTGAACGATGACCTCATCATTTAGTCTCGTTCACATTTGATTTTAATAGGGAGAAGTTTTATTATCTTTTTATTGAATTTGAATGCATGTGTTTTCTCGACCATAGCGAATCACATCCCCTTCATAGAGCCGGGGTCTCCAATAGGATATAAGCTATATCTATGGGTAGGACATCTCACTAAATATTATTCTCATAATTAGTCATTTTAAACGGGATGAATCATCAAAATGTTTAAGTAAAGATGTATGGTTGACTCAAGTGACATAAAATAGTTCAGGCGAGGCTCATATTTTAGGATACTCCTAATGAGGACATTATAAAGATAACAGTCATTGTAGTTCCACCACCAATAATAACTTAATATCTCTTCACATTACAGGCTTTTATCATTTGAAAAAATATTCATCACCTCCAATCTTTTGAATTTAACTTGCCTTTTAAAGGTATCTTATAAAAGTTTTGAGTGTATCATCTAAATTACAATAGTTTTCAAAAATAGGTTCAACCTCCAAAATTTTCTAATAATTAACAGGTTTGGGGGATTTAGTTTTTCTCTAAATAGGATTTTTGCTATGAATTGGTTTTGATGTATATTTTTTTATGATATTTAAAGCAAATAATATCATTGACGCTTCTAAGGGTAAGTTTAAGGAGAGTTTTAGGCTAGTGAGCACCAGTGAAGTTGATGCAATTGTTCTAGCACTAAATCTGGATGTGGAAATGTAATGGTTTGAGTTCTTAGGCTTGATAGAGATGATCACTTTCTTGTGTTTCTCAATCATCTAAGCAAAGTGGACAGTCTCTTCTTCAGTCCAAGGATCCTGTAATTCTGACTTTATTTTTAATATCTTGTCAGAGCCTGAGGACAAACTTATTGGTAAGTTGTCAATGAGGATTGGCGCAGTTTGTTCTTATTAGTCATTCATAGGCATGCTTTCTTGACCTAGAATCAAAAGTAAATTATGTAGGTGCTTGTCATGAAATTTATGTAGTATTTGACTTTTAAGAGTTTTTTAATCTCAAGTTCATTGGGTTCTACTGTTCTTAAGTTCTTAATATAAAATATTGGTCCAGTCTATTTTTATATGCTATATAAGTTTCATCTTAATGAAATTGGTCCGCTGATAATCATTATGTTTACTTGTTAAAGAAATGCTCCATTTGAATCAGTTAGTCTAGAAATTTATTGAGATCATATATTCCATAAAAAATTTGAGGGCATTAATTTTTATGTGTGCGAGGATCATCTGAAATCTTAAATTATTATTTATATTGATGTTATTGTATTGGGAGTTTTCTGATTTTGTTATCCGTTGCCTCTCGCTCAAGTGGGATTTGGAGTCTAATGGCCAAGTTTTATAGTTGATCCTAAAAAATTGAAATATATTATGAAACACATTAAAATTTTCATTGATAACATTCAATTGTTTTGTGTGGTTTGATGGATGTTGTTAATATTATTTTGAAAATTCTAAAATTAGTTTATGATGATAAATAAGCTTTAGGAGGCATGATAATAGGTAGGATATAATACTCTTTAAAAGAAATGTATGAGAGATAGATCAGAGGAATAAGAATGCAAGACGGGGGGGTCAAAATATTTTGCATTTTTTGTCCTTGGGCTGCTTGCTATTTCTCTGTCTGGAGCCTTGGCTGCTCTTGGATTGGGGCTTTGGCTTCTTGGTGTTGAGCTTAAAAATTGGATTCTACTTATGTCTAGCTCATTAATTCTTGAGTTGATGTTTAGCTCATTAATGTGAAAAAGTTTTCTACTTGATAAGCTCATTATGAGGAGTAAATTATGTGCATTCCCTCCTTCCCCTTGGACCCTTGGTTTACCTTGGGCTGCTTGCTATTTTCAGTTTCTGCTAGCTGTTGCTGTTCCCGTGGTCCTCCCTCTCAGTTTTACCACTCCTGGCTGTTTTCCCGTGAAGGCTGCCCTGTTTCCTGTGCTGGCTCTTCGGGTCCCTTGCTGGCTGGGCTTCCCGTGGCTGCTGGTTGAGTTTTCCGTGGCTTGTCTCCCTGTTTTCTGTGCAGAAATTCTGCTGGCTATTATGTGTCTTTTGACCTTCTAGTTCCCTCTTTTAATATGATTAATTAGTAATTTTAGGTGGTTGTTTATCTGCCCCTTTTAGCCTATAAATATGTGGTGTTTTATGTTAGAAAAAAGGATATGTGATGATGCAATTTTTGGAAGCCAGAACCTATGGGTTTGTTGTTTGGAAAAGCTTGCGAGCTTTGTCCAACTTCTCTTCTTCCTCCTCCTAGGAAAGCTTGCGAGCTTGTCCTCCTTCGTCTTGGCTTCTAACCTCTTCTTCTCTACGCAAGTGTCCACCCCACCTGTATCCTTCTTCTCAAAACAATGGAAATGTAAGTTTAGATTTTTATTATATAAGTTTGTTTGAGTCGTTTGTAAGCGTCGTTTGTAAGGTGTCATTTTATTTTATAAAAGTGAGTTGTTTTGGCTTATTTGTTGTAATTTGTATCCTTTTGGGTATATTTGTGTCTTTCTTTTATCTAGGAAGGTTAACTATTTGCTTGCAAAAATTTGGGGCCGCATCAAGGAGGGAAGGGGGTACAAGGTCACATATATCTCAAGCTCTTCTTAAGACAAGTTAGATTTTTTTTTTGACAAAATTTTAGTTTTCCTTAGAGACAATTTTACACACTATATCCTAAAGCAAAGAAAAGAATGATATTTTTATTATTATTTTATGATGAGATTTTTTTTTTTTTTGATATGTTATGACTTTTCTAAAACAAATCATCTTTTGAAATTATAATACATACGCAGTTTGTAATGTTCAAATGATGATCAATGAAATATAAGTTCTAATTGTCTTATCTTAATTCTGATTCAAGTTACTATTTTTATTATTTGGAAAACGCCTTCTCTATTTAGGAATCTTAGTTTTTTTTTATTACAGTAGGTTCATATAAAATGTTAGATTAAATCTTTTAGTGATGGTAACTACTTGGATGTCAATTAACTTGCTATTTTTATTTTTATTTTTCTTGTGAATAAAATACTTGATAAGGACATAAAAAAGTTTTAGGAGAGCCATGCTAACCTTTTTTTGGAAAAAAATGAATCTCTGATTGCAATGTACATCAAGTCCTTGTTGTATTGGGAAAAAAAAATCTGCCTTGAAAATATCAAAATTTTGTCGTAGAAATATTTGATTTATGTTATGATTTACTTGTGTCTTCTTCAAGCTAATTGGTTTTGAATTCTTTAGTGCCCTTGGCTCTAATACCAATGTGATTTCAGACTTAAAAGATCTTTTTGGTGAATGCAACAACTTGATTAATAACCTCTTGGGATTGTAGTGGAAAGATTTATAAGCAAGGAAAGAAGTGGTATTAGGGTTTTGGTTAGATTTGGAGCTGGAATTTCTTAGCTTTGATAAGGTAAGTTTTCTTTGAAGGACAAAAGGTGGGGAAATACACATCAAATGTTTGGGATGTTAGGAAACTATTAGAGGTGTTTTTAGTTAAGGATCTGCGGATAAGGAGTTGTATTTTTTTAATCTTACTACTCACAAAAAAAAATAATCTTTCATTGAATTGGGCTTTAGTATATTAAGGCTAATTGGGAGTCAAGACTTTGAGAATTTATAGGTGTTGTGTGAGAATGTAGAGATGTTTGGTGGTGGGGTAGTTTTGTTGGGGAGGAGAGTAGCAGATGGAATGAGTAAAATAAGAACTCAACAAAGCTCTGGAGGTTCAACCACCAACTTCACCAAGCTTTTTTACATAATATTTGCATAAGTAAAAAAATAATTTTATTCAATGATTTTCTCAGTGGTATAGAGCATGTGGGATTTATAGGCCTTTTCAAGCCTATGATGCCTAAATCTTATTTAGAAAGCCCTTGGAGTCAATAAAACATTACCACTTAGATTAATAATATGTCATAAAACTAAGAGAACAAAAATAGCAATGAAAATTATAATAAAAATGCTTCCATAGGAATAAATTTTGGCCAAACTAAAACAGGAAGGTGAAGTTGCCTTCATCATGCGATTTTCAAATATATTATCTTCCTTGCTTGGTGTAGTCGAGCCTATCATCAAGGGACTTGATTTTAAGCTTTCCAGATTTCCCTATTGAATTAGAAGAAGTAATTAGGCCTACTATGTTATAAAAATGAATATCTAAGTTGAAATTAATAATGGAATGATTAGACTAAAAAGAAATCTTAACACTTGATGTTATATTAAGTAATGAATGAAGAATGAAAATTTATTAAATTGATTTCTTTTGTTAGTGGGTAAAACCCATTGATGATTATAATGATATTTGTTTCTTTTCTAAGCCAATCTGAACGCATTTGCTTCTATAAACTGTGTACTTTGTGAACTATTTGCATTTAGGGTTATTTGGTTGGTTAAAAAAGGTATGCAGCATAAGAAATATATTGTAAAAGGAATGTATTGTATTAAAATATTTAAAATGAATACAATGTAAAGTTCAAAGATGATAAGGATTGGTTTGATAGTGGCGGTGGTGGTCGGCGTTGGTGGGTGGTGGCTAGTGGCAGTGGTGGTCGGAGGCGATGAGCCATAGACAGTGGTGGTGGGCTGAGATGTTAGTGACCGGGTGGTTTGCGTGCATTAAAAATGGAATTTGGTTAAAGTTCGGCTGAGTTTATAATTCATAAAACATGTTAACTCAGGAGTGAAAGATATTTCACTAGAATTTTACGTTGCATTCATTTTTCATCCAATTAAACATCAATGTTTTGAAAGCCTTATATTTGAAATATTGTACTCCCACCTTACGCTAAACCAAAGAGCCTCTTAATCTAAATGTTTTTATGTGCTAACGTTCGACAAATCTTCTGTAATTGCAGAATGGTGCAAACCATGCTATATTATCCGATCGTTTTTTGCATGAGATTGCATTTAGGCTGTGGAAGGCACCCAAGTATGGAGCTTGAACTGGGAGAAGAAGTTTCTTTAGTATAGTAAGAAGATTTTAGTTATTGTGAGTGATCGGTGCTCACTTAAAATAACCAAAATGTATGGATTTCAATGAAAAAAAAATTGTATGGAAATATATTTATACATTTTGTATTACAATGATTAGACTCATTGGCTCATTGTTAATTTCAGTTGATGAACTAATATTTTGAATTCGTTTTGATTCACTCAATCGATTAAGGTTTTATTTGAGATAATTTTTTTATTGTTTTCTAAAATTTCTCGTACAAAAAAGTTTAGTTCAAAAATTGTTTTAGAAAATATTAAAAAAATTGTCCCAAAAAAAGCATAAATATTTGTCTTGATCTCTCTCACTCTCTCTCTCTAAAGCATTAAAATTCAAAATAAATCTTATTCAATGAAATAGGGGAAAAGTTTCAAATAATCCCCTAACTATTCATATCAATAGATTTAATTTTGAAGCACCATGTTCCTTCAATTTAGTTATTTATATAAAAATATTTCCAAATGATCTTTCAATGACTAAATTGTTATTGGTTATATGTAGTTGAGGGATTAAATTGGGATTAATTTTTATAATTGAGAGATTAAATAAGAAAAATATGATGTTTTGAGTTTAAATTATCACATTTGAATCTTAGGGATTTTTATACTTTTTCTCTAATAAAATATGATATTGAAAATTTAAATGTGAAGGATTTATTCTGAATTTTAATCATTGAATATTATAAATGGAATGTATATGATGTGGTAAGAACTCTTATTATTATTATTATTATGAGGATGATAGTAGTATCTTGTCATTATATTAATCATATTTATATCTTAATATTGAAATTCATATCATATCAGCAATAGTGCATGTATGTATGTGTAAACAATCATAATAAACAAATCAATGGTTTTGGCTTGTGTGATATTTTTTTAGTAATCATACATGTATCATATTCATTTTAATATCTTATGTGGCTTTCATGAAGAGTTAGCAGTCTTACCCGTCGACATCTTAAACTCCTTATAACTCTCAATCTTGATCGAGGATACCACCACAAACTTTATTTTAAGAAAAGCTCGTCTGCCCACCATCCTATAGATGATAGAATCAATCTCTAGCCAACCACATTTAATAACTAGCATATTTTATTTACACACAATATAATAACATATATGATTAATAACAACTAGCAATTATTCATTCACAATAATTGTTTCATCGGTATGCTTATAATAAGATGCCAAAATTACTATTTATATTATTCTTATTCAAATCATATGACATGCAACAAACATAATTTTAATGGGTGAAAATATGAAATCATATATTCAAAATGATTAGAATAATCAATATTGTAATATATTAAAAGTTATGTAGTAGAAATTCACTAAAATAGAAGAAAATGCAATGAATATCAATGTAAGTAGGAAAGTAAATCTTAATATCAAATCTTTGAAAAATTCGAGAATTTCTGGCGGATTATTTTGTCGATTCATGATTTTTTTGATGGATTCGAGTTCATCGGTTAAAGTACCAATTTTCTATTTGTAATCCGCCGGAAATCCTTCAAAATTATTTTCGTCAGAAATAATTTTGTCAGAAATCATTTTCCTACGCTCAGTTTACCAGCAGAATCAATTCTATCAGAAATCCACTTGAAATTACAATTTAGGATGAACATTATAATTTTTGGTAGAAATTCGAGAATTTCTGACGGATTATTTCACCAGTAATTGATCATTTTCCTATAGTGACAACAAATCGCATGATTCAACATAGTATTCCAACTTATGATTCGAGATATTAATACTCAAACGATGATAGTCTAGCTAATCAATATGAAACCATCATCTATGATACTCAAGTGGTAATTATTTCGTAATATATATTATACTTCAATTTATATCTCAATATTAATTTTATTTTTATTAAATAATTATAATTTAAAAATATTTACTATATATTCTCAAATATATTTGTAAGCTCATAATTATGATTACTTCTCAAAAAAATTAAAAAAAAAAATACTATAAAATATAAATTTAAACATTTTAACTTTACTTATTTATTAGTCATAAACTATTTAAATATTTTGAATTTTCTATTATATAAATATTAAATTAAAAAATGGCCTATGTGGCCCGTGGGCCCGACCACCCCAAAGAAAAAATTATTTTGTGCTGGCACGGGTCCGGAGATCAACCAAAACACGTCATATAACTTTTTTGTTCGGTATCAGTGCTTGGTACTGCTCGATACTGGGTGATGTGACTGTTCTGATTGGTCTCCGAATCATCCGATGTTCGCACAGAATAATTCCTCACCCCAAAGTGCCCAATGATGGGGCTAGTTACATTCAACTAAGACTAGCTTCTTTTTTTTCAATTTATTTTACTAGAATTTATTTGTTTTTGAAAATTCGGCCTAATTTCTTTTAAGTTTCTCAGTAGTTTTATTATTACAAGTCTGCCACTACGTCAAATTCAACGCAAAGTCTCTTCAAAGTTCGAACAGAATAATGTAAAACAGAAGACCAAATCATTTTTTATCATCATGTCATACTAAAAGTCTAACTAATATTTAAAAATAATAAAAAGGTCATTTCTTATAATTTCTAATAAAATTTTTTTAGATCTATATCCATCTTAATTGAGATATGTTGGATCTATTAAATCTACTTTCCTAATCGGGTCATCAAAAGGTCGACGTACTACAAGAAATTCAACTCATAACAACGGATTTTCCGGCAAAAATTTCACCGGTAATTAGTGAACCCGACGAAATTTTTGATGTTTTTTTGTCGGAAATGTTATTTAATTTTCTACTGAAAAATTCATCGGAAATTTCCGGCGGAAAAAGGCTCTATCTTGATATGATCCCCCCTTCCTCTCTCTCTCATTTCAGATTTTGCTCTCCTGAACACAGCTCTCGGCATCTCTGTCGCCTATCGCCGTCTAAGGTGAAATGTAGACCATTTAGCTCTGTTTCTTCAATATTTGGTAGGTAAAACTTAATCTCTATAATTTTTTTTTTAAGGCTTTACCCATTAGATTTTGTTTTTTGGTTTTTAGTTTTTTTATCCGTTAGATTTTGTTAAAAATATGTTTTAGTTATTTTTAAGGTTACACATAAATTATCTTTTACATTTATCATTTTGTTAGATAAAGTATTACTTGCAAAACCGTTCTTATTTAGGGTATGTCCATGCCTTAAAATTTAATATTATGGATTAGATCAAGGATCAACCTTAAGTCCATATCTTTCTGCTTTAGTCATGGATGTTCTCACTAGACATTTGCAAGATAATGTACTTTGGTGTATGCTTTTTACTGAAGATATTCTTCTTGTTGATATGACTAGAGAGAGAGTTGAAGGTAAACATGAATTATCGAGGACAATCTTAGAGTCTAAGGGTTTTCTCTTGAGTAGATCTAAAATTGAATATATTGAGTGTAATTTTAGTAGCAATAGACCTAGTGAGGGGATTGTGACTTTGGGCGATTAAGTCATTAATAAGTGTACATGTTTTAGATATCTTGGATCTATTGTTTAGAGTGATGGTGAAATAGATGGGGATATTATTAGTAGAATTCAAGTTGGATGGTTGAAGTGGAGGAATGCATCGGGCTTGTTGTGCGATAGAAAAAACCCCCTCAAACTTAAGGAACAATTCTATTAGATGGTGAGACATGCAAAGCTTTATGGTGTCGAATGTTGACCATTAAAAGAGAAGCATAATACTAAGTTAAGTGTTGTAGATATGAGGATGCTTAGGTGGATGAGTGGCTTTACCCTTAGAGATAGGATACGAAATGAGCATATATGTAAAAAGGTTGGAGTAGCTCCCGTGGAAGATAAGACTAGATATAGTCGCCTTAGATGGTTTGGTCACATTACATGGAGGCCTTCCGATGACCCGGCTAGGAAAGTTGATGTATTAGACTTATGTTAAAAAAGGTAGAGGTAGACCTATAAAGACTTGGTTAGAAAATATTAGAAACTATTTTTCTTTATTAGATTTGAAAGAGAATTTAACTTTTAACAGGACACAATGGCGAAAAAGGATTCATGTAGCCGATCCCACGTAGTGGGACAAAGGCTTGATGTTGTTGTTATTGTTGTTGTTGTTGTTGTTGTTGTTGTGTGTGTGTGTATATATATATAGGCATCACCTTAAATTAAATTCAGGACCATCCAATTTTTGATTTTAATAAACTTATAGTCAAATTGAACATCTCAAAGAGTTGAGCCTAGCGATACCAAAATCGATCCATTTCGAGCCCAAATGGGCTCAAATCAAAGGATCAAAGCATTTTTTTGAAGTGTCGGAGCATTAAAGAACCAATTTTTTACTAGAGATTGATGGCATTACGACTCCTACAAGACAATCCTTAGTGGAAGATAGGAACTTGCAACAGAGGACCGAGCCTTTACCAAAAATTGATGGTCTTGCGACTCTTACAGAACAATCGTCATTGGAACATAGGAACGTCCAACTGATGACTGAGCCTTTACCAGAGATTGACGGTCTTGCAACTCCTACATGACAATCTTAAGAGGAATATAGGAACCTGCAACATAGGATCGAGCATTTACCAGAGATTGACAGTCTTGCGACTCATGCATGACTATTTATAGGAAGATAGGAACCTACAATGAAGGACCAAACTTTTATCGGAGATTGACAGTCTTGTGTCACCTACAAGACAGTCCTCAGAGAAAGATAGGGAGCTGCGATGAAGGATCTGGCCTTTACCAAATATTGATGGTCTTGCGAATCTTTTAGGATTGTCTTCACATGAAGACCGGAGCTCATAACATAGGATTGATGACAGGGGGTTACTATGGAGTGTAATTTTGAATTATAAAAATGTTGGAATAAATGAGGGGTTATTTATAATTTTTTAAGGATTTGCATGACCAGTAAATCGGTGGAAGATTGGGGATAAATTGGGAGTGGTTTGAATGGACGGTCGATGTTGAATCCCTTGATCGTGGACCGTTTATCAAGCATTTCAAAGCCCTAATGACATTAGAATTTAACGATCTTGGGCTCGTTGGATTTGTCTCATCGAGCCTCTCTATTCGACTACAAGCATATCATATTTAGAAACTGTTTGGTAATCCTAATTATGGATTGAACCTTCTGAATGTGCTTCAGGTATTTGATTTGAACTATTTTGGGCTCGGATTGAGTTGAATTTGGTGTAGTTGGGTTCATATTTCTGAGATGCTCAATTCGACTATAAGTTTGGTGTAATCGGAGTTCAGATGGTCCCATATTTAATTTTGGAAGTTTCCAACTTGATTTTGCCTCAAAATTCGTGCCCGATCAAGATAATTTTTTTTAATTTATACCCTCTTAAGAGAAATGATGGGCTATTTATAATTTTTTAAGGATTTGCATGACCAGTAAATCGGTGGAAGATTGGGGATAAATTGGGAGTGGTTTGAATGGATGGTCGATGTTGAATCCCTTGATCGTGGACCGTTTATCAAGCATTTCAAAGCTCTAATGACATTAGAATTTAACGATCTTGGGCTCGTTGGATTTGTCTCATCGAGCCTCTCTATTCGACTACAAGCATATCATATTTGGAAACTGTTTGGTAATCCTAATTATGGATTGAACCTTCTGAATGTGCTTCAGGTATTTGATTTGAACTATTTTGGGCTCGGATTGAGTTGAATTTGGTGTAGTTGGGTTCATATTTCTGAGATGCTCAATTCGACTATAAGTTTGGTGTAATCGGAGTTCAGATGGTCCCAGATTTAATTTTGGAAGTTTCCAACTTGATTTTGCCTCAAAATTCGTGCCCGATCAAGATAATTTTTTGATGATGTATCAATATTATATAAATATTTTAAATTTTAAAAAACTTGGCCTATGTGGGGGTGGGGGGAAGCTACTAACATTCACCGATTTTTTATTTTATTTATTTTATTTCTTTTCGTAAGAAAAAACCTTTTGAAAATTTGGCCTAATTTCTTGTAAGTTTCTAAGTAATCTCATTATTACAAGTCTGCCACTCCGTCAAATTCAACGTAAAAGTCTCCTCAAGCAGAACGATGTAAAGGAGAAGACGAAAGAAAAATCTTAGCTTTGTCCTATTAATTTTTTTATTCGATTTAATTTAAGGTTAATAATTTCTTATGTGATTTAAATAAAAGAATGAGTAAGTTAAGACTTTAATAATATAAGTCAAAATTTTCTTATGATAAATATTTATATCACTACAAAATTTATTCTATTTTAAATAAATCAATTCAAATTATTTCAAAGGATTATTTTTGGGCAAAAGACTTTTTCATTGAAGGGAAAGTAAATATGAATTTTTTTTTAATTTATTTTAAGATATGCATATAATATAAATAATTTATATTGTATTAATCTCAAAATAAATTTAACATTTTAAAATTTTTTTCAATAAAAAATTTATTAGTTCATAATTCACATATACTTCATCCTCTGATCTATTAGTAGAGATGATCAAATTACCAAAGAAGCAAAAGTATTCATATTTTTTTTTTTTATAATTTGTCATTTTTATTTATCATTTTATTATAATAATTATTTAAATCATTTTCATTTTTTAATCTTTCATAATAAACGAGTCGACTCATAAGCTGCCTCGAGAGCCGAGTTGAACTTGTTAACAAACATTACACGTGTCACGATATGTTTGGATACCTCTTTTGTAACGTTAGAGTACTGTACCATTCTTTATTACTTTTACCTATTTATACCCAGCTATTATGTAAACTAAGACATAATAATAGAAACCATTTATTTCCACTTTATCTGCTTCTGTTCTGTCCGTTTCCTCAAGAAGGAAATCTTACTCTTTCCTCTGTTCTTTCCTCTGCTCTCTCTCGTTGGAATACGAGATCATCACTTCAACATGGTATCAGAGGTCCCAGGTTTTCCCTAAGACAAATCAACTACCAATCCTCATGTTCACCGACTCTAGCACATCCGCTGCTCCGACGAACATCATCGCCTCAAATGGAGAGTTTTCATCACCTCAAATTCCCTCATCCCTTAAGTTCTTGATGAACAGCATCAAGAACGTCACGGCTCAATCCCTCACCACTGAAAATCACTCAATCTGGAGATCGCAAGTGCTCAAGTTATTTCGAGCAAACGATTTCGAAGGATTCTTAAACAGAACCACAGCCGCCCCGCCTACCCATATTCTCTCCGGGACGGGACAACAAATCTTGAATCCAGCCCACACCACCTGGGTTCTCATCGACCAAAACCTAGCCGCTGCACTCTACTCCATCATCTCCCCGGCCATCCTACCTTATGTTCTATCTGTCAACCACTGCTCCGAAATCTGGCAGACCCTAGAAGTCCGGCTATAATCCTGCACAAGATTAAGAATAGCTCATCTCAAAAACGAGTTACACTTCTTGTCCATGAAAGACAGGAATATGACGCAATATCTTCTTGACGTCAAATCCAAAGTCGACGCACTTGCTGCCGCCGGAGCTCCAGTTGACGTCATCCACTACACCCTTAACGGCCTTCCGAACACCTATCAAGCGTTCAAAACGGCCATTCGTACAAATCTTCGCCTTGTCAGTCCGGATGAACTCTACACACTTCTGTGTAGTGAAGAGTTAAACTTAGCCCATGAAACCCTCAGAGATCTCCAATCCTTAAATCTCACCGGCAGTCAAACCGCTTTAACTGCTAGCCGCGAAAGAGGTCGCGGTAGAACATCTCAGCAGCGGGGACGCTCGTCCGCTCGTCAACAGTACTCACAAGATCAAAATCGTGGGAGTAAACAGAATAGACCATCCGTGACACGTCAAATATGCGATAAATTCGGGCATTCGGCAATCAAGTGCTGGCACAGACACGACGACACCTACACCACTGAAACCACACCGGCTCTCTTCACAACTCCAAATTCCTCTACAACCTCCTATTGGTTTCTTGATAGCGGCGCATCCACCCACCTAACAGCTGATCCCAACCATATGCAACAAGCTCAAAACTACACAGGATCAAGCCAAGTAATCTTGGGTAACGGTCATCAACTCCCAATACACAACACGGGTAAAGGTATTCTACCGAAGCCGACAGGTAGTCTAATATTAAAGAACCTTAATCTCGTACCAAATCTAGCCTTTAATCTGCTCTCCGTGCACAAACTAACCTAAGATAATTATTGCATCATTATCTTCTCTTCTAACGGCTATGAAATACAGGATCGGAAGACCCACCGCCGTCTTCTCACGGGTCCAGCTATTAATGGTCTCTATCCCTTCCACAACTCCAAACGCCTGGCTGGTCACACAAACGGGCTTGCACTCCTATCCTTTCAACACGTCCAAGTCCTCTGGCACAAGCGTCTTGGCCATCCATCTGTCTCCAAATGCAACAAGAACATTCAAACTTCAACCCTTATGTGCAACTCTTGTAAAATGGCTAAAAGCCATAGATTACCGACATATCCCTCTACCAATGTATCCAAAACAATACTCTCTCTTCTTCATTCGGACGTCTGGGGTCCATTTCCCATTACTTCGCAGTTAGGCTTTAGATATTACGTTTTATTCATTGATGACTTTTCAAAATTCACATGGATTTTTCCTCTTCTAAATAAATCAGAAGTTTTCAATAAATTTTTAGAACTTCAAAAACTTCTTGAACGTCAATTCAACCGCAAGATTCGGATTCTGTGCACTGACAACGGCGGTGAATTCATAAATAATAAATTTCGAACCTACTGCCAGATTAACGAGATTATACAGCAATTTTCTTGCCCACACTCCCCGTCTCAAAACGGTGTCGCCGAACGCAAACATCGCCATGTAATCGATACCGCTCGCACACTGCCAACTCAAGCCTCTCTCCCTCAACAATTCTGGGTTGATACCGTGCTCACCGCAAATACACTTATCAACTGCCTACCCTCACCCAACACCAAGAACAAATCTCCTTATGAAATTCTATTCGGTAAACAGCCCAACTACAACTATTTTAAAGTTTTCGGCTGCCTTTGTTACCCGTGGCTCAAGCCATACACTACGACCAAACTCTCACCAGTCTCCCATCCATGCGTCTTCCTCGGCTACGCCATATCGCAAAAAGGATATCGGTGCCTAGATACACACACAAATCGGATCTACACTTAATGAATCTATATTCCCTTTCGCATCTAATTTAGAACACATCACCACTACACCACCCGTACAACCACACACACCTCCACTAATGCTAGTTCCCATATCAGGCAAAACACCACTCAATGTCACCAATCACAACGAACACCTCTCAAATAACACTCATACACCGCTTCCGGAACATCAGGACAATCACATGAGTTCCACTCATCAGCCCGCTACTACACCAACAGACAATATCTCTATCTCACCCCCTCCGCACTCGAGACAGACTCAAGGACACCACATGCTTACACGTCTAAAAATCGGACACCAAAAACCGAAGAAAATATTTGATCTCGTCCACGCCATCCATCCCTCCGAACCGACTAGATATCAACAAGCAACAAAATCAGAACAATGGCGCACTGTTATGTCTCAAGAATTTCAGGCCCTACAATCCCAAGGTACGTGGGAACTAGTACCCCCCAACAGCTCCCAAAATGTTCTCGGCTCCAAATGGACATTCCGTACCAAATTTAACTCCGACGGATCCATAGCCCGCTATAAAGCTCGTCTAGTCGCTAAAGGGTACAATCAAGAATACGACATCGACTACAACGAAACCTTCAGCCCAGTCGCCAAAATGCCAACGGTATGTATTCTCATCCTAATAGCACTTCACCACAAATGGACTATTCATCAATTAGATGTGTCCAACGCTTTCCTCCACGGAACGCTATCCGACACCGTCTACATGCATCAACCACCCGGATTCCAAGACTCCATTCATCCAAATTACGTCTGCCATCTAAAGAAGGCCCTCTACGGACTCAAACAGTTTCCTCGAGAATGGTACGCCACCCTTTCTAACCACCTGGTAGCTTACGGCTTCCAAATAAGCTCTTCCGATCATTCGCTGCTCACCTATAAACGTGGAGATACTCGCCTCTACATCCTCATCTACGTGGACGATATACTCCTCACAGGTAACTCACCAACCGAAACAAATAAACTTCTCTCTAATTTACATGACCACTTTCAGATGCGTAACCTTGGATCATTATCCCAATTCCTTGGTCTTCAAACTCAACCAACCACCACCGGTATCACTCTACACCAACAAGCATACGCCAAGAAAATTCTGGACCGAACAGGGATGGCACAATCCAAGCCGGCATCTACTCCAATACCTACCAAAACCACAACGTCCACAGCCTCTAACGAACCCTATGACAACCCGCACCTCTACAGACAAATCATAGGTTCGCTCCAATATCTCACTCTTACCAGACCAGATATCCAATTCGCGGTACAACAATTTTGTCAACACATGCATCTACCGCTCAACATCCATCACGCCGCACTAAAACGGCTTCTTCGATATATACAAGGTACCACGACAACCGGTATTCCTTTAAACAGAAAATCACTTTTATTACAAGGCTATGTTGACGCAGATTGGGCAAGCAACCCTCAAGACCGAACCTCCATTTCCGGTTTCTGCAACTTTCTCGGCCAATCTCCGATCTCCTGACAAGTCAAGAAACAAAGCACAATCGCCCGTTCTTCCATAGAGGCTGAATATCGAGCATTAGCAACTGCAGCATCCGAAGTTTTATGGCTAAGACGGCTTCTCGAAGAGTTCCATACACCTCAGGACTCCCCAACAACCTCTATTGCGACAACACATCAGTCATTGCCCTCGCCAACAACCTAGTCTTTCATGCACGCACCAAGCACATAGAGGTCGACTGTCACTTCATTCGAGACTGCATCAAGAAAAATCACATTGCTGTTCATCACATCTGCACAACAGATCAAATCGCAGATTTATTCACAAAGGCGCTCCCTACACAAAGATTCAAGTATCTCTCAAGCAAACTAACTGCCACTCTGTAGCCATTAGTTTGAAGGGGGCTGTTAACAAACATTACACGTGTCACGATATGTTTGGATCCCTCTTTTGTAACGTTAGAGTATCGTACCATTCTTTATTACTTTTACCTATTTATACCCAGCTATTCTGTAAACTAAGACATAATAATAGAAACCATTTATTTCCACTTTATCTGCTTCTGTTCTGTCCGTTTCCTCAAGAAGGAAATCTTACTCTTTCCTCTGTTCTCTCTCGTTGGAATACGAGATCATCACTTCAACAGAACTCGTCGAATCAAGCTCGAGCTCAAGTTCGAATTCGATTAATTGATCAAATTCAAGCTCAAGTTCAATCTAGAGATGACTCGAGCTCCACTCGACTCATTTACTCGCATACTCTCAACCAACAAATCAAAATAAACTGCACAAATATAAATGTTAGAAAGGAACATGAAGTTGGCTAGATCTGAACGTAAACAATTATTTCATCTCTGAAAATTGTGCACTGTAGTAATTAGAAAATTGAATAATCCTTCAACATATGGTATCAACATGGAGCACTTGTCAGCTCACTTGAATGCTGACGACGGGTAGGTAGCCGTTAGGAATTCAAACTGGAGGCTTTTCGAGGAAAGCTCAAATTAGGGCATCGTAAACTAATCTAAGCTGGTGGTAGGTTTCTTAATCTTACATTATTTTTAGTTAAAAAAATATAAAGAGAGAGTCCTATCAGATTAAGAAAGTAACATCTCATCCATGCAATATATTTTTAGTAGATTTTATTTTTCGTTTGGAAAAGTTTGCTTAATGCTTTCTAATTATAATTTAAAAAAATTATGCATTAAAAATTGATTTAAAAATAGTGAAAAAGTTGTTTCAAATTAAACTTTAGGTTTTCTTTACGACGGTTTTTTTACTGTTTTTTAAAACAGCTTTTTAGTATAAAAATTAGAATTTAATATATATTAAAATCAGCTAATTAGAAGTAAAAAGTTGTGAGCATTTTTTAATGAAAATATTTAAAATAAAATATTAATTTTAAATAAAAATAACAAAATTAAAGTTAATTTATAAATAATAATATAATATATTAAAGAATTGATATCATTATGATTATTAACATGACAACGATAATATTAGAACTAATTTATAATAATTAAATTTTTTATTTTTTTTCAATTTTAAATGATAAGTGGGAACAAACCCAAATCTCCCTGTTCGGTGTTATGGATAATGCAGCGGATTCTTTGTTCCTCCGCGTAGCTTATAATAACCCCAACTGAACCGCGGAACGAAACAGAGCAAGAGAGAGAGAAGAAGAAGAAGAAGAAGAACAGGGCGAGCTGAAGCAGAGCAAGAGAGAGAGAGAGAGAGAAGAAGAAGAAGGTTTTGAAGATGACAGAGACGACGCCAAATCACACACAGACTGTTAAAGGATGGGCAGCTCGCGACTCGTCGGGGAAGATAACTCCCTTTGTCTTCAAGAGAAGGTGTTCTTCTTGGCTTTGCCCTTCTAAAGATATATTGAACATTTTCATTTGATGATTGAACGATTCAGAGAAATGTTTTTTGATGGTGAATAAAACAAAATCAAAACAGGAAAAACGGAGCAGAGGATGTAACCATAAAGATACTCTACTGTGGGATGTGCCACACTGATCTTCATAATGCTAGAAACGATTGGGGTCTCACCACCTACCCTGTTGTTCCAGGGTACTCTCTCTCTCTCTCTCTCTCTCTCTCTCTCTCTCTCTCTCTCTCTCTCTCTCTCTCTCTCTCTCTCTCATGCATCAAAGAGAACATGCAATAGATTCATATGTGATGAAGATTGCATCAAAGTTTTCAGCTTTGAGTATGTTAGAATTTCTTCTTGTAAGTTCTGATTATGGAGTGGATGAGGTAGCATACAATAAGACATTTTAGGGGCTTTTTGGTATTATTCAGGATTTTATTTAAGTAGGATTTCGTAAATCTTCTAAATCCTTATTGGAGCTAAATTCTGAAAATTGTTCGGTAAAATTCATGATAAATTCTATGTAATTGTTTGGCTATAGAACGTTAAATCCTGAAACCAGCAAACTCTTCATCCCTCTCGTGTCCATAGAGCGTTAAATCCATCAAATAAGAGGATTTTGGAAATCTATGATTTACCACGAAAAGGGGTAATTTTCTATCTACTGTGGCTTTCATTTACCATCCTATTTGGTTTTACATTATAGGCCGTTTGGATGGATTTCGCCCAAATCCACCTCAAATCCAGCCTAATTCCATCATGTTAAGAGTATAATGTTGTATAAGAGTGGTAAAGTAGAAATATATATATGAATTTTGATTTTTTTTTATTTGAAGTAAAGTGAATATGAAATATTTATATTAGAAATTACTGATTCTTCGAAAGAGTCATTTTTCATGAGTTCTAAATTAATAGAACATGAAGTGAACCCAATTAGGAGTGATTAGCATCAAATAATTGTTGTAATTAGTATTTTGAAGGATAATTACTTGATGAGTTAGGATTGAAAATCTATAAATCTCTACAATTGGGAAGCAAAATAAAGATGAATAATGAATGTTCTCTTTATCTTATTTTCTCTTTATCATGAATAATACAACAAACATGATAATTTTTACATGGGAAATCTAGAGAAGGAAAAAATAACAATGCTTGGCTCTGATGAAGTGTTTCGTCATATAAATAAGTTATAAATGTTTGTTTTTTTTCCTTATTTAGAGAATATGATATTATAAAGTCTGTAACACAAGTTTGTAACTCTGTAAATATGAAAGATGTTAGAGATGCAGTAGTTGGATAGTGTTAGTAAGGTGATGTTGGTTAGATGAAAGTGATAGTTAGATAATGGTGGTCAGGATATGTTCATTTTATGATGGTAATTAAGAGATGATAGTCAGATAATGACAATCGGTCAATGATGATTGAACAATGACAATTAGGAAATGATGGTCAAATAATTATGGTCTGATGATGACGGTTAGATAACGACAGTTAGGCAAGGGTAGACAGAAAATGACAGTTAAGTGACAACAGTCAGATGAAAATTAACATGCTATAATGGTGGTTGGTCATTAGCATCGAATGCCATGTAAAATTCTAGAGTATCTTAGATCTCCAAGATCTCTCCCATTTCAAGTCTAAGTCCCCTTCAGAAGAAGAATGAGAGTCTATTTTTAATACTTGGAGAATGGGTGTTTTGATAAATTTTGCTAATATTCTATGACTATTCATCAAATAGCTCATATCAAATATTTTAATTATAAACTATTTATTCAACATTTAAGCACTTTAATGATCTCAGAATCAGGTGATCTTGAGCTAGTTGGATGATCTTATCGAGCCACTCGTTCTAACTATAAGTATGCAAGAATAAGAGACTATTTTATCCTTAAATTAATGTCTCAAACTTAATTATCTTTCAAGTGCTTGATTTGAACTTATTTGGACTCAGATTTGATCACCTTTGCTGTTCCTAGATTTGTTTTATTACAATTTGATTATAAATTTATTAAAATTAGTCTTTCGATGATTCTAAATTTAATTCTGAAACTTTCCTAATATAACATCAAGATTTATGTTGATAAATTGAATTTCCTGAAGCCAAATCAATCACTATCATCTTTGATGACATTTTTTACATAAACCCGACCCTTGTTGACCATGCTCATGCAACATCTACAAAGAGTTTTGAATTGCCTCCAATTCAACCAATTCCATCTTAAACAATCCAAGTGCACCTTCGCTCAACAAAGGGTGAAGATCATTTGCATCTGAATCGACTTCCAAGAAACAATCTAAAAGATCAATCACTCATTGATTTAACCTAAGGGGGGTGTTCTAGTCGTTCCAAGTATCCAAGAACAGTCACTTGGAAACACTACATCTCATCAAATACATGGATATGCTCCACAAGCTGCCCTATGAATCAAGGATTAGGAACTACAGTTCATTTTCCCTCACTTCAATCATGAGTAGGAGAGTCAACGTTTGACACAACCTGAAAAATCTGACTCGAATTCGACCCGAAAATTTTGGGTTAGGATCAATCCGTTTGTGAAACAGGTCGGGTTCGGGTTCATCAAATCGACCCGTTTCAAAAATTGAGTCGGGTTTGGGTTGACCCAAAAACCCGACAATGATGTGGATCAGCCCGTTCCAATTACAATGACTTGAAAATCCTGCCGTCCGCCTCTCCTGTGCCTGTTGTCCCGCGTGAAGGCCTCGCCGTCTGCCTCTCCCGCTGTCTCGCCGTCTGCCTCTCCCGCTGTCCTGCGGCCTTGCCGTCACCGATGACATTCCTTCCTCTACATTTTAGTAAACCCTAGGTTGACGACATTCCATCCCGCCGACGTCGCCGTCCCACAGGGTTATGGTCAACCCCGTAGTCCCTCACATTGCCTTCCAGTCCTGGGGCTTCAACTATGTTTTTCCCTCGTTGGCTTCAATGTTGGCGCCATTCCTCCCATTCGCATGCTTCTTCGACCATAACTCGTGTCAGGTCGGGTCAACACGAAACCCAACCGAGTTGGCTCCGGGTTGAACTTTTCAACCCGTTTGTAAAAACAGGTCGTGTCAAATAAAGCTGGGTCAATTCTGAATTCAACCCAAACCCGACCCGCAATCCGATTTTGACATGAGAGTAAGGTTGTTCTTTTGCAAGAGGAAGAAAAGTTAATGGAGCACCATAATAACTACGACAAGTATAAGGCTTTCAAGAAAAAAATGTTGTTTGGATGTTCTAATCATAGTCATTGGATCCCCTATAAATAGGTGCAATACATAAATAATTTATATTGCACTCATTTAAATTAGATCAAAGGGATTTAAAATCATCCTAATCAAAAATTTGATCAGAATATATTGACATATTGATTTTGTCTTTCAAAAGGGAAAGAAATAAAATGGATAGGATTTTTGCTTTCACCCCCACCTTTTCAAATTTTCCCTCTTCAGACTTTGCTTTTCAAAGTTTTTATATTTTTTAATTTTAGTGTCAAAATATAAAAGTTGTACAAAATAAAATAAATAAGAAGAAGCCAAGAAAAATTTATAGGAATCTTGGTTTAGCAAAAATAATTAAAAAGAAATCAGATAATAAATTTTAAATTAAGAAAATTAAATTCCTAAACAAAATATAGGAAAAATCCTTTTTAAAAAATTATTTAAAAAGTATTAATTTCTACCGTACAAACCTACTCTCAATCTCTAGATGATAGAAATTTTATTTTAACTCAAAGTCTAAGAGTCTGCTTAGCTTGTAGAGTTTTATAAATTTGATTATGAAGTTTTTATGGAGAAAGTAATTTAGCTATTTTAGTTGCAAGAAGCAACTTTTAATCACATAAATTTTTTGAAAAATAGTGAGAAACTTAATAAAAAAGAAATTGCCAAATAAAATTATGTTTGTTATCTAGAGAGTAAGGCTTCGTTTGGGACGGCTTTTTCATTGCTTTTCAAAACGGAGTTTTAGTTAAAAAATAAAAAAATTGTACTAAAACTCCGTTTTAGAAAGCAATAAAAAAGCCGTCCCAAACGAAGCCTAAAGCAACTAACAAACTGTCCCAAACACACCCTAATTAAATAAAGAAGATTATCATTCATTATAATGTTATGTTGTATTGTGATGTCTTATTATCATTATCATTATTATTATTTTACTACACACATTAGATTTCAAAATAAAATATCTAACAAATGCTAAGGAGAAATCATCCAAAATCCATGACTTTGCATTCATTTATCATTTTATCTTCAACAAATTTGTATTATTATTTAGTCCTACATAATTTCAAATTTTATGGAACTATATTACATCCTTGTCTTCCACATCACAAACATAACATGAATTTTAGCCTCTGATAACTCCAGCATCAACATACATCATGTAATCATGCATCATGTATCATTTCTTAATGTCATATGCAACAAAACATAATTATGATTGAATGATGTGTAGGCATGAGATCACTGGAGTCATCATCAATGTGGGAAGCAATGTGACTGAGTTCAAACTTGGCGACAAGGTTGGCGTTGGCTGCCTCGCAGCCTCTTGCCTCAAGTGTGAGATGTGCCAAGCCAACGAAGAGAACTACTGCGATGATATCCAGCTCACCTATGGCGGCATCTACTGGGATGGAAGCATCACATATGGTGGATATTCCACCATGATTGTTTCCCACAAACGGTACTAGTACTATACACATTATTTATTTACTTACAACAACAATATCAAGTCTTTATCCCACTACATGGGGTCGGCTACATGAATCTTTTTTCGTCATTATGTTCTGTTAAAAGTCAAATTCTCATTTAAATCTAATAAAGAAAGATCATTTTTAATATTTTCTATACAAGACTTTTTAGGTCTACCTCAACTTTCCTAACCATGTCATTGGAAGGCCTCTGTTTAATGTGATTAAACCATCTAAGACAACTCTTTCTAATCTTATCTTCTACTGGAGTTACTCCAACTTTTTCACGTATATGCTCATTTAGTATCTTATCTCTAAGGGTAAAGCTAGCCACTCATCCACCTAAGCATCTTCATCTCTGCCACACTTAACTTAGTATTATGCTTTTTTTTAACGGCCAATATTCGGCACCATAAATCATTGCAGGTCTCACCATAATCTTATAGAATTTTCCATTAAGTTTCAGAGGGATCGAATTTTTCTATCGCACAACAAGCCCGATACATTCTTCCACTTATTAAAAAAAAATCATTCTGTATTCGTCTCATTTTTTAACAAATGAATTAAACAAGAGCTTTATAACGAGCAAAATACTTGTATTTGCAAACAACGAAGCTTTTTCGACTGCCTTGATCCACATCGCGTTGCCTTGAATAGGTTTGTGGTGAAGATGCCGGAGAACTTGCCATTGGATGCAGCAGCTCCACTGCTATGTGCGGGGATTACAATGTTCAGTCCCATGAAGCAAAATGGGATGCTGGACCAGCCTGGGAAGCGGCTTGGCATTGTCGGCCTCGGCGGCCTCGGCCATATCGGTGTCAAGCTTGGGAAGGCCTTTGGATTGCATGTCACAGTTATTAGTACTTCCTCATCCAAGGAAGATGAAGCAAGACGTCGTCTTGGCGCTGATGACTTCATCATCAGCACCAACATTGACCAAATGGAGGTGAGTTTGATTCTCCCTGAATTAGGTTTCGTATGGAACGACTTTCTTTCAGCTTCTTAAACCAATTTTTTAGTATAAAATTTTTAATTTTTTACTAAAAAACTGCTTAAAGCAGTAAGAAAGTAATTTTAGAGCTAATCCCATCTGTTTAACTTTTAAGGCTGCAAGAAAAAGCCTGGACTTCCTCATCGACACAGTATCAGCTCAGCACCCACTTGGCCCTCTCCTGGAACTCCTCAAGGTTGGAGGAACAATGGTGCTCGTCGGTGCTGCAGAGAAACCCCTCCCTCTACCTTCCTTCCCGCTCTTATTTGGTAAGTTCTAAACTATGAAAATCACACAGATAATCATAATTAGCTCATTCATGATCAGCTAATTACTATGAAATGTCATTGTTTTGATTACCTAGGGAGGAGGAAGGTGGTGGGGAGCTTGATAGGTGGAATGAAGGAGACGCAAGAGATGATGGATTTGTGTGGGAAGCACAACATTACTTGTGACATTGAGACTGTGAAGCCTGAAGGCATCAATGAGGCCATGGAAAGGCTTGCAAAGAACGATGTGCGCTATCGATTTGTCATAGATATTGCTTCCTCTTCAAGCAATGGAGTCCTTTAGTTCTGTATTGAGAGATGAATAATGAAAAGTTTTATATGGTTAATTTGAATTCAACGTAAGAAATCTATATTACTATATATCATTGCAAGATAGAAATTACTATTGTATTATTAGTGGGAGTGATAAGTTTTTTTTATTACTATTTGGAATTTTATGATATATTATTCTAGAGAAATAATTTTAATTTGATGGTGTCATAAAAATCTCTAATATTATTGATAAAAACATTTATCTATAGTTTGAATTTACATTTGAGTCAGTAAGAGTTTAAGGAATCATTATGGCCTATGAGATTTTATTCAATATCTATTTTGCTCTTTTTTATAACTTTTAATATCTATTTAAGGAATTTATTAAAAATAATTCAATTTAAGGTAATATTAATTAAATTATATATATATATATATATATATATATATATATATATATATATCAAATAATTTGATTGATGTGATGATGATAGTAGTCCTTCGAGGCACAAGTAAGTCGAGCCGACTCATCAGCCAACCCAAGCTCAACTCTCACAAGCTCTAGCTTCGACGTGAAGTGTGCATGATTTTTACCATAATTTCACAAGCCAGCTCACGAGCTCATTTTCATTCCCATGAGCTGAGCTTGTGCTCAACTTGAGTTTGAGCTCGAGTTCAAGCTCGTGATTTTACCTACGAGCCAAGCTCGAATTAGGCATGGCTCCAAACTCGATTCAACTCGTTTACACTCCTAACAATCATTGATGAGGTTGCTAGCATGACTGACATCATGGTTGTGATAACAACAACAACAACATCAAGCCTTTATCCCACTACGTGGGGTCGGCTACATGAATCCTTTTTCTCCATTGTGTCATATTAAAAGTCAAATTCTCGTTTAAATCTAATAAAGAAAGGTCATTCCTAAATTTTCTGACATCATGGTTGTGATAATAATTTTTAAATAATTATTTTGAGTGCTTTGGCAACAATATAATTTATTTTTAAAAATAAAGATAAATAACTAAAAAGCATACTAAATAAACTTTTTATTTTAAATATATTTTTTAAAAACAAATAAAAGTGATCCCAATCAAAATTTTAATAAATTCAAAGGATTTGATATCTTTAAAATTATTTGATGTGGCATCTGTAAAATCTAATAAAATCTGGGAAATGCTTTGGCAGTTTTATATGAATAAAATTAGCATAAGAAAATTTATTCTTCCTAAATCTCAACTAAATCCAAGTTGAATTGAAGGGTTTAGGTGGAAGTATAAAGAATATAAATCATGCAGGTCTTAAAACATATAATATTTACAAAGATCAGAAGATTTTGAAGCTATGCAACCCTGCTGAAACATGATCAGAGAGACAGAAGATCAAATAACTAACAGCTAATGAGAAGAATTAAGGTGCCAAAAAATGGATAATTGAAACTGACTTAGGCTTCATTTGGGACAACTTTCATACGGCTTTCTAAAACAGCTTTGTAGTACAAAATTTTCAAATTCAAAATTTTTTTTGAAATTTTTGTACTAAAAAGCTGTTTTAGAAAGCAAGAAAAAAGCCGTACCAAACGAAGCTTTAGACATCATTTGATATTAGCTTTTGCCCACTAACTTTTGTTACTTTCAAAAAATTTTTATGCTAGAAAATTGCTTTAGAAAGCAGTAAGAAAACGGTCTCAAATGATGTCTTAATTGGGTGATTCAATCTTATTTGCAATACCATTAATTCAATAGAAGAGAGAAAACATCAAATCAGTACACAGCAGGTGATGCTCAACTATTTGATTAAATTATCCAAAATCATGGAGTAGTCTTCATGGTTACAAAAATTGAACGAAATAGCAAACCATGTCACTAAAAAAGAATCAGATAATCAAATTCAAATAGGTTTGGAGCTACAGGTTCTGCTACTGCTAACCAGATTTTCAATAAAAATCTATGAGAACATTTGGGTTACATTGTAGGAACCTCCAAAAACAGATTACAAATCAACAAAGAATGAGTGGAGACAAAATATTCCGATGAGAAAATAAGAAGCATGGAGATTAAGCATCAGGTTTGGGTTTTGTGTCAGATTTGTCAAACAAATGATGATACATACGCCACCAGTTTTCCGAAGCTTCCTCCACGGTCCGATATGTCCATATATGTGACTTTGATTTCTCTCTGGCTTGCAGAATTTTCTGCAAATTTGAAAAGGGAAGATGAAGTTGTGAGGAAATATGATAATGGACTACAAAGCCCTACATGGGGTCCTGGTTGGGTACCCATGTTTTACTTGAATAGGCTTCGCCCACCCATGGTGACTATTCCATGCTTTTGAACGCAGTCTGTGACGGACTGATGACCTTGAGGCTTGATGCCCTTTGCTCTGATTACAAACTTTCAAGCCGCATATCAGAATTTACTGTAGTCGCGGCGTAATTAAGTGTTGCACACTACATAGTGAGGATCGCAATAATATAAGATATATGGTAATTAGCAATGTAAATTGATTTATCCCCCGATATTGAGCACCCACCCATACCCACGCAAAAGGTCATTGGGTATGGGCATTGTTTAAAATTGCGCAATATGAGGCTCGCCTTGAGGCCCGCCTCAGCGCAATTCTAGTGAAAAGCGCCTCGAGGCTTACGCCTCTAGCTTTTTTATGAGGCTTGCACCTCAGCTTGGCTGAGGCCCGCCTCACCTCGCTGCGTGAGGCTTACGCCTCACCCTATTTATGTGTGTGTGTATATATATATATATATAACTAACAGAAATCATGTCTTCAACATTCGAGGTCAACAAATTCCTCTCAATTGCCTCTACCTCCAACCCACGGCGCCTTCACCACAACCAACACCATCGTAGTTGTCTCCGATAATCACTTGAAATATGCACACCACTACCCTAAAAATTTTGGAGCATTAATCTCATATTTATGTTGATGAAAATATTTCTAAAAGATGAACATGATTGAAATAAATTAAAAAGAAGCATATTGGAAGGAATTCGACTCTATTGAATGAGGCAGGGGATGGACTAAGTTGTTATGGTGACAACTCAGATAAATACCACCTCAATGATGATAATGCAGATGATTCCTAAGTTGTTGTCAACTATTTCAACTTTTATTAGGAATTAAATATAAATGAATAGATAATTGAGAAATAAAAAATTTGAAGTTGAACTTAATGTTATATGATAGTTTTATACAATTTTTATATTTAATATTGTTTTGCTCTTATAATATTTGGATTTTAATTCTATTTCACGTAATTTATCACTTGTCACTTTATATCTTGTGCAATTTCTTGTTTTATATTATGTTAATTTATTAATTTATAATTCAATAGGAAGCTAATATGTTATTATTTAACATATTATTTAGATATTATATAAAAAATCACTTTTAACATTTATTATCACTTTACGTAATTTTTTTATTTTGAGGCTTACGCCTCAAAATGCCTTGAGGCTTACGCCTCGCCTCATGAACAAAAAACGCCTCAATACCCAATTACGCAATTTTAAACATTGGGTATGGGTGGGTATATGGGTGGGTATGGGTGGGTATATGGGTGGGTGTGGGTATGCGTATGGGTAACCAATGCAGCGCTCTAATGGACTACTGGACTGCTACTAAACAATCAATAAAGCGAGTTAGAAAATTAAAGCTCAAACAAGGGAAAAATAGTAACCTGACAACATTTACGCATTTCTATATGCTTAACTATGGCAGAACTGCTAAAAAGGGTCTTTACCCTGCTAAATTACTAAATTATGTACTACATGATAAATGTAGCAAGGAAAGCTCTTGGAATGTGAAACTTTTTTCCATGGGATTTGTTCAAGTATATCACCTGATATGTGATGCAGGGAGGAGACATAGGCTTCATTTGAGATGGCTTTCTTATTGCTTTAAGTTTTTTGTACTAGAGTGCCGCTTTAAGAAGCAATAAGAAAGTCGTCCAAAACGAAGCCATAATCAGTATGTTTTCAGCTACAGATGATCAACATCAGTAATTAGCAAGAAACTTAATTTATATTAATATAATAAAGACTTGTATTGCTTCAAATTAATGGGCCTTCATGCAAAAAGTAAAACCATATAGCATTGAACTGCAATAAGGTCGACAAACAAAAGAACAAATGATACTACAAGCTTTTGATAGGAAATACTTGAGTTCGCCAATAACCCTAAGGGAAATACTTGAGTTCGCAAGCAAATCTAGCAATAATTGGAAAAAAAAAACAAGAAATATGCTGATTTCAGAGAGAAAACAGCAAAAATGATGCAGGAATTTAAGAATATTGGAGAGAAACCCAAGGAAAACTTCTTCCATTCAATCCACGAAAAAAAAAAAGCAATACAAGGTACAAGTTTCTTCAATTCAAGAGAAAGAAACAACTCTCAGATTCTCTAGCAAAGCCTATAGCCCAAAAGCACAAACTGCAGATCTCAAATTATATTTCAAATTCAAGGTCACAGGTGCTCACTAACTAATGCCGTTGTAATTATCAACAATGTTTATTCAAATACATTCTCACCTCAACTTCATCTGGTCTTTTTGTTTTCAGAGACAGACAATCGAAAAGCGAGCTCCACTTGCCAGAGCAATTGTCAAAATGCCCATATCTATAGTATTGCTCCATCTGATGAAATGGTGCTGTCCCAGAGGACAGATATTAGTTTCAGCACTACAAGAAAACAATAGGAAAAAGGTAAAGAAGAACAAACCACCTCCAACAAATATTACATATTATAAAATGATGAGAACAATTGAAACCAAATATAAAAGCTTTCTTAGTTTCTTTCAAAGACGAATGCTTCCAATTTCAACACTTTAATAAGATTTCACGTCAGAGTTAATCAAAAGAGTGTTAAACATGATGGTCAATTTTTACTCTTACTGGGAAAAAATATATTTTATGAAGAGAATGGATGGGAACATTTGAGACTATATCATATTCATTTAGCACATTTTAAACTTCAAATTAATAATCTATTTCTCGCCAGCAGTTCAAGTTTCATTTCTTATGCTCAAAATGAAAGGCACTAAACTTACCATAATGAACATATACATATATTTTATTTACACCCCTATTTTATAACTTTTTGTGATTTGTTGTTGGGGGATGAGGTGACAGAAGAGCTGGAGGACAAGGGGCTGGAGAGATCATAGCCACTATCAATAATATCCACACAACTTATGTCGTACATCAAATCTCTAAATTCTACATAGGAAAGGAAGATTGTTATTGTCACAGACACAATTACTGTTCATCAAGCCCCCGGTAGTCAATTCTGTTAAATTTCATGGTAGGCGCATTGCATGTTTTGATCGCATGATGTTGATACATTCGAACTAGCATTTTTTCTTTATTCTATTTAAGAGTTTTTCTGTTGGATTCAAATTTGGCCATGGGTGACACATGACCCTACTAACAAATTTACTAGGTGGAGCAAGAAAATAGGAGGGAGAGTGAGTATGTAGAGCAACTAAGAAGTCAAATATTCTTTGGGAATAGTCAAAATAGTATGAAGTCCCCTAGTATGCCGCTTATCCCCTTATTTATAAGATTAAAAGGACTCCAGAAAAAAGTAGGTCTAGAAAAAATTAAGAAATAATAGATGATTTGACAAGTATAGACTGCTACAAACTAGTATTGGGGATGAGGAGTAAAACACCACAGAGAAACAAGCAATAATGTAAAATCAGCGGAAAGTAAAGGTCACCAGGATGTAACATAGAAAACCTCAAAATAGTGAAGAAAACCACGTAGCCACAACATACCAAGAAATCCACTATGAAAATTAAGAGAAAAATGTATAGATCTCTCTTCTCTTTCACTCTTTGCTTGCTTCTCTTCTCATATGCCACATTCTCAATGTTTACACATTCAAAATACAAAAGAAAACCAAGTAAAATAACCCCAAGTGACGCAACCCTCCAGAAAAACGAGAAAGAAAACCGTTCAGTCCGTCTCGTAATGTTGTGGCGCCTGTTTAGGCCGTTGCGGGCTCAAGCCTCTATCTTGCACCTCTACGACGCCATATCTAGGCTGCTGCAGTGTTCTGCTCTCTATCTTTCAGCTCTGGGTCACTTGAGAACACAACACCGATGTGCTCAGGTACGCAATGCCAGGTGTAGTACGGAAAAAAAATTTCACCCAAAGCACTCAAACCCAAGCAGCGAATAAACCCCTCACACCACCCAGTGAACACAACAAGCTTTGAGGTCCAAGACAATAGAACAATCATATTGATCGACACAATCTGATTCCACACATAACAATCTCCCACTTAGAAACTGATTGCAATCAATATTTCTCCCAATCTGCATCATCAGTAATATCAAATGTAGTTAGGGGTATCAAGATTTGACACGACTCGAAAACCCGACTCAAACTGGATCCAAGAATTAAGGGTTATGGTCAACCCGTTTGTGAAACAGGATGGATTCAGGTTGACTCGAAAACCGAGGAATGACCCAAATTGATCAAAGATTCTGACACACTGTACACAAAATGCCGAAATCAAAAATCCTAATTCCTGCCCACACTCTGGCACTCGCATCTGCCCTGTCTGCCTATTGTCGCGTCCGCGCTAACCACGTCTGCCCGCTGTCTCGTTTGCATTGATCGAGTCTGCCCGCTGTTGCATTTAGTACCCACGTCGCCATCGCGTTGAGTGCCCATATTGTTATGAGTGCTCGCCATCACGTCGAGTCCTGCCATCGCCAGCATCATTGTCGTCGACTCATCAAGCAGATAACACCTCACCCAGCAACAATCGAGTTGGGTCAACCAGGAAACCCGTGCGGGTCGGGTCCAGGTTGAAAAAGCTCATAAATATGCAAAAATGGGTAGGGTTCGTGTTGGGTCAATTAGTACCTGACCTGTGACCTAATTTTGACATCCCTACCTATAGTGTGGCTCACCCCTGCTCTCATCCTCCATGAAGACAAACTGAAGCCACACATAGCTTCAGTTTATCAACTGTCATCGTCTTCGTCGGCATGTCTACAGGATTCTCAGTTGTGTGCATCTTCTCTGAAGATAACTAACCATCTTCTAGAAGCGACCTGATGAAATGATATCGAAGCTGGATGTGCTTCGTCCTAGCATGGAATGCAGCATTATTGGCTAGATGTATAGCACTCATGCTGTCACTGTACAAATTCTCATTCATTTGCCCCTTGTTAAGTTACGTCAACTTTGCAACCAAATCATCTCCTTTCTAGCCTAAGTGATAGCCTATGATGCACATACACGGACACGACGACACAGATATGGCACGGACATGGGACACATTAGTTATTAAAAATATAGGACATGGACACGGGTTGTATACGGTATTATAGTTTTTATATTTAAAAAATAGTGTATAAAAATTAAATAAGTATAATTTTAAAAAAATAATGAAAATAATAAGTCATTTAACTAGAATTTGTGCTTAAAATGATTAGTATTAGGAAGTCGAGCGTCAGACGTCGATGTCGTTTATCAGTCATCAAGAGGAGATGAAAATACCTTCACTGCTAAAAATAAATGAAAATGAGAAAATTCGATGATTGGGTATTAAGTGCGGACATTGTTTGGTGTTGTGGATAGGAAATAAGAAATTTAGTTTAAATCCCGTCAAATACAAGAAATTATATTTAAAAAAAAATCATAAAATATTTAAGATACGTGTGTCCAATTTATATTTATTATTTTTAATCGGACATATTTTCGACGTGTCCGACACGTGTCGGAGGAGTTTCGGACGAGTGTCGTGTCGGATAAGGTGTCAGACACTGCACGTCTCTTTGAGGAGAATGTCGGTGCATCATAGGTGATAGCAATATACTCTACTTCTGTGGTTGAGAGTGCAATAATCTTCTGTGACTTGGAAACCCAACTGACTGCAGTCTTTTCCAAAATGAAGATATAACCTGTTGTGCTCCTCCTCCCATCAAGATCTCCAGCAAGATCATAATCTACATAACCCTGTAAATTAATCTCTTCACCACCAAAGTAAAGAGTTTTATCAACTGATCCTCTCAAGTATATGAGAATCCACTTAACCACCTCTTAATGAAGTTTTCCTAGGTTACTCATAAATCTACTGACAACTCCCATTGCATATGCTATATCAGATCTTGTAAAAATAATAGCATATATCAAACTTCCAACTGTTGAAGCATACAAAGTCTTCTTCATTTGTTCTTCCTCTACTTCAGATTTAGGCGATTGTTCCTTGGATAGTTGAAAGTGATTACCCAGGGAAGTGCAAACTAGTTTTGCCTCTCTCATGTTGAATCTCTTGAGCACATTTTCAACATACTATGCATGAGACAATTTTAGTATACCTGCACTGCTATCCCTACTATTCTCATACCAAGAATTTTTTTTTGAACCCAGATCATTCATTTCAAACTCATTTGATAAATGTTCTTTCAGACATCTTATCTTTTTCATATCTAACCTTGCAACCAACATGTCATCCACATACAAAAGCAGAATAATATAACAGTTATCATAATATTTGAAAAAATAATTATGGTCTGCCTGGCATTTCATGTACCCATTATCTGACATAAACCTGTCAAATCTATTGTACCATTATTTTGGTGCTTGCTAGAGGACAAGGGAAAACTATAAGTTCTTCTTTCATCCTATAAACCCGCTTGTTCTGCAGAGCTCTCTTGCTATCTGGTAGCTCTGTCAACTCCCAAGTCTGATTCAATTCAAGTGAATGCATCTCATCATCCATAGCTTGCTCCCACTTACTTGAATCGTCGACTTGAATGCTTCATCATAGCACTCTAGTTCACCACTATCTATCAACAATAGATAGTACAAGGAAAAAGAATACCTTTGTACAAGCCTTGAGATTCTGCTAGATCTCCTAATTTTAGTAGCAAGAGTCTAAGGTACTCTCTATGCTTCATCAGTTTTATCTTCTTGATAAGCATCATTCTCAATTTCAAAATATTTGGAAGAATCTTTAGGAGTCTCATTTCTATCCTTATACATTTCATTGTCATTGAATTTAACATCCCTACTCATGAATTTCTGATTCTGATAATCCCAAAATTTGTAATCAAATTCATCTGAGTCATATTCAATAAATGTACACTTGATAGATTTTGGAATAAGCTTACTCTTAGATCCTGCATCAATATAACATAGAATTAACAACCAAAAAACTTTAAGGTGGGATAAATTAACACTCCGGGCTTCCTCAAGCAACCCCTCATTCATAGGAATGGAAGGACCACGATTGATTAGATAAACTACAGTATTCATTGCCTCTACCTAGAACTATTTGGGTAGACTTGCTGTTGACCTTATTTTTGTATGAGATCATTTTGTTCTACAATCATCTGAGACTATAATCTAGCTTGCAATTGACCTTTTAGACTCAAGTGGAAATTAACCTTTTAATTCCTTTTGAGTCAAATTAGCTTTGATGAATGCGAATTTTCTATACTAATTTAAATTGAAATGTTATATAATTAATTTGCCTTCTCTAATTATGCTCTTCTTTTCCAATTTAGCTCTCTAAATCCTCTAAATTTGAGCAATTTATTTCTATAATTGGATTGAAATGAAGAGAGGGCATGATTGTCATTTTAATATATATTTTTTTATGGGTATTCAAAAGGAATTAGGGCCGACAATGAGAAAAGGGGCTGCATTCCACGATTTTTTTTCAAGCCCTAGTCGTGACTCTTCCATTCCATGACTCCTCCCTCACTAAGCAGCCTCTCCCTCTTCTTCATCCGTCCAAGAAAGGGGAAGAAGAAGAAGGTCCACTAAAAGATCCGGCTAAGAGGAAGAAGATCGGCTACTTTTTCTACTTCAGTACCTAAAGATAGGGATTGAGTGCAGTGTTTCCAACACAAACCATAGAAGAAATGCATGTTGGATCTGCTGCAGTATTGAGCATAAAGATATGTTAGATCTGCTGTAGTTTTTAGCACAAAAGCATAATGGTTTTACTGCAATTTTTGCCATCAAAACAAAAAAAATCTGTTATAGTTTTGACACAAAAAAAAAGAAACATAGGATGGATTTATACAAATTTCAACCAACAATATAAGAAGAGTTTTCTGTAAATCTTTGGTAAAGCAAAGGGAAGAGACTTGTATATTTCGGCAATGTTAAAACATTATTTTTTTCTATATAGTTTACGAAGATTAATACATTGTTTAATCAATATTTCTCGTTGTTTTTATTATGATTTAATACATATTTCTATCATGTAAATGCACTCAAATAAAACAAGATTTCTTACTTTTATTTTGTGTAAAAATTCCTACATATTTTAGATAGTTTCTCACTATTTGTGTGTGAAAATTTACAGATTTTGGTTGGTCTCTCATTACTTCTTTTATGTGTCAACTAAATCGTGAGGATTTTGTACAGATTTTTATCATCTAAATACTCTTGGATTGAACAAGTATTCTCACTGTTTTTTGCAAAAAAATCTCCATTGATTTTGGATGTTTTCTCACTGATTTTGTAAGGAATTGGTACTGATTTTATATATATATATTTCTTTTCTCAAATGATTTTCCCTTGTGTTGTAATCGTAGTACTAAATATGTAACTTAGCTAGTAAAATAAAATGATGATCACTAAGCAAATTTAGTTGACACATTTGTATTTGTTCATTTACGTATGCCTATCCTAAAATGTTATTTGATACTATAAGTGGGTTCTTCCTCCAAGGTTTTCAATTGTTTGCACTTATTCGAATGGGGTGATGATTATATTCATCAAAAAGTTGATAAGTCTACAACTGTGATAGTTTACTCGTTGACTCATTTTGATATAAATGTGTGATATTGTTTATCCTAACAAGACTTGCTCTTTTTAATTATGTACATACTAAAGTGCTTGCAATGTTTAGCCTTTCCATTTCCATGCTTAGAGAGTTGAGATATTTGTGTGCCAATTTTTCTTCATATATACCTTGAATTAGTTTGTACGATGGAATTTATATGTGTACGACTTTGAAGCATTTAGTGAAGTTATTGATGTTCTTCAAAAATTGTATCGTGAATGACCTCTCTAGATTGGTTGATTGTGTTTAATACTAAAATTGTTAATCATAGAGGTGATTTAGAATTAAATTAATAAGCTAATAGTATTTTTCATTTGCTATGAGGATATTCAAATATATACAAATCACATGATTTTTAATATATATATATATATATAAGTTCTTTATGGTATGATATTTAAGGTTAATCAATATATGCTTATAGAATTTTGATCCTTTTAAATATATGCTTCATTGAAACACATCCAAAGATATTCATAAAATTGTATTCATGATTAGACATGGGAATGTAATCAAATATTAAGTTATTTTAAGTATATATATTTTATTGATAAAATAAACAAGCAATATCGATAAATAATTAAAGTAAGAAGAATTACAATCATTATTGAATCTTTATATACATACACATACTTTCATTTTCATATGATATCCATATATAGAATTTTATAAGTCATCATATATATATATATATATATATATATATATATATATATATATATATATATATATATATATATATATATATATATATATATATATATTTCTCTCGACTAAATTTGTGAATAAAATTTTATATTTATATAAGCAAGTTTATTATTGCATTCAACACTATTTTTTATTAATAAAATTATTATGATTATTTATTTATTATTATGATTTGGATTTTAAATAAAGTTGAGATAATTATAAAAATCTCAATATTCCATATATTCATGTTATAAATAATTGTAATAAAAATTTGTAAATATAGAGATTATCTCCTACAACTTCACTTACTTTATGTTTCAGTCATACTTAAGTCATGAGGGTTAGAGAAGTCAATTTTCTTTATTGATATGATTATTGTTGCAAAAATTATAAATATGTAATTGTCCATTCACATTCTTTTATTATCAGGTTTTGATAAATTCATTTTTAATATGTATATGTGATATCATTGTATCATGTACATAGGTCGTGACATTTTGTCAATATACATATCATATCTATATTAGTCATTCGATACATTTCTTTTATTACGCCACATATTAACTTTGATAGTTACTTATGCTTATTATTGATATCATTTGCTTACACATGCTCACTTTTTATATGCTTTAGATAAATTTTAAAATTTATAAATCTTAATTGTTTTAAATTGATTCTTGTCTAATTATATTTCTGCTTGAATGGTGTCTACTCTCATTTCTACCTCTTTCTCTCTTTGTCTTTGCTTGTGAGATACATTGGAGCTACTCGGACAACAATTTAGAGAACATTCAATCGCCTTCATTTCTTCCAAATGGGGGTGCTACGGGCGGAACCACCGAGTTATAACCCCCGGTGTTGTGAGTTCTTCTTATACACATCTTTTCTATCACTTCTAAATTCAAAAATATAAATTTACCTTGGAGATTTATACTCTAAAGCTTATACATTGAATTTTTCATAAACCAAGCATTTATATTAAATTTACATGTATCTTTTAAAATTCTTTAGCCTTCACTTTAATCGAGAGTATTCTCTTAGGAGATGTAATTAACTATAAGGACTTGCCTCTATAGGGAGTCGAGATCCCAGATTAAAATAAACCCTACCTTAGTTCGTTTCTATGGTAGGGGAAAAATCTGTGAAAGCAGACATCACTTTATCTATATTTTAAAATTTAATTTCATAATCAAAGGATAGATGGATAGTTGATTTGCTCTTATAGGTGGATCAAATATCCTCTATATTTGATTATAAAAATAAATTCATAATTTATTCTTCTAATTGGAACGATAGTAGAATGTATTTATCATCCTTTAGGATGATTTATACATTCTCTATGCTGCGTCTGATTATGAAAATAAATTATAGTTTTCTTTCTTTCAAATCAATAGAAGAACATTAGTCTGCCATTTGAGGCGGTATAATGTCTAATTATGCAGATTTAATCGAAAGAAATATGAAAATATAAATAATGCAAATCGTGTTAGAAATAAAAGTATTTTAAAATTTAAACATTTAAAAATAAAAAAATATTTTCTCACAGATTTTTCTGGCTACTCCGCTGGGGATAGACTTTTCTCTCCATCTTTAGTAAACGCTAAAAAATTCTAAAAAGTACATGTACATTTAATTAAATGTTTAGGTTATCAGATTTCAATGTCTATATGAGATAAAAATATTTTCTCACAGATTTTTCTGGCGACTCCGCTAGGGAATCTGTGAGAATTTTTTTTTTTTTTTAAATGTTTAAATTTAAAACTACTTTCATTCCTAACACGATTTGCATTATTTATATTTTCATATTTCTTTCGATTAAATCTGCATAGCTAGATATTATACCGCCCCAAAGGGTAGATTAATATCTTTCTATCGATTTGAAAGAAAGAAAACTATAATTTATTTTCATAATCAGACGCAACATAGGGAATGTATAAATCAACCCAAAGGATAATAAACACATTCTACTATCGTTCCAATTAGAAGAATAAATTATGAATTTATTTAACTATCCATCTATCCTTTGATAATGAAATTAAATTTTAAAATATAGATAAAGTGAGGTCTGCGTTCACAGATTTTCTCCCTACCATAGAAACAAACTAAGGTAGGGTTTATTTTAATCTGGGATCTAGACTCCCTATAGGGGCAATCCCCTATAGTTAATTACATCTCTTAAGAGAATACTCTCGATTAAAATGAATGCTAAAGAATTTTAAAAGATACATGTAAATTTAATATAAATGCTTGGGTTATGAAAATTTTAATGTATAAGCTTTAGATTATAAATCTCTAAGTTGAATTTAGATTTTTGAATTTATGAGTGATAGAAAAGATGTGTATAAGAAGAACTCACAACACCGAGGGCTATGACCCGGTGGTTTCGCCCGTAGCACCCCCATTTGGAAGAAATGAAGGCGATTGAATATTCTCTAAATTGTTGTCCGAGTAGCTTCAATGTACCTCGCAAGCAAAGGCAAAGAGAGAAAGAGGTAGAAATGAGAGTAGGCACCATTCAAGCAGAAATATAATTATACAAGAATCAATTTAAAACAATTAAGATTTATAAATTTTAAAATTTATCTAAAACATATGTAAAGGTGAGCATGTGTAAGCAAATGATATCAATAATAAGCATAAGTGACTATCAAAGTAAATATGTGGCGTAATGAAAGAAATGTATCGAATGACTAATATAGATATGATATTTATATTGACAAAATATCACGACCTATGTGCATGATACAATGATATCACATATACATATAAAAAAAAATGAATTTCTCAAAGACTGGTCATAAAAGAATGTGAATGATAATTACATATTTATAATTTTTGTAACAATAATCATATCGAAAAATCATATCAATAAAGAAAATTGACTTCTCTAACCTTCATGACTTAAGTATGACTGAAATATGAAGTAAATGAAGTTGTAGGAGATAACCTCTATATTTACAAATTTTTATTGCAATTATTTATAACATGAATACATTGAATGAAATTTTTACACTTATCTCAACTTTATTTAAAATCCAACTCATAATAACAAATAAATAATCATAATAATTTTACTAATAAAAAATAGTGTCGAATGCAATAATAAACTTTCTTATATAAATATAAAATTTTATTCACAAATTTAGTCGAGAGAAATATATATATATATATATATATAAGACGACTTATAAAATTCTATATATGGATATCATATGAAAATGAAAGTATGTGTATGTATATAAAGATTCAAGAAAGATTGTAATTCTTCTTACTTTAATTATTTATCGGTATTACTTGTTTATTTTATCAATAAATTGTATATACTTAAAATAACTTAACATTTGATTACATTCCCATGTCTAATCATGAATGCAACTTTATAAATATCTTTGGATGTGTTTCAATGAAGCATATTTAAAAGGATCAAAATTCTATAAGCATATATTGATTAACCTTAAATATCATACCATAGATAACTTATATTTGAATTTTTTTAAAAAAAAAGATTATATATATATATATATATATATATTAGAAATCATGTGATTTGTATATATTTGAATATCCTCATAACAATGAAAAATACCATTACCTTACTAATTAAATCTTTAATCACCTCTATGATTAACAATTTTAGTAAACACAATCAACCAATCTAGAGAGGTCATTCACGATACAAATTTTGAAGAACAACAATAACTTTACTAAACGCTTCAAAGACGTACACATATAAATTCCATCGTACAAACTAATTTAAGGTATACATGAAAAAAAATTGGCACACATATATCACGACTCTCTAAGCATGGAAATGGAAAGGCTAAACATTGCAAGCACTTTAGTATGTACATAATTAAAAAGAGCAAGTCTTGTTAGGATAAACAATATCACATATTCATATCAAAATGAGTCAACGAGTAAACTATCACAGTTGTAGACTTATCAACTTTTTGATGAATATAATCATCACCCCATTTGAATAAGTGCAAACAATTGAAAACATTGGAGGAAGAACCCACTTGTAGTATCAAATAACATTTGAGGATAGGCATACGTAAATGAACAAATACAAATGTGTCAACTAAATTTATTTAGTGATCATCATCTTGTTTTACTAGCTAATTTACATATTCAGCACTACGATTACAACACAAGGAAAAATCATTTGAGAAAAGAAATATATATAAAATCCATACCAATTCCTCACAAAATTAGTGAGAAAACATCCAAAATCAGTAGAGATTTTTACACAAAAAATAGTAAGAAGACTTGTTCAATCCAAGAGTATTTAAATGATAAAAATCTGTATAAAATCCTCACGAAAAACTGTGAGAAGACTACAAAAATGTAGAGATTTTCATAAAAGAAGTAACGAGAGACCAATCAAAATCTGTAAATTTTCACACACAAATAGTGAGAAACAATCTAAAATCTGTAGGGATTTTTACACAAAATAAAAGTAAGAAATCTTGTTTTATTTGAGTGCATTTACATGATAGAAATATGTATAAAATCATAATAAAAACAGTGAGAAATATTGATTAAATAACGTATTAATCTTTCTAAACTATTTAGAAAAAATAATGTTCTTATATTGCCGAAATATACAAGTCTCTTTCCTTTTCTTTACCAAAGATTTACAGAAAACCCTTCTTTTATTGTTGGCTGAAATTTGTATAAATCCATCCTGTTTTTCTTTTTTTTTTGTGTCAAAACTATAGCAAATTTTTTTTGTTTTGATGGCAAAAACTGCAGTAAAACCATCATGCTTTGGTGCTAAAAACTACAGCAGATCTAACATATCTTTATGCTCAATACTGCAGCATATCCAACATGCATTTCTTCTATGATTTGTGTTGGAAACACTGAACTCAATCCCTATCTTTAGGTACTGAAGTAGAAAAAGTAGCCGATCTTCTTCCTCTTAGCCGGATCTTTTAGTGGACCTTCTTCTTCTTCCCCTTTCTTGGACGGATGGAGAAGAGGGAGAGGCTGCTTAGTGAGGGAGGAGTCGTGGAATGGAAGAGTCACGACTAGGGCTTGAAAAAAATCGTGGAATACAGCCCCTTTTCTCATGGCTAGCCCTAATTCTTTTTTAATACCCATAAAAAAAATATATATTAAAATGACAATCATGTCCTCTCTTCATTCCAATCCAATTGTAGAAATAAATTGCTCAAATTTAGAGGATTTAGAGAGCTAAATTGGAAAAGATGAGCATAATTAGAAAAGCCAAATTAATTATATAACATTTCAATTTAAATTAGTATAGAAAATTCACATTCATCAAAGCTAATTTGACTCAAAAGGAATTAAAAGGTTACTTTCCACTTGAGTCGAAGAGGTCGATTGCAAGCCAGATTATAGGCTCGGATGATTGTAGCACAAGATGACCTCATACAAAAAAGAGGTCAACACCTGCATGTAACCTTATGCTCCTGGCAAGCTCAGTGATAGTTCTATTCATGTACTCTACAACACCATTCTACTGTGGTGTTCTTGGAACAATGAACTCATGCCTGATCTCATTCAAAGCACAATACTCCTTGAACTCTTTATCACGAAAGTCGCCACCATTATTTGATCTAAGACACTTGAGCTTCAAACCTGAATCAAGCTCAACTATGGCCTTCCACTTCTTAAAAGCATCAAACACACATGCATGACTTATGTTTTAAGTACATCCATACCTTCCTATTATGATCATCAATAAATGTGATAAAATACAAAGATACTCCTATAGAAGTAACTAGAAGAAGACCCCATACATCAGTATGCACTAACTATAACTTCTTTGACTTGATTTTTGAACCATTATTTGAAAAACTTACTCTTTGTTGCTTGTCATATACACAATCTTTACAAAAATCTAAATCTATAAATTTTAAACCATGAAGCTTTCCTCTAGTAAAAGGTAAATGCATATATTCTTACTCATATGGCCAAGTCTTCGATGCCAAAGACCTCCAACAATATTTGAATTTGCTACTCCAATAGAATCTGCTCTTCTATTGATAACATACAGAGTTCCTTCAATACTGCCACGAGCTATAATCATAGCCCATTTTTATCACCTTCCACGTATCTCTTGTGAATGATGTTACATGGCCTGGGTTTGCAAGCTAACTCATAGAAATTAAACTCCTCAGACAAGGAATGTATAACATTCTTGAGTCTCTAAATTGATCTATCTGACATTCTGATATCAACAACATCTCCCTGTCCACCAATGTTGCAGGGCTTGTTGTTCTCGAGATACACTTTACCCAAACCACCTTGAGTATAGTTCTTGAATGTCTTCTTGTCAGGACTTGCATGAAAAGAAGCATATGAATCTATCACTCAAGATTCAGACTTGTCCAGGGATAAAATCAAAGAATCTGACTGACATTCTTCTACAGATATATTTGCATAATGATTTTTGTCTTGACCTCCACCATTGCACTTCTTTGAAGTCTTTCGTCAAGTAAACCTTCTTTCCACAACTCCAGCACACAATTTTTCCTCTATCTAAATTAGAATTTCCTCTCTTGGATTTAAATCTCCCTCTGTTTGAATTTCTCTCTAAACATCTTCCTATTTCTTTAACATTCAGAGCAGAATTTGAAGATTCGTCGTTCACCCTCTTACAAACCTCTTCATTAGCACTAATCTCATAATGTCCTCAAAGTTTAACTTTGAACTTCATGAAGAGTTACTCACAGCAGCAACAAATCCATCCCAGTAATGAAGATAACAACAACAATGCCCTCATCTCATCATGATCAAAATTGATGCCAATGGAACACAAATGACTCATCACAGTGTTCAGGTTTTTAGGTGTTCTTCCATTGGGGTGTTGTTCAACATCTTCATACTGAATAACTTCTTCATCAAGAACACTTTGTTTGAGGCTGATGGCTTCTCATTCATCTTAGTCAGTGAGGCCATTAGATCGACTATAGTCTTCTTATTTACAATGTTGAATGCAACAGGTGAGGAAAGTGAAAATCATATCAAACCTAGTGTAGTCCGGTCAAGAATCTCCCAATCCTTCATAGTCATATAATCTGGCTGCTTGGTGATTCCTTCAAACGAAAAATACAATTTCTGATATAGCAAATCTTTAATTTTGCATCCTCCAGAACGCAAAGTTCGAACCATTGAACTTTTCAATCTTGTACCTTACTTCGTCTGCCATTACTCAATAAAGCCCCGCACATTCAGCAACAATACCTATCTATGCAGTCGGACACATGCGCATTGCAAGCAAACATCTTTAAATGCCTCCTCATACACGCATTACACTTGCATGATGATATATCATATATGCATGTATCATAACTTACAGAATGCATTATACAGGCATGTCACTTGACATTGTTACTGCATCCCAAATATAACCTCTCCACATGCATCTGTAGGATGCCGATGATTTCATTCTAGCATGTTGTCTCGACATTGCTATTGCATCTCAAAATGACCTCTTGTATGTATTGATAGGATGTAGAGGGTTTCACTCTAGCGTGTCATTTGACACTATAAATGCACTTCAAAAATCATCCTCCAGCATAAGCAGAGGGTTTCACTCTAGTGTGTCATTTGACACTACAATTATATTTCAAAAATCATGTCAAAAGTAAATATCAACCGGAGGGGATCATTTATTTTTTAAATGCCCTCAAATTGTCACAAAATACAAACACTTTCAAATGACCTTATATTCCTCAATGATGACCGTGTTGAATATTTATATCAACCAGAGGGGTTCATATATTTTTAAAAATGTCCTCAAACACCCATAAAATCTAGAATTTCGAGAATACCAAAATTCAAGATATTTAAAATTGAAACTAACCATCAACCACTCAAAGCTTAAATGCCCATCCACCCTCCGCAAAGGTTTGCCGAGGTAGACAAATCTGAAAAACTACTCCAGCTCACAAAGAGTTGTGAGCTAATGTCAAATCGATAATATCACTATGATCCATTCTCAATCTGTCTCTTGTCAGTAAGGATGTGGCACGTGTCCTCTAAGTGACGGTTTCGCCATCAAATGGCACTACACATGTGATTTTACCGCTAAATGGCACCACAAGTAAAACGTTATGATCGGGACCCTCTGAACCGAGTGGTTCACCGTAAAATGACACCATTATATTACATTCATGGTCAGTGCCCGTATACTCCCCAATGGCATCAAATTATTGAGTAATGAATCAATATGATATAATCGATATGGCACAAAGTCCACTGTTAGCTAAGGTGGATTCAAATTTATCCCTTTAGACAAACATCCACCCAAAGCTATAAGGTACCCTTGGATGACGCACCCCATGGCTGCTGACAAGGATCCTTCTATCAAGTTGGGTCGACTATCTCCTCTGACTAAGTAGACAAGGGACCATGATGGCCCGGGACGACAGAACCATGGGATCTTGATCGGGCTCATCATCACTCCCCCCACCATCCGCTTTGAGTGCAAGATGGTGCAATTTCAATTTTTAAAATATCAAATCCTCAAACATACAAACCAAAGCCCATGCTGGTACTATATATCAGATCCATGTATTATCTACATATATGATTTACGACTAGCCTTAATCGAAAGTTCTCTCTCATTACAGGGAGGGGGTAATTAGCTATATGGGCTTACGCCTATGGGAAACCAGAACTCAGATCATAAAGCCCTCACAAAATGAGGGTGAAATCTCTGGGTAGTGTCTTATCTATAATCCTAATCCGCCTTCCCAAAATTTACCCAGGAACTTAATTCTGTTAAAACTCCCCAAAAAAAGCAGCGGGGAGGTTGAGGCCAAATTTTCGGAGCCCACGGTTGACAACATTCTTCTTACTAGAAATGATATCTCTAGTATTAAAGAAATTAACTAATACCTTCAAAAGATATTGTTATTAAAATTTTAGATGTTCGATGTGTTCTGTTTGGCAATGGTTTTGCATACAACGAATATGGTGTATCCCTTTTCTCAAAGTAAATATGCATTGACTTGAGGATATTGGACTTCATGGGAGGATATTGGGCTTCATGGGTGCAAACAAATTGACTTTCCTACTAATACTTACAAATTTCAAATGATGATGTAATTTTATCATCACATAGTTGGTAAGCTTATTTACCTGATTTTTACCTAACCTAATATTTTCATTGTTGTTTGTGCGGTAAGTCAACATATACAAAATTCAAAGAAAAATCATTGGGACGTTGTCTTACAAATTTTAAGGAATGCTAAGAAGTCTCAAAGAAAAATATTAGTGTACCTGAAACAAAACCACTTACAAATTGAATCCAACTCAGATACAAACTATTTTGGATTTATTAAAGATAAAAAAATCTATTGTTGAATATTTTATTTTAATGAAAGGAAAACTTATTTCATAAAGAAGTAAAAAAGTAAATTATCGTTGCTAGAGCTGAATATAAAGCAATAGCACATTTAAATTGTGAAATGATATCGATTAAAAATTTTTTGAAGAATATGGATTTTCTGTTACTCAACCTATAATTAGTAATAGTGATAATCAAGCAATCATCCATACTGCAAGCAAGCCTGTTTTTTATAAAAGAATTAAACATACCAACGTAAATTATCATTTCAAAGAATATCATCACTCCTCATGCCTCTAGTGAAGAATATTTAACAAATATTTTTAAGAAAGCTCTTGACCACTTTGATTCTCCAATATTTGTAAAAAGTTATATCTTTATAATATATACACTCAGCTTGAAGGGTAATGTTATCACGGGATTTTTCATATCGGAAAGTTAGTTAGTAGGATACCCTGTCATTATTAGAGTGTCTCCAGCCGAACTCAAAATGATTGTAAGGCGTTTCTGGTTTGCTCCATTCGAATGTCAAAAAAATCACTAATCGGGTGAGGGTGAACAGTGAGATGCCAACCTGCTAATTTTTTTTAATCCAAAAAATTGATAAATATAAATATATGATTATAAAATAAAGTATGAAAAAGAATATACATAGAATATTCTTTTTTTGTGTTAGCAAATAAAGTTCGGTTGGAGATAAGTTACTGCATTTTGGTGTATTACTGTATTTTGAAGGGAAAATTGAGTCTTTCGGTTGGAGATGGCCTTATGAAATATATTCCCTTAATTAAAAATATCCTTAATATCAATTATTTCCTTTTATAATTGTTATAGTTGTCAATATATGGGTACCAATTCTATTAAAAAATCAATCATGTGGTCATCTAGTTAGTGTAAAGCTCTTCTTTTCAACTTTATCTCTACTGAATAGTGAACCAACGCACTATCAATACCTTAAAAATGTTTAGAACAATCCTTACCTTCAACTATAAGAAACCCCTATATTTGAGAAAGTTTTAGAATCAGTATAAAACCACAACCACTCATAAAGCTCAAAACTTTCCAGTACCATCAGTCAAGCTATCTTAAACAATTTGCAACAGTCAAGCAAAATTGGAAATTTTCCAGAAATCACACACAAAATTTGACGTAGAAGGAACAATCAAAACTATAAATGGTAACCAAACTGCTACCTTTTGAAGAACATTCTATAAAAGCGGATGAATAAAAACTTACAATAACAAAACCACAGAGCGTCGAAGTATTTGGTGCAGGAAAGGCGAGATGTCTGCGGTTTCTGGCTGCTGCCGCTTCCTGCGCTGCTGGAATCATCTCCTTCTTTAGAATCCATTAATTGGCGAAACAAATAGCGACTCGATCGCCAACGCAGCACCCACAAATCTAGGAAGTATGCAGTCTAAAATCAAATTATGATCGGTGAATCGTCACCGATGTGGAGTCGTGAAGAAATCAATGGATGGTCAAAAGGGAAGAAGGCACAATAGGGAACGCAGGGCACCGGGTATGCTGCGGGCGGCCTCAAGGTGATGTCCTGAGCCGGAGAACTTCGACGGCGTAAGAGGACAATAGGGTTGTTTACAAATCTAAAAAAAAAATTAAAATTTTAGTGATAATTTTGCATAAACTAAATAAATAGAAGAGAATCAAAATGAGTTCCTGTATATATTTGAAGTTACCTAATTAAAATTAAAAAAAAAATCGTAAAATTATGCGCATACAATTTTAATTTTTTTCATATTATATCAAATCAAATTAAAAATATAAGCCTAAATTAAAAGAAATTAATTTGAGATGATGATTCATTGTACATCAAATAGGGTGAACTGATATTTAAAAAATTATAAAATTCAATTATAACTATAATGATATCTTGTGAAATTTGTTAAGTTTATGTGTATCAACTAGTTAAAAGCAGCTATCAGAGAAGAAATCAAAAGAAATTTTTGTAAGTTTTGGTCGGAATCGGTTTACATCCTTATCTAAGCCTCTACTAATTTAGGGTTTCACTATGACTTCATTTGACACGACTCTCGGCAATGGATATCTCAGCTCTCGCATCGATGAAGAGCGCAGCGAAATGCGATATGTGGTGCAAATTGCAAAATCCCGCGAACCATCGAGTCTTTGAACGCAAGTTGCGCCCGAGGCCAACCGGCCAGGGGCACGTCCGCCTGGGCGTCAAGCATTTTATCGCTCCATGCCTAGTCTCCCATCGATGGATGTGTTGCAAAGGCTCGGATGTGCACAGTGGCTCATCGTGTCCCTTGGTGCGGCAGGCTGAAGGGAGGGTCATCTTCTCGTTGGCTGCCAACAATAAGGGGTGGATTAAATTAGCAGCTTTTTATTACAAAAAATAAAATTTTTGTGTTAAAAAACTACTTTAAGAAAAAATAAAAAGGACGTCCCAAACGAAATTTATATCAATCATTTACTCACTCCACAAATTAGTCATGAAATCATTACACAATATAATCTCTTTTATAGACATACAAGCCCATTTTACTACTTAGTCATTTTACAAGAGAAATATAAGTAGATTTGATGAACTTTTAATTATAATTATAATTAAATCAATATAATATAAAGTTTATAGCATATCAAGTATTAAAATTTATGTAAAGAACTTTATGAAGATAATGAAAAGATAATTAAAATCTAATTACATCATTATGGCATACTTATTAAATATAAATTTAAGCTTGATTAAATATAATTAATAAGAGAATTGTAGGATGAATTTTGTTTCTATGTTTTGCTAAAATACTAATAAGCTAATTTACATAAATCTAGCTAAAGAAATATCCTGCGTATGTATATCTATACTACTATTATAAAAGGGGCTTGAGTTTCCTTCCTCTAACAAATATTGTTTATCCATTCTACTTATTTTTTAATTATCTTGGTCGTCCATTCTATTAAAAGTATTTAATAAATCAAAGAAATCACATTATATAAAACTCATTTAATTTTATGGCCCTTAGATTCCTAATTTCCGTTTTCCTATGTCATAGGCGTAAATGAAAGCAATCCAAGTGCTTCGTATTCCAGTTTCAACCCTTCATATTCCACTTTCAAATATTTTGCAACCCTTTATGCACTTCCCCTATTCAAATAACCCGCCTGCCTGCCTGCTAGGACCACATCTGGCTTCTTTCTTCGTCGCGCGTGAGAACCTGCCTGCTTCCCAATCCTGTTTCGGTCGAGAGAGAGGTATGAATCTTCTTCTTCCGCCGCCGACTCCTCAAAACTGCTTTGATCGTAGCTATGGCATTAGAAAAGAAGCTATCTAATCTGATGCGTGATATCAAGGTTTAGAAGCTAGTGCTCAACATATCGGTGGGAGAGAGCAGAGATCGCCTCGCTAAAGCTTCCAAGGTGTTGGAGCAGTTGAGTGGGCAAAGTCCTGTGTTCTCCAAAGCCAGGTACACTGTCCGATCTTTTGGAATTCGGCGTAATGAAAAAATTGCTTTTTTATGTCACTATTAGAGGAGAAAAGGCAATGCAACTCCTTGAAAAGTGGTTTGAAAGTTAAGGAATATGAGTTTCTCAGGAGAAACTTCAGTGATACTGGATGCTTTAGACTTGGCCTTCAGGAGCATATTGACCTTGGTATTAAGTATGATCCTTCAACCGGAATCTATGGCATGGACTTCTACGTCTTCCTATAGCGTCCTTGTTACCGATTGAGTCGGCGCCGTCGCTGCATGTCTCGTGTCGGCGTGCAGCATCGTGCCACAAGGATGATGCCATGAAATGATCCCAGGTCAAATATGAAGGTGTCATCCTCAACAAATCTCAAGCTATTGCTGCTTAAGGAGAGAGATCTCACAATGGTGATTACTTTCAATTTTGACGTTCCAGTCCGTTTTCATTACCAATCCACTTCCTCAACCCTTTGTATACCTAACATTCACAGTAAAAGATGGAAGACGAAGCATCCTATATGCTGAACGGCTGAAATCGCAAATGTTGGCAGAGCTCTGCTACGCTGGTAGTCATGGGATGGACATAAAAGTCCTAGCAAACAAGCCCAGCTTCATGAAAGCTAATGTGGGTTATCTCTTTTTTTTTTTAGAGAAATTTTAGTTCACTAAATTAGTTTTTTTGTTGATTTCAAATGATTTTTTTTTCTGCTTATCCTTTCTTTAATCAATTCTGTGGGCAAGGCCAAGGTAGTTCTATGCCAACCAGCAAGCAAGTACCTTCCCATGATTGGTAATGTAGGTTTTACCTCTTGCAATTTTCTCCCTCAAATGCAACGCAACTACTATTGAGCTATGTATTGGGAACTTAAAGGACTTTAATTTTAAGGTTTATAAGATTTTGCTGGAGATAACCAAATCAACTCTGTTTATCAGTACATTTCCGATGTGTGAACGAGAAGGTAATGAATTATATTATCTTAAGTCCCTAAAAGAAAAATAATCATGTTGAATTTCAGCTGTCATTTTCTTATCTCTCTGCCTATTTATATGTAAGTTTTTTTTTTTACTGAGAGATCGAGTGCTTTAGCTGAACAAGTTAAGTTTGTGCTGAAGGAATATCCAAAGTTTAAGCTTACTTTAGGAAGAAAGGTGTAAAATTTATAAATTGAATCATTTTGTTACATTTTTTGTACTTAAATTTTTTCAATTCATCTTGTCTTATAACAATTTTACTTGATATCTGATGCTATTTTGCTTTCAGGTATTTGTTACTTTTTTGGTACTTCATTTTTTCAATTCATCTTGTCTTATAACATGAATTTTACTTGATATCTGCTGCTATTTTGCCTTCAGGTTTTAGAGATTTGGCCAACTATCAAATGGGACAAAGAAAAGGCCCTGGAGTTCCTGTTGGTATGATGTGGTTTTGCCTTTTTCTTGCAACTTTGTCTGTTGGACATGATCTAGATGTATTATTATTTATTATTTAATATTATGTGCTCGCTGACTATTGTAATTTGTTGCAATTATTTGTTCTATGTGGTCACTAACTGTTGTGATTTGTTTGTAAGTACCAAGGTTATGAATTTGAGCTAATGAAAATAAAAAAGTGATCAAATGTTCAAATCAATAGTCTATTTGGATATAGATTCTTAATAAATCCATAATAGACTTTTCATTTCATTTTATTTTGCAGCTCAGATGAAAGTTTTTTGGGAAAAATAACTTCAAATCTAATGGGATCAAAGTACCAAATATGGTAGCATGTTCACTTTTCACTTTCTTTTACACTTTCTGCTGAAGAAAACTCTCTTCAGTTTTAATGTGCGAGTTTTCAACTAAGTCATTCGTGTTTGCATGGAAGGAAACTTGATTCCATGAAATCTCAATCTTGTCTCATGGGTGTTGCTGCGTAAGAAAATTGCTTTACATTTGAAGCATTGTCTCATTTATTTTTTAAAGTTGGCTATAAATGTTTTGAACTAAAGATGAAATTATAAGTTTTTTTTCCATGTTCTGTTGGGCGTAACTAGAAATCAATATTATTCTTAAACTATGCAAATACCTTTAAAGCATTGCCTTTAATGATTTCAATTTTTTGAGTGACAGTTAAATCATTATTTTCTAAAACATATTTCAATATTTGTCTCAAGAAAAAAAATATACTACTTGGATATAGTTGATAAGGTATTCAATATTTGTGACTTATATTATTAAGGATGTTTTGAGAACTTCAATACATTTTTTGCTATCCTTAAATTTTTCTTTACAAAAGAGGATGTCATTTTTATGTGTTAATTTTGTTTTCAGCTTTCTATTTTTTCTTTTGTATTTGAATTAGGTTTTACCTAAACCCTAAATGAGTAACATGAGTCTTCTCTTCATCAATTTTGAAAATTTCATCTATTTCTTGAACATTTCCTTAAGTAGGAGACGAGTATGATAGGTTCACAAACAGTTGAACAATCTAAGCAGATTGTTTATGTATTAAATCAACAGAAGAATGAAAGGCAGACAATTCTGCAACTAGGAAGGGTTGAATAATCTAAGTATGTGATAGATTACAGGTACATTGACAGTATTCTTTGTGTTATGTGTTTTAAAAAATTGAATTATTACTATTTATTTATTCATGTTGATTCACTTTTGCAGATATCCCTTAACTGGTTATCAAGCCTTATGCATATGTTTTGGCATCAATAGATTCGAAGCTTTGTTGTTGTATTTAAATTTCCTTCAATATTTGTGTTTAAACTCTCATAACACAAATATTAGTTATGTTAACATTTGAATATTACAAGCTGATGGTTTTAAAACTTGGCTGGTTGGAGCTTGTGGAACTTTGGATTGAAATGGGGTATTATTAATTCAATTATAGGTATTTAGTGGAGTATGATGATGTAGCTTTTATAATAGAAAAGTGGTGTTAGTCTTATGCTTCGTTTGGAATAGCTTTCTTATCATAAAACAAAGTAAATTTTTTTTTAACTTCTAGCAAAGTGCACTGTGTGCACATGCAATAAAACTAGTAACACTAAAGAAGCTCATGCCTGACAATTCATATATTTATATTTATAAATTATTAATTTTGAATTATTAATAATAAAAATCTACACTTAAAAAACTAAAATTAATAACCTAATTTTCATATTAAAAAAAATTCACGGGTGAACAGTGCAGCATCAATATTGGCATGACAATGTTCACTCCCGAAATTATGCGAGATTTCCAACCTTCGGTTGAAGCTTTTGGCAGACGCATACAGGTGTTTCGCGTTGCTTTACGAATGGTCTTACAGCCCTTGATTATGCCAAATCTGTAGGAATAGTAATCTCATACACTTGGACTAACTCTCCTAATTCTATGCGTTAATAGAAAAAATATCACTATATAGTGGAGTCTACTAGCCTACCAACTAGCATGCCATGAAATTGCAGCAGGGATGCATATCACCGTCTCAATGACTCATTAACCCATTAACCTTGTGTTGAGACTATAAAGAATGTGCCATTATGGACGACCTTTGCTCGTCGCTATTAGTAACATCCGATTAGATGATTCTAGCACACAATGGTTTATTAAAGGTGGTTTAGGTTTAACAGTCGGGCATAGAATGCTTGACGACTTGAACCATCATTTTTCTATTACTTAGACTTCATTTGGGACAGCTTTTGAACTGCTTTTTAAAACGACTTTTTAGTAAAAAAAAATCAAATTTAACAAATATTTCTACTAAAAAATTATTTTAAAAAACAAGAATAAAACTGTCTCAAATGAAATCTTAACCTGATTGAGGAACAATGGCTACATTAATAATACAACTCTTGTTGAAAATCTTTCAATGCGCATAATGGTCTGCATAAAACTCAACAATTCAGCCAGCTTCTCATCCTCCATATCCCACTGTAGTCCCCTCAATCTTATGCCTTCTTTATGAACTAAACCACTTAAGAGTTAGGGAAGGAGCCGTCTATAAGCTTTACACCATAGACTACCTAAGGTCACCTCTTTTACATAAAAAGTAATCAACCCCACAAAGAGAATACATAGGCTTCGTTTAGGACGACTTTCTTATTGCTTCTTAAAACAACTTTCAAATACAAAAATTAAATTTTTTTTATTAAAAAACTACTTTAAGCACTAAAAAAGCCATACCAAACGAAGCCCGGTTAAATGTGAAATACACCATATACAAGTGGGCAATCCACACTAAAGGGACAAATTATTCATGCAGCCCCAAATGAATCCTATCCACCATGCAAATATCTGGAATGGACGATCCAATCCACTTGCATAAATCCCAATGGCTATTCCAATCCACAAAGCCACACAGGGATACGCAGCATGACACCCACTCTTCACTACTTAGCCATCCACTTATGTTTTTTGACCTATCACTAGACCTGTCAATTTCGGGTTACAGGTCGAACCCGACCCGACCCGTAACTGACCCGACTTTATTCGGGTTCGGGTCAACCCGACCCGGTTTTATAAACGGATCGGTTTTCAAAACCCGAACCCGACCCGATTCGGGTTCGGGTCAACCCGACCCGACCCGTTTAGGGTTTAGGGTCACGCGAAGTCTCGGACAGCGGGTGGCGGACGGCTGACCCGACCCGCTTCAGCGGTGCAGTGGGCGGGCGAGATCGAGCGCGAAATCGAGCGACGAAATCGAGCACTGCAGCGATGCAGTGGGCGCGGGCGAGCACGCAATGCAGTGGTCGGGCGAGCGACGCGGTGCAGTCGGGCGAGGCGGCGAGCGACGCGGTGCGGGCGAGCGAGCGACGCGGTGCGGTCGGGCGAGGCGGCGAGCGACTCGGTGCGGTCGGGCGAGCGACGCGGTGCGGTCGGGCGAGCGACGCGGTGCGCGCGGGGCAGTGGCGAGCGGCCAGCGGGGCAGTCGGGCAGCAGCGTGACAGCGCCGGGCAGCGGGCAGCGGGCGGGGGCAGCGGGCGGGGTAGGAAAATTCAATTTTTTAAAAAATAAATGGGTTTTCGGGTTGACCCGGCAACCCGTCGGGTCAACCGGAACCCGACCCGTTTTTGCAAATGGGTCGGTTTTTCGGACCCGAACCCGACCCGCTTCGGGTTCTGGTCAACCCAAACCCGAAAATTCCGGGTCGGGTTCGGATCGGGTTTTCGGGTCGGGTCCAATATTGACAGGTCTACCTATCACCAACTCTTGCTACTCAAAAAGCCAGCCTATCAGACCAACTAGATAACTACTAAGAACTATCAAACCATGCAGCAATTATCGACCCATATAATCAGTAGATTAAGGTTTTGTTTGGGGCGGCGTTCTTATTGCTTCTTAAAGCAGCTTTTTAGTACAAAAATTATTTTTTTTTTCTACTAGAAAGCTGCTTTAAGAAGCAGTAAGAAAGCTGTCCCAAACGAAGCCTAAGCCTTTGTTTGAAATGGCTTTCTTGCTGCTTCTTAAAGCTGCTTCAAGAAGTAGCAAAAAAGTCATCCCAAATGAAACCATAAGTAAGGCCAAAAAAAGCTTCAAACCAACTTGGTCTCTTGATCAGTCATAACCAGTCACCCAGGCCAATTGGCCAAACCATCTAGTACTTGACCAAATCTCTAAAACTATCTTACCAACTGTCCCATAAACCGGTCCAGTTGATCAACACCATTCCACAGCACAATCAATCATAATATTACCTCCATTAAGGCTTGACTTGGCCAAAATAAGTCATAACTAGCCTCTAAGGGTTCGCTTGGGGCGGCTTTTTTGTTGCTTCTTAAAATATTTTTTACTACAAAAATTTTAACTTTTGTATTAGAAAACCACTTTAAGAAGCAATAAGAAAGCCATCCCAAACAAAGCCTAAATCCCACTTCTGAGTTGGTTCAGGTATTGTCCCAAGCAGATGATTGTGCATCACTTGGGGAATGGGTACTCCTAATTCCTAAATTTGGAAAGAAAATAGTATTACCAAATAACTAGAAGTCAAGTGTAATCATTAACATGTGATGCTACTTACTTACCAAGAAGCAAAAGTGAAGCATGGAATATAACAGAATGCAAATGTTCAAAACAGCTAACCTGTAATTCAACGGCTATTATGACACTGATAGAGAACCACAAACTTCTAAAGCTGCGAGCAATAACGCATTTGCCTGAAATCTCAAGAACTCATTATAAACTTGCCAAAATGAATACTGCTAAGTCAAACCTCATTGAGTCATAGTTCAACAAATCCAAACATTTTGACAATTAGCCATTCCAATCTGTTCAACCAAACCAACAGATACGACAAGCTTATTGGCATATAATCATATATATATCACCGATTGACAAAGTTAAGAAATACTCCAAAGGAAGATCAACTCCCTGCAATTCATTTTGTTCAGCATAAAAGATGCATTAAGTACATGATGACTGATGAAAGCTTCCTTACTGCAGCTTTACCGTGATATAAATTGCTTCAAGTTAATGAAATATATTGAAAAACAATGACATTGTCATCAGACAACAAAGACGAAATAATAATGGTATGTGGTGGTCGCTCAATTATGGAGTGTTGTCAAGATAAATATACAGTTTATTAAACATATTTACAAACAAATCAACTGATAAGACATTGGAATCATAAAATGTCGAACCATGTTACAGATCCACTTGCCTGCAGAGTTAAAATAAGGCTAGGCAAGCCAGAGAATGCACCCTCTAGAATGTCGATCCTGCAAGGCTATCTATCTATGTCGTTGCTACTATAGAATTCATTCAATGTCCATTAGTCACGCCTGTACACTGTAGAATACTGTAATCTCTGTCAATTCTAGCCAAGCACAGTTATAAGCTGGAGCCATCCATTTTAGGAAAGCAGCTCTAATTGCTTTACAACTGAAGCCATGAATTCATTAAGTTATTCTGATCCAAAATAACAATCGCGAATAGAAAGCCGGTCAAATGCGTCGAAGTTTGCCTTTAGGCCAACGAACTGGCTGCCAAATTGTGCACAGAGCGCATCGGGCCACTTGCAACCTTCTTTTGTCCGGTATGGACACAGTGTTTCACATACTCTGCTGATTGGGTTATCAGAAACCAATTGCTCGTCCCTGGCTACGATGGAGACGCACAGATCATCGTTATCGTCGTGTTCTTTACCGTCGACCGAGTCCCATCTTAGAGGGGATGTAAAGCCTTCTATTATGTCTGGCACAATATTTCCTCGGTTCAATTGATTACTTCTGTTGCATGAGAAATGTACTTCACAACCAAGGGCCTCGATTGCTTTCTTTATGGCCAGGTTCTCTCTGTACACCCTTCTAGCTGTAGCTACTGCTGAAATACTTAATTGCTTCTCCTTCTGCAATTGTGCTGCTAGAGACTCGAGATTAACTTGAAGATCTTTTGCCTTCATATCCGACATATCCCTAGCCTTCATAAACAAAGATTAAGTACATGTGAGAATAATTCAAAGGCTTCAGAGATCCATACAAGATCAGTGACCTGCTGGTGTAAGAAATAGAAATGTACAAACCAAAAATTAAAGTCTGATTTTGCAAGATGTAAAAATAATACCTTTGCCATCTCTGTACAACTTTTTCTCATAAAATGCCACTTAGATTCCAATTCCCCTGCTTGTGCTTCTTGTGGACAAGCCCACCTCAAATGAAACTGCGGCCAAAGAGTTGGAGCCAATGACGCAGCAGGAGGCCGCAGCGGACGAGCGTGTTCTGTGGGATCATAGAACGCATTATAATGAACATGAGAACCATCCTCGGACGAACGCAGATGGGCCAAGTACATCCATATGCACCCACAAGCATCGGCGATACCGGATTGCTGCCTCTCTTTCTCACTAAAACAATATTAAAAACTAGAAAAAATCTCAAAATATCGGATGCAGGTTTATATTGATAATTCGTATGCACATCAGTTGATGTTCTTAAAGAATAATGCATAACAAGTTGTGTAAATTGCTACATTAAGAAACTTGTGTAAATTGCAACGAGTAGTATTACATCTGAGGCAAAAAGATAGCGATAATTGAATAAATGGCATGCCAATTGCAAACAAAACAATCTTAAGAGTACCTGTTGCATAAAAAGTTTCCAAAGCGACAAGAGAGCACACAATCCAGAAAATCAACCAGGAAAGCCTAGGAAGATAAACCAAATAAGCCATATGATTTTTTAGGAAATACATGCCTAATGCTTTTAATAATCAATGCAATTGTAAGTACGGATACCTACCGATGAGAATTCAAAAGCACTTGGGTACACTCTTAGTAATTGTGAAACACAATCAACCCACTGCAGTTGAAGTCAATAAAAGTTCAAATTATATCACATAATATGGAAGCTTAGCACGAAGAAATGTAATTAAAAGTTCATCACTATCTCTTTTCCAAACAGGAGCATTGTATTAACCATCAAGAGATCTTCCACAAATCATCCCAAAATCACTTATGGCTTAATGCAACACAAGGTTTGACTTTTAACAAAAAGAGAGAAATAGTCACCATGAAGGTGCTTCAACTACACCAAGCCGACTTGGTCACAGGTAAAATTTTGGTACAAAGAGGCATGAAAAAAAAAATCTAGTCAAAACCAACAAATAGGAAACGTAAGGTTCATGCGAGGGCAAAACCATCAAATGCAGCAATAAATGAAACTCAAATTGCATTAAGACAATGGCAATGAATAGGGATATTTGTTTAAAAGTTCTCAAAGTTTGGTTCATCTATGAAAAGAACAATATCTTTCATTTTTTATGAACTAGTCCTCAAAGCAACTTCTTTACAAATAATGACACTCAAAAACTATCTTGATTTTTTAACCCTGGTAAGTTTATTAGGGATGAATTACTTGGGTTTCATATAGTAATTAGCTTGGGTTGTACTAAAACCTGGTAATTCTATGTAGATGTATTAAACCCTAGAAATTTTACTTAAGTTCCAATGAATTACCAAGGTTTCCTCACCCCAAGTAATTTAGTGAAGTTGTACCTAACCCTATTAATTTTACCAGAGTTTTATGGAAAATTGGTGATTTTATAAGAGCTTTACATACAAGAGTTGAGCTAATTTTATCAAGGTTATAACTAAATCTTGTAATTTTACCATTTTTTTTTCTAAAATCCAATAAATACTTGGTTCATTTAAACAGCCAGAGGACCCTCAATCTACCAAAAGTTATTAAATCGAAATACCATTAATCAAGATTGATCGAGTATTTGTCAGCCGAATGAGAAAAGATTCAAAAGAACAAATTTTTTGGTCATCATCCTTCCAAAACCACGGATGGGCAGTGGTGCATGCCACATAAGATCCCCTCAAAAGAAGTAGGACCCCTCAAAAGTTTCCATCGCCACATTCCACATCACACTAATAAAATGTCAATGCTGATAACTTTTGTTCTATGCGAAGACAGCTTGGAATATGATGAAGAAGGATTAATAAATTCATTAATTTTAATTAATCATTAAGGTTTTTAAGTATCCCTATTTATAATAAATTTTAAACTTGGCTTCCTATGATCAAATTTATAAAATGATGCCCTCTTTTACAAAAATGCTAATGATTGGAACTTTCGTGAAACTTACCTTCAGCATAACTAAGATCAACAATTTCATTTCTTAGTACCCGTATTCTCTTCTGATATATAATGAATCAAGTAATACTTCCAATTTTAAGGATTATCAAAAAATAACTTTGTTTTAATATTTTTTAAACACCAAAGGGCCTTAATTCAAATATAATACTCATTAGTTTCTAAGATAGAAGTCTTGGATTTAAAAAATAATGTCATAAATAATTTCTCTTGCTACATACATGAGTTTAAATCTATAACTAACCTAGCGCCCATCTTTATCATTAATAAAAATACAAAAAGTAATACTTCCAAATAACTTAGCCTTCATGTCATTTTTTTTCATTCTGTTAAGCTTAATTTGATGAGTGATACCACATGCAGGATGATATGCAACATAGAGAATGAAATCTGCTTAAATCTTTAAATTAACACTGAGCCAGAACAGTTTGAGAGAGCTCCTCAACAAGTATTAAGAAAGAAATAACCACGTCCAGCCTGAGAAATTCCAGGCTAGAAACTGGATTAAAAGCATAAGCTAAAACTTAAACATTTAGCCACTTCAACTCATAATAACCTTAAATTTTCTATTAAATTGGAGTTCGAAAAAATTAACAGAAATTTCATGGAATCAAATGAAACTCCATGTAAAACTTTATGATGAGAAGCTATGAACAAAAGTAGTTGTGAACAGGATCCAAACAACACAATGGCCAAGCCTTCTATCTGATAGTCATGGTCAAGCTAATCAAGAATATGTTATCATTATCCCATTAAAATAAATTGAAGAAAATACAGAATGCACTGATCACTAATAGTTTACATATAGCATACCTGTAAGAATATCGGAGAGCAATTGTTTGCGACCTGTGAATGTGATGAGCTTCCAACTGAGGATGTCCTTGGAAGGCTTCCTGCAGAAGATTGTCTGGATAATTCCAAATTTGAGATGCTACTCCCAGATGATGTTGGAATTCCAAGGCGGTCAGAAAATGGATGGCCAAAAGCAAGCCAATCTTTTTCAACAAGAGCCTGCATTGAAGAACCCAAAACTGTTAAGATTGCACCCATTGCCGTCACCAGACAATATCACAACCTTTAGGAAAAATGATCAACAAGTGCATCAGTAATTTTGTTAGTTCTCTATTCATGAAATATATTTAGAGAAGAAAAGAAATTCAAAAGCCATCTCAAACATCAGAAAGAAATGATGATAATGTCCAAGATCTATGACTAAACCAGATAATGATCAGGCTAATATATATATATATATATATATATTAATTTCAACAACAGAGATTCGAAAGAAATGAAATACAGAGGCACCAAAATACGTATTCTTCGTAAAACACCTGAAATCCTTTGAAAGTCCTGTAGTATGGATCAAGTAACAGGCTTGCAAGTGATACCAATTGAGTTGTTCTATCCCATCCATCACTGGACAAAAAATAACGTGAAAGAACTGTGTTATGATAAGATTACATATGAATTTCTTTTAAGTAAAAAATACAATGTAAACAAGGTTTTTTCACATGCAAATCTCGTGTAGACACCAAAAAGTTTTACAAATTTGCTTTTTATAATCAATACTCAAGAATATTCATATAACTATGAAAAGACAAAAACACAACTAACCATGTATTCTTAAAAGTATATGAAAACAACCAGGAAAACAGATGAATATTGCATCATTGGCAAAGATCAGAAATAAATAATCTATCAACTTAAAAACGCATGCTATGAAGTGAGTGTTATCTAGTTTAATTGCATCACTATATTTAGACCTCAAAAACTAATCATAAGATTTCAGTGTCAAGCTGAATGAAAACTTAAGCCTCGAAACTCCCGTGAGTTTTACAAGTCATTAGTCTTCTCACGAAAATCATAACACGGTATAAACTTTCAATGAACATTTGAAATTATATGAACAGCTTGCCTTCAACTAGTTTGGGGTCCAATTTAAAAGTGATATAACAATATTAGAACAACAGAAAATATATCCCTTTTCATAAGAACAGAAAATTGACAAATCTAGTAAGGAAACCTGCAATGTACAAGAACAGAGGCCGATTCCAATGCCACGCGAGCAGCAATCCAAGCAGCACCCGCAAGGACACTCTGAACATGATTCAACCAAGCAGTATCACCAAGAGTTGAAACAGAAGCTGACATACTGCTTAAATTGCCTCCACCCCAGCTCCATCCTCCATGTCTCTGGAAAATAATTTTCAGTGTTGCACTTGATAGTTAGTCCTTTATGCAAATCAAAACCAAATAGGATATTGTGACACTGAAGAAACAAAAATGGAAGACTGTATCCAAATATGACAATTGCAATTGGAGGAAGACATGACCAACGGTCAAGAGACTGGGCAGTCCAAAACAAACAGATCAACCCTTACGGAGTAAATTTCCAAGTTACATGAGCCAGGTCAGACCTAACAGAAACTATAGGTTTGCAAGAATAAACCCCTGAGAGCTCATCAAAGCCAAAGCCAACGGAGCATTTTAGGAAGGATGTTTGAGGGATTTGCGAGGAAAACTTGAATGTAGGGACTGTTTAGGGATTTCCTTTTGAATTGTATGCATTAAAAAGTTTGTTTTCCTAGGGTTAGGGTATCTTGAATTTGGGCTGAATTTGGGATCTCTTAGGTTTAGGTTTCTTTTGTGCTCTAGCGGCGTCTAGAGATTTGGGAGAGATAGGTCCTCCTCTCGAATAGAGGATCAATTGTATGTTGCTGTTTTTCTTCTTCTACTAGTGAATTTCAAGTGTTTTCCCTCAGATTTTTCAATAAAATTACTGTTTTTTGCTGTTTTGCATGGGATTTGTGGACTGTTTTTGTTGCTTTTACCAATGGTGTTAGGTTTTACTTTAAATATTCAATTACCTCCTATCATATTCATAGAGGTTGCTAATGTTCCTATGCATTTGATTGTAATTTTAAGACCCAGGATAGACTCTATTGTAACGACCAACCTAGTAACATAAACCCCAATTACTGAGAACTAATTTGGCCATCAGGTTAGAACCAGAACATATCTGACAGGTCAGATCCTGGCCCTCGTGTTAATAAACTGCACAACAAAAAGCAAGTAGAAAGGGACCAAGGCCAAGTCTAACATGATCCTCAATTACCATGTCAATGCTTCCATGTACAAAGCAATGTCACTGATATATTACATATCTCATCTACAAAGAATTTTTAAAATAGAAAGGCTGTTTTGAAGAAAGGAAAGTGAAGTAAAAGAATTTGTGAAGCAATTTAGCAAAATTATGGAATATGCAATAGCAGATTAGAGACTTCTAAGTTGCAAGTCCTTTTCAATTTCCAAGCAGATCATGAATTCCGTTTTCATCAAAATTATGTGCTTAATATAATTTAATATTACATTTACAGCCATTTCTTTCAACAAATTAACATTAATTAATTAGCCCACATTGATTGACCACCCAATAACTTGTTTCTCAGAGAGACAGAATTTTATAACATTTGTTTATAGAGAGCCTTCTTTTAATCATGGGGTACTTTTACTCGTGCAAAATTCATGCACTGAATGGAGGCGCTATATAGCATTATGCTTGATCAGCAACAGAAAGGCTCGAGTTAATAAACTAATTCCATAATAATTAACCGTGCATTAAGCATGCAAAGTTAAAACCTTAATAGTTAAAGCCTAAATAGTTAGAACAAGACTCAGGATGACATTCTCTTCTATTTAATATCCATAGTAATAAATGGAACATGGCTCATACTAATTGTTGAGGTAACAAGTTAAAAGTTTTTACAAAAGATATTAATCTAATTTGGTGTGACATGCACTGATGGCTTGAGGAGCAATCTTGATATGGTCCAAAGGTTTAGATGTCTTAAGAAGTGTTGACGTTTATTTTCGCGTCGAGCCGATTTGAGCCTATTTGAGCCCGACTGGACTCAATTGCGCTCGATCGACCATCATTGAGCATCAATTCACCTAAATCGGACCTAATCAAATTGATGTAGACAAAGGGGGGTCAACTCAAGCCCAAAATAATTTGATTTTTGGCTTTCCTCGAGTTTACAAGCTCAATCAAATTTGAGCTGGAATTTAGCTCATTTATGAGCCGGTTTTAGTTCACTTATTGAACTAAGGGTTAGCTCATTATTAGCTAAGTTTTAGTTCATAGTTATCTTTAATTAAATGTAATTTTTATGTCTTTAATTAAGTTTGTCTCTTGGAATTCCAAAAGAAAAATGGCTTTTGAAATTCCAAGAAGCTTTGTTTCCCATGCCATGGCTTCCACGGTGGTCTGTTGTTTTCCGTGCATGGCCCCTTGGTTCTCACGGTGGCTGTTGGTTTTCCGGGCTGGGGGGGGGGGTTCCCGTGGCTTTGGCGCCTCGGTTCCGTGCGGCTCCTTCGGTTCTCGTGGTTGCTCCTTCAGTTCCTAGGCTGGACTGTTTTTCCGTGAAAAGCATGGGGGGATTTCCATGCTTGTGTTGCTTGGATTCTTGTGTGAATTCAATGTCGTGTCCTTTTGTATTCCCCCTTTCATACCTATAAATATGAGGGGTTTCTTATGTTTTAAAATAGTGAATGATATGTGATTTTTGAAAATGTAAACATGCGGGTTTCTTGGAAAAGCTTCCGAGCTTTGTCCACCTTCTCCTTCTCATCTCCTCTGGAAATCTTGCGAGCTCTTTCCACCTTTCTTCTCGGGCTTCTAACCTCTTTCGTCTCTTCGCAAATTTACACCCCACCTGTATCCTTCTTCGCTAAGTGAAGCAAGTTTAGGGTGTCTTTGATTTCGATTTGAGTTTGAAAGTCGTTTAATTACAATTGGTAGTTGTCGGTTTGTTTGTTTTAATTTCTAAGTCTGTCTTAGATTTGAAATGTAAAAGTTTGTTCTTTCGTTCGTCGTATTCTCCCCTTTTTGAGCGTGTCGTGTCGTTTCCTTTCCTCTTGTGCCGGCGGAGGTCCTCGGGTGCCCCATCCCCCGGAGTTTTTGCCCGCATCACAAATCGATCGAATCGACTCAAAATCGGTCCAAATTGAATCCAATCGAGCCCCGTCAAAATGAATTTGACGCCGATTTGAGCCCAATTTCGCAAAATTGGCCCGATCAAACCCGAATTGACCCAAATCGATTCGAATTGGGCCCAATTCGAATCCAATTTCAACCCAATTGACCCCATTCAAATTCAATTTAACCCCAAACCGGCTAAATTGACTTCTTGGCCTTTTATACTCATTTTCCCTTATAAGGAAATTAGATCCAATGGCCAGGATTCAAAGACTGATTGCTATAGGTCTTTTACCTCTCATTTATGCAGCGAAAGATCACAATATCGCGCAAGAAATCATGTCCCGCGGCAGGCCTTGTCTAACATATAGAGAAGAGCGGGAGAGGGATTGCTTTAATTATTTTTGGTCTGCCTACGTGGGTCCAAGCCGAGCAAGAGAGAACGGGAAAGGGGGATTTCAGGACTCCTTGTTTGCCGCGTGCGTGAGGGGAAGGCAAATAAGACGAGTCTTCCGATCTCATTCACGCATCTAACCGAGTGAAGAAGAGGGGTCGTTTTGCCCCTGCCTATGACTGAGGGCTTAATAGTGTGGAGTTTGGGATCGACCGAGCTGGACGAACCAGCAGGAGGCCTCCTACGCATGCGCTTCCTGTGTGCAACGACCCAGAGAAGGTGGAACCTAAACTCCCGCACACGTTCCTGGGACCAAGCCGAGCAATTTCGGGTGAGGTCTTCTTCTTGTATGCGGCTAGAGTGCTTGACTGAATGACCCAGGGGATTCCTATGCTCCTCCTGGGCTAATCGAATGGCTAGATTACTGCTCATGTGTGGTCCTGAAAGAAAATCAGCAACTGTAGTTGAGATTCCCCTTTCCTCCCACCATTTGGAGTCTTTCTAAAGAAATCTAGAGATGTTTCTATCCTCAACTCTAGTGAGCTTGCGATAGTGAAATCAGCATCCAGAAGCAATCCAAACGGCAAAAGCAGCATTTGGAGCATCTCGAACAGCAGTTCGCCGCTCCATACCTACCGCTTTCTCGTCTTTTAATAAGGCGAGTGGATAGTGGCTGCCCCGTGACAACCCGGCAAGATAAAATCCCTCCAAACTTAGGAAGAGCCCTAGGTCTTTAAGCCAAGGTTGTGTGGCTGATATTTCCAAACCCTCATGTGATGAAGTGTTTGGAGCGTTGAGATGCTCCAAGTTGTTCATGCATGAGAGGGAGGAGGTTCTACGAATGTGCTCCTAATGTAGAGCCAAGATTCATACAATCTAACGTTTCGAGCCTTGAGGAGGCTCCAAACATCTTATTTGAAGGATAATTGCATAGGACAGAGAGTTCCCCAACATTTGTATGAATGTTTTCGATTCATTTGGAGAGGGAAGATTAGTTTCCTACAACTTTTAGGAGCTTTTAAGGCCAATTTTAAAATGATCTAAAAAAAACCTAGAAGTGTAAGTATGTGATTTATCATTTTATTAGTTTCATCGTATGCTCAATTTAGATATCATTGCACCCAACCTCTTAGTTTGCAAATTGTGCTAATCATCCTTGGATAATTTCAATGCTTGGTGGGATATGATCCATAGGCTTTGGAAAGTCATGGAATATTCCACCCTTGCTTCACAAGCATCTAAAAATTAAATGAGTATGATTAGAAACTGACAAAGTTTAGGTAAATAGCAAGTCAATAAATAACCCACAACGTGTATGTGCTTTAATCTTTTAACTTTAACTTTCTAATTTGGAAATCATATAAATAGGGTTAAATAACTCTAAACATGAGGTTCGTGGGCCTTTGAAGGCCCATACTACATCTCACGTTTGCTTTGGAATTAAATGAGCCTGTTTAATCGTCTTCCAAAATTCCACAAATTGAGGATCATTACAAGCTAATGATTATTATTGATTGAATGTTCTAAATTTGGTGAGGAAATGATCATGAGTTTGGTTGAACATGGACATTGTGGGGTTTACAACATAGACCTTTGAAAGTCTATAGGAAACTCCACCTTTGTTTTGACATCAAATATATCACTTCCAACCAAATTCATTCGTTAGACATTCACCAACTTCTAGAAACCATCATTCTTAATATGCAAGTTCTTCTAAATCTATGTCAATTTTGTCATGACATGGGGGCAGGATAGTTCCATACGCAATTTGTACATTTGAAACCCCCATGTATGTATGTAAGAAATACACACCTAAGGCTTGGAGAAGATCCCAATCAATTTTGACATGATTGGTGCATTGGAAATGAGAGTGCAGGTTTCCAATCATTAAAGATTTTGTGGATTGGACAAAATGTCCATTGGTTTTCATCTCCATGAATTTTATAAAACACCCTAGATAAATTTGAGTAATTCTAGTTGTTCTAGGATTTGTAGAAAATGAATCATTTCATGTGACAAATCCTACAACAGTTTATTTAGCCTTACAATAGATCAAATGTATTTTGGATATTCAACAAAACCATGGAGAATCAGTAAATTTCATTAAGCGTGAATTCCTATGTTTGTGTGTTAATTTTGTCATAACACACGATATAAGGAAAGATAGCACAACTTGCAATGTTTGAAAAGATCTATACCTAGACATCTATTTTTGAAACAAATGAAATCAAATAACCTATGGTTTGATTGTAGGTGATGGCTAGGGAGGCGAAATGAATGTTAATACATGCATTTGGAGGTGGTTGGGCACCAATCCAACACCCCTACGTGCATCGGCATCTTCTTTTGACTCTCACATGAGAGCAATTTGGTGAAAATCACGGATTTCCCCAAATCTACTAAGAGGACAGCGGAAATGGATTTTGGGATTTAAAATGCATGGGTTTCTATGAACCTATGGCTTTGGAACGTCAAACAAAGCCACAGCTTAGAGACCCTGAGATTTTTCCTAAGTTTGAGGAGTTTTACCATGCCGAGTAGTCACGGCGCAAACCACAATCCACTCACCTTGTCAATTTCGAGATTGAGGAGGAAAGTTGCTATCCAAACCACTCCGAACGTTGCCTTTGCTTTCTAAATGCTCCCTGAAGTCGCCTCCGTTGTCACAAACTTGTCGGAGCTAATTTGGAAGAAAATAAAAGCTTTTTACATTCCTTTAGCTGTAATAGGGACTAACTACAACACCCCATTGCTCTAAATTTTGGAAGAGGAAACAGCCAACAACAGCGAGAGGAACTTTTTTCTTAGCAATAAAAGCAGAAGAAATCCTCCTTTTGGTCCAAGGAAGGAGAAAACAGCAGGTAGGGAAGGCACAATCTGCTCTTCACTCAGCTTCGACTCCAGGAATTGCAAGCAAGAAGCTGGCATCGGCCTCCTTTTCATGCCTGGACAGACTACACGAAGCCAGAGCCCGCACTCCCTCTCGGCTAGGTCGGACGCATACGAGCCAGAGGAACCGACCGCTCCTCCTTCATCGCCCCTGGATCAGACACAGCAAGCAGGCATTGACTCTCCTTCCCTCTCTTGAACTCTCAGTTCTCCTGTTCAACTAGGACACACGCAAGTAGAAGACATGCCCATCCCCCTATCTTCCTCGCCCTCTCTCTCTATACAGGAAATGAGGTTTTGCTACGCAAAATCATTTCCCCATGCTCAATCCCTGCTACAAACGCAGAAATCAAAAGATTTGACTGGGTATTGGCGGCAAGGTTTGAAAATTAGGATAAATCACAGTCATTGATCAATTGCTTGATTTGGAAAGGTCAAATGAGCCCAGCTTGGACTGATTTGGTTGAAAGTGAGCCAAAATCAAACTCGATTTGAATTGATTTGGGTCGATTCGGGTCTGGTTGGATCCAATCAAGCCAATGCAAAATTGGACTCAAATCAGTGTCGAATTGCATCGAACTTGATTCAACGAGGCTCGATTAAGTTCGATTTGGACCAATTTGAGTTTAATTGGAAATTGAGCTTAATTTGATTTAATTAGGGTACAATTCAAGTTAGTTTAATTTACGCTCGACGACGGCCAATTGGCTTGATTGAGCGTGATCGAGCCCAATCGGGCTCGTATTGATTAGAATCGGGTCGGTACGACAATAACGTCAACATCATGTTCACAAACCAACCTGGAATTTGATTCAATATTAAAGAATAATGAACTTCCTTTAAAACAAAGAATATGAATAAATGCATTTGGTTCAGCCTCTCCACTCAACCAAATAAAAAAGGTTTACTAATAACAAATCCACTCCCAGTACAGTAACGCTTGCTTAATAATTGTGTTGTGGCAAAGTGCAAAATGGGATAAGGTCTTAATCAATCCTTTAAAAATGCCAATACCCACAAAACCATATGCTTATAAAAATGTCAACTTTTTAAGTTAAGGTAGTCACAACTTTATTCTTGAACACTTCAAGGTTTTCTCCAAAGAATAAAGAAAAACCTAAGGTTCTAGATCAAACCTAAACTAAAATCAAACCAAATCCACTTAAAATTGGCTCATCATAAAAGCTTCTTGAATAAGAGAACCCATAATTACTCATAATAAAATCTCATTGAAAGCAATCCTCGATGATTGAAAATAATGAACCCGACATTATTAAATCCTTGGACATAAGAATGAAATTTTTTAGTTTAAGATACTATATGCTCATACATTTAATTTAGATACAAGAGTCTTAATTCGCCTAAAATCATTAGAAAATGGGTAAATTTTAGGGTTTATTGTTTATTTTAGTCAAGGACACTATATGGTTATACATTTAATTTAGATATTGAATTCCTCATTATGTAACTAGAACTTCAATAGTGAATGCAGTCTAGAGAAAATAAAAGTCTTTATCAACACTATTCAATCAAGGTTTGAAGTACACAAGGTAATGCAAAACAACACTGATTATAGTTTCCTGAAGCAACTAATATGATGCATGTCATGCTTTCATGAAAAAAAAATTTGACAATTTACACATTATCAAGTAAACAACTCACTTTCTTTTAATGAAAAAATAATAATATTAGTTCAAATTTACATCGAAAATGATCGCAAAAATTTAAGAATTTCAGTAAGAATTTGGACATAAATAAAATCAGTCAGCTAATAAATTAATTTCTACAAAATCGGATCAATGATGTATCAATTTTTTACCAAATGTAATAGTACTAGACTAGCATATACAAAAATATTTAGAATAAATAGACAATGAAGGAATTTATCAAAGTATTGAAAAAATAAGCCTCGCCTAATACAAGGAGATGACTTCCCCAAAATCAGGCAATCACAATTGAACAGCAATAGAAAAGAATCACACATCTAATTTTTCCTAATAAGATTAAAAATTGGAGGAGAACCATTATTCGAACCAAAAGTTTTCAATTCCATGCCTCACGCCACTATTAGTAGACTCTGCATGGCTTAGGCTAATAAATAAGGTTGACACAAGATCAATCTAAATCTAAGTTAAGATTAATCAAAATTTTAATTTAATTTTTTTCAAAATAACCCAACTTCAAACTGTATCCACAAGTAACGCAAAAATCCATCCAAAAGCATTTAAACTGCAAAGTCAATCCATTCATGTACCTTCACGCCAAACGCATATCCCACACTTCATAAGTCATGCAAATCTCACAAAAAGAAAAAAAAAAAAAAAAAAAAGCCAATCCTTTATTTATAACAAACCAATACTTCCACAAAGGGATTCAAACTCACGTGTACATTTAGTTTGTTTTACTTAAATAATTCAAAAAACAACGCCATACAGTGGAAATCAACATATTATGCCACACATCATCACCTACCCAGCCACTACATCAATCTATCAAACTTAAAAAAAAAAAATTAAATCCAACAAATTGAATTTTTGATACCAAACCAATAACAATCCACCATAAACTCATCATTTTGAGTAAAATAACCCAAATCTGACAAAATTGAAATCATGTAAACTGAATAAACTAACATAAAGCTAAGAATCACTTTCTCAGCCAATCTCATCCATCATCATTAGCATGCTCTCCAAAAAAAAAACAAATAAAATGGACTAATGAAAAGAAATCAACTCCTAAGAAAAATATAATAACTACTAAAAAAATTAATGCTTGTCTGATACTTCCGACAAGAATAAAAACAGATTTCCATCAAATATGGCTCTAACGAACTTATCAAGTAAATCTAGATATAAACAATCGATTAATCAATAAATTTAAATCAATCTTTTCAATAAATAAGGTGCCTTTAAAATCAACCATCAATAATGAATATGATCTCATCGTCTAGGATAAATTCAAGAACAAGCTACATAAAAGTATCAGGCAAAAGATTAGATGTGGACTCACGAAAAAGAGGTGGAAAGATTGTGTAATATAAAGAATTGGATGTAGATTTTTGAAATTAAATGAAATCAAATACATCATGTTGCACAATTTTAAATGGTCACAGCTCCCTTACAGTCAACTTCTTAAAGGTTTTAGATTGAAGGCTTTCTAAATTTAACGTTCCATGACTTTATCACTAGGTTTAAATTCCACATCTCCCTTGTTCACATCAGTAAAAAGCTTGTAATTCTCATAATTGATAGCCACTTTGCTATGACTATCCCCATGCAGATTATGCATATGCTGTGCAAATGCACATGGCCAAGATTTTATAGGTAGATCTATAAGATCTAGGTTTTCAACGTTTATATCACATAATAATCTAAAATGGACTCAGGTCCCTATTAACATATGAATTATTTGCAACTCGCTCATGAATAATATCAACAGATTTAGACCAACCTCTTCAAGTCAATATAAGATTTTGATTTAAAAAACAATACAGGTGATAGAAATTCATACAACGAGCAAAGTTAACAAAAAAGATATTCAATCGCATAATCTAGTAATGGCTACACCAGGTCAGGAAAACAAACCAGAAAAGATGACATTCCATCAGATGAAGTTGATCCATGAGTGTCCAAATAGTCTCTTAGCCGAGCAAGACTCTCTCTCATAGCATGTATGTTATCAATCCCAAAAAAGACAACCTAACCAAATTATTTCAGAAATTATAAAATTTGAAAATCAACTTTATTAAAGGATAAAAGGGATGCATCATAATAAACCCAAATCATGAACAGACCTCAGATTGAAAATAATTAGAAGATGACTCTGACCCACCTCCCATTGCACCATTCGCCAAAGCATTTTTTCTAGGCCTTGCGTCAGCAATATAAAGCTTCCTAATAGCACATAAGTCCACAGTTTCTATTAGTTGAAATTTGTAATAAGTCAAAGAAAGTATGTTGTCAACCAAGTGAAACAGAGAATGAGCACAGAGTAAATGCTAAAGCAATAAATGCAATAACGCAGATTTTAGGATGGAAATTCGCAGTAAAATATGTATTCTGAAGAATGGATGAAGAAGGTGTCCCACAAGAAATATATTACTCTTAAAAAGACAAGGCTAGTCACAAACAAAGAATTTGACTACATGTAAAAGTAAGGGATATAGATGGATTAAAAAGTTCATATTACCTTCGTGCTCCCTTTCCATCAACAGTTTGAGTGCAAAGTGCAGCAACAAGTTTCTCATCCATGTTGCTAAAAAATAAGAATCCAGTCTTACACTTTCAACTAACAGAAGTAAAAATGAATTGAAAATCACAAGGGAAGAAAAAAAACTACCTTCTCATATTCATCATAAGACCAACCAACGGCTGGGATGACCGTGCAAGCACCGCGCCAGTTCCTGGCATTTCAACCACATCAAATGAGTCTAAATAGCTGACGCAAGAATACTGAACCGATTTATTATCTAAATTTCCATGATGTTCAGGGAATGTTCTAAGAACTCGAGATAAAAATGTTATCTTTAAAGTATTACTGGTACAAACCAGCATGACACCATGAAATTACAGGTAAACGTCCCCTCCCACGGAATGAAGCAGCCTGCTGTAATTCTTCATCACTGAAAACGTAAGGGTGATTAATTTTACACAGATAAAACCCTAAGAAAATAGTATTAATGCTTCAGCAATGAAACAATCAAGAGCTTTGTCATAAGTTAAAGAATGGCAACAAAACAAGATTCAATGGACTAAAATTTGTGAAGCCAACAAGAATGTTTTAATGGATAGAAGATTGAGGGAAAAATAATATGTATGTACCTGATACTTCTTGGGACAATCAGGGAAGAAGGATAAGTTGAACACAGTGAATATCCAGAATTTATTGTTGAAATTCTCCACCAGTCGTTCGAGACAATGATTGACCCTTCATCAATTTTCTTGCTTGATATAGACAAAGAATCTTTGCCTAGAAGCCGAAGGTATTCTTTAATTAACCGCAACTTTGGATTTATGTTGCTGAATTTGGAAGGGCCACAAGTTAAAGCGTACATATCCCATAATCGTGCTGGCCTGGTGTATCTTGACAAAGCGTCAAAAACAGCTCGTCGCTGTAAAGAATCACTAGTGAGCTCTTAGACAATAAAAAAACCAGAATCCCGTCGTACTTATAGAGACTTTAAAGAGAGCAGAATTGAGTTTCAACATTCAAGAACTTTTCTTGCTTTAACTGTGTACCATAGCAATTTGAACAAAAACAAATATCTCTAAAGGAGATGGATGATATAATCTTGGTCACTCTTTTAATGAACGAATGGGACAAGAATTATGGAGCGTTGGCCGTTGAATATGGTTGCTTGGTTGCTTAGTGCATATGCCAATGTTGCCTTGTTAATATGATCTCCTCATTGGACAGCAAGTATTCTAGATTTTTAAAAGGATTCCCCTCGTATCAAATTAAACTTCACAGAAATCATGAAACTAAAGGGGCTGATATCTAACAAGAGACCAGGCATGCAACTAAATGATTTAATTCCACATATGTTGGGCTAGTGCTTTGTTGCTACCCGCTAGTTATGCTTGAATAGGTTTTTTTTAATATAAAGTATAAATGATAACCATTCACTAAATGATAACAGGAAACTTACAAGAAGCCTGTAATCAGAAAATTTACATTGCACCAGGTTTTAGTTCTGTTAAAATCGGGAATTTGAGAGGGAAAAGCTTGTTCTTATTCATTACAATCTTCCCTATTTATAGATCTATACAAGATATCCTAATGTGGAAATAATAAATTGCAGATTTAATACACAATAAAATCTTTCCTAAATTCGTTCCTTCATTAAGGCGTGATCCATGAGAGTATCCCACGGATTGATCTTTGTGTCCGTCGGATTCTTTGTACTAGGAACGGCTGGATTTCAACACTCCCCCTCAAGCTGGGAAATATGGATCCGTCATTCCCAGCTTGTCAATCATACGGAGGAAGACAGAATTGTCCAATCCTTTAGTAAGGAAATCTGCAAGTTGATCCTTTGATGATACATGGTCAACATTTACTAGACCACTGTCTAGTTTTTCTTTAATAAAATGTCGGTCCACTTCTATGTGCTTGGTCCTGTCATATTGGACTGGATTGTGGGCTATGCTAATTGCTGATATGTTGTCACAATGTAGCTTCATGGGCTCATCCCACTTAACCTTCAGATCTTCTAGGATTATTTTGATCCACAGTAGCTCACATATTCCCAAGGCCATAGCTCGATATTCCGCTTCTGCACTAGATCTTGCCACCACATTCTGTTTCTTGCTTCTCCATGTAACTAGGTTACCTCCAAGAAATGTGCAATACCCAGAGGTAGATCTTCTATCAACCGGTGATCCTGCGTAGTCAGCATCTGTGTATACTTCTAGGGTCATTCCACGATCTCTCTTAAAGAGAATTCCTTTTCCTGGTCTTCCTTTAAGGTAGTGCAATATCCTGTCTACCGCTTGCATGTGAATCTGTTCTGGATTCTGCATAAACTGACTGACCATGCTTACAGCAAATGCTATGTCTGGTCTAGTGTGGGAGAGGTAGATCAATTTCCCTACAAGTCTATGGTAGGCCCCTTTATCTACATCTGGATCTTCTTTAGCTTCTCCCAGTTTAAGATTAGGTTCTACTGGTGTTGATGCTGGTTTACAGGCAAGTTTCCCTGTTTCTTTTAGAAAATCTTTGATGTATTTCTGTTGTGAAATGAAAATTCCTTTGCTGGAATGAGCTACTTCAATTCCGAGAAAATATTTTAGTCTACCAAGTTCTTTGATGTCAAATTCCTTAGCTAGACTTTTCCTTAAACTGGCTTTCTCCTCTTCATTACTTCCAGTCAAAATAATATCATCAACATACACTAATAATATTGTGACTCCCCCTGAGTCTGAGTGTTTGAAGAATAGTGTATGATCCCCTTGACTCTGTTGATACCCATTCAAGAGCATAAATTTAGAGAATTTTTCGAACCAGGCCCTTGGTGATTGTTTGAGCCCATATAGAGCTTTTTTCAGTTTGCACACCTTGTTCCCTTCAGATTTTTCTTTAAAAGCCTGGTGGTATTTCCATAAATATCTCTTCTTCTAAGTCTCCATGTAGGAATGCATTTTTCACATCCAGTTGTTCCAGGTGCCAATTGTACTTGGCTGCTAGTGAGAGTAGTATTCGGACAGTATTCATCTTGGCCACAGGTGCAAACGTTTCTTGGTAGTCAATGCCATACGTTTGAGTAAATCCTTTTGGCACTAGTCTTGCCTTATATCTCTCCAGTGTGCCATCAGCTTTGTATTTTACTGAGAACACCCATTTGCAGCCGACCAATTTTTTTCCTATCGGTAGATTGACGATCTCCCATGTTTCGTTCTTCTCCAGGACCTGCATTTCATCTTTCATGGCATTTTTCTAATTTTTATCAGATAAGGCCTCAGAAACATCTTTAGGAATACGGATATCTTCTAATGAAACAAGAAAATTTTTGTGTGATGATGAAAAATTGTTGAAAGATATAGAGTTGTTTATAGGATATAAGGGAGGTGGTGAACTTACCTTATTTCCAGGAGATGGTTCAGATTCTTGGATCTGCTTTGGAGTACAGCTTGAGCTTGTACGTCTGGAGTAAACCTTTCCAAATCTAATAACATTGTCATTCGTTTCCCTTTCTTGGGTTTCCGGTGGATTGTTTTGAGGTGGTGGAGGAATGTCAAGAGGTGCTAGTTCAATTTCCTCATCTTCCTTAAGTTCAGTCTCCCCCTGAAGATGAGTTTTTGAGAAATAGGAATTTTTCTCATCAAAGGTAACATCAATAGAAACAAAGGTTTTTCTTGTGGGAGGATGATAACACTTATAACCTTTTTGGGTAGCTGAATAACCAACAAAGATGCATTTGAGTGCTCTTGGATCTAATTTTCCTCGCTCATGGCTGTGGATATGAACATAGGCAGTGCATCCAAAGATTTTGGGTGCAATATTATGATGGGTTCGAAACTCTGGGTAAAAAGAGGATAGGGTCTCCATTGGAGTTTTGAGGCCTAAAGCTGTTGAAGGTAATCGGTTTATGACATAGGCTGCAGTTAAAAGAGCTTCCCCCCAATAGGATTTGGGTGTATTGTAGTGAAATAGGAAGGCTCGAGTGGTGGCTAGAAGGTGACCATTTTTCCTCTCTGCAACCCCATTTTGTTGTGGGGTGTGAACACATGATGACTCATGGATGATCCCTTCATTCTGGAAGTATGAAAAAAGGGTTTGGTTGAAATAATCTTTGGCATTATCAGAGCGGAATCTCCGTATTTTTACCCCAAATTGATTTTGGATCATGGAATGAAAGAAGAGAAGAATGGTGCTAACATCAGATTTATTTTTAAGGAGATAGATCCAAGAGACTCTAGTGCAATCATCAATGAAAGACACAAACCAGCGTGCCCCAGAGATATTGGGGATTTTTTAGGGTCCCCATATATCACTATGAATAAGGTAGAAAGGAGTGTCACATCTCTCACTTTTGTTTGGGAATGAGATTCTTTTATGTTTAGCCAACTCACAGGTTTCACAATGAAAATTTTTATTTTCTATTTTCTGAAACAGTTGAGGATACATATGCCTTAGGATATCAAAAGACGGATATCCTAGTCTGTAATGATGAAGCCAAATAGTGGAATTCCTATCTACTAGGGATAACATAGAGCAATTATTATTAAATTGGTTTGGTTCTTCCAGGTAGTACAATCCAGCTTTCTCCTTAGCAAGTCCAATCTTCTTCTCCGATCTCTGGTCCTGAAATAAGCAATAAGTAGGGTTAAATAAGGCTTGACAATTATGATCATTGGTAAGTTTTTGAATTGATATTAGATTTGTGGATAATTGTGGTACGTGGAGGACGTTTTTCAGGGTGAGTAAGGGAGATAATATGATGTCTCCTTGACCAGCTACCGTGATAAGAGAACCATCAGCAGTGATGATTTTCTTGTTGTTTGGGCAAGGAGTATAGTTTATGAGGTGGGTAGATGAGTGGGTCATGTGATCTGTGGCTCCTGAATCAATTATCCATAATTCCTTTAGATGTTTTCTGGAAGCACTTAAACTGAAAGAAATTGGAGTCTTACCTGAGAGTGCAAGTGAAGAAGAAGCATTTGGTTTTTCAAGAGATACCAGGAGTTGTTTTAATTTGTCAATATCTTCTTTATTGAATTCTCCAAGGCTGGACCGTGCTTCTGGCTTACTTGTAGTGTTGTTGGCATGTGATGTGCTCCTTGGTTCACCTTTTTGATTCCACTCCTTGTTGGGGGGTTTACCATGTATTTTCCAGCATGTTTCCTTTGTGTGTCTTGACTTTTTGCAATAGCTGTACCAAAGTGAGTCCTTGTCTTTGAACTTTGAAGGATCTTTACCCTTCTCCTTCCATGACGATTCTTTGTTCATTACCATTGCTGAGCTTTCAACCGTCTTTGGTTCTAACATTACTCCTCGTCGACTTTCTTCTACGCGAATGAGAGAAATGGCTTCGTTGAGTGATGGCGTCTCTTCCTTGTCGAGGATCTGAACTCTAACTTGGTCAAATTCTGCATTGAGTCCTGCAAGAAAATCATAAACTCTATCTTTTTCAATAAAGTTCTTTAGGCTCGCAGCATCCTCCGGACATCTGGTTTCAATGCACCTATAGTGATCAAGTTCTTGCCACAGATTTTGTAGAATGGTGGCATATTCCGTCACGGTCTTACTCCCCTGCTTCGTGCTTCCAACTTTAACTTTAACTTCAAAGATTTGGGCCGCGTCACGAGCTTTGGAGTAGGTTTGTCTGGCAGCATCCCATATGTCCTTTGCCGTTGAAAGGAACATAAATGTGTCACTAATTTCTGGAGTCAAGGAATTCCACATCCATGACATAATCATGGAATCTGCTTCATCCCATGCCTCAAATTTGGTATCTCCTTCTTTCGGTCCTCCTCCAAGGAGATGATGTATTTTACCTTTCCCCTTCAAGTAGGTCTTCACAAACTGAGACCACTTCAGGTAGTTCCCATTTAAACGATAGGAAGGTTGCATGCTTTGAAGGTCACCTCGTCCTTGGTGCACCATTGATTCCTCAGTTTGATCAACACTTTGAGAGGAGTTAATTTCTGACATTGGAAAGCAATTAAGGCTTCCTAGATTTTTTTTTTTTTCCTAAATCAAACCAACCGGTCCTTTAAAAAAATTGGCTGGGATCAGGACAAGGTCACGGGTTCGGGCTCCTCCACCGAGCGGGATCCTGAGACGTTATCGGACAGAGAAGGTCTTGCTCGTGCGATCGAGTCTCTGTGCGGTTCCTGCCGATCGAGCGATCTTGCTCGTGCGATCGGGACACCGTGCAGTTCCTGCCGATCGAGTGGAAGAGCAGCGAAGGGTCGGGCTTCCGTTCTCTCTCGTTCGACTTCGTCTAAACAGCAGGAAGGTTGTTCTCTTGAGTTCGAGCGAGAGGTAGGGCTGGGGTGTCCGAGCGTCGAGCGTTGTTTCTCGCGTCTGGAGCCCGGATCGAGTCTTCTCCTTCTGGACAGGAGAGAACGTCGACCGCGCCTGGTAGTTCCGAGCGTTGGATCGAGGTGCTCGCCGTCCGCCGTCCGTTCCTTCGTTCGGATATGCTCGGACGTTCAGCTCTTAGCGGGAGTCTCGACTTCTTTGGCCTTCCTCTCAGATCGGAAGTCCCGATTGGTGCTTCGACTCGTGCACGGGTCGGCACGATCAAGCTTCTTCTTTTTCTCTTCGTCCTTTGACTATCTAGGATCGTTCTCCGACGGCAATTAAGGCCGTTGGCTCTGATACCATGTTAAAATCGGGAATTTGAGAGGAAAAAGCTTGTTCTTATTCATTACAATCTTCCCTATTTATAGATCTATACAAGATATCCTAATGCGGAAATAATAAATTGCAGATTTAATACACAATAAAATCTTTCCTAAATTCGTTCCTTCATTAAGGCGTGATCCATGAGAGTATCCCACGGATTGATCTTTGTGTCCGTCGGATTCTTTGTACTAGGAACGGCTGGATTTCAACAAGTTCCATTAATTATCAGTAATACCATTCACTTAAAGATGACAGGGAACTAAACAGAAGTCCACAATGCAAATTACTAACTAAACGAAAAGGCAGTAGCAGTCCTACAGGATCTCAAACAAATGCAATATAAGCAACGGCTTAGAAGAGCAACCTGCTTCGTTCTGGGTCGAAAACCAAAGACAATGATCCTCAGATCCTTACCTGCAAAAAAATAGACAGATCAGTTTTCCCCATTGACTTTAATACAGTGGTCATACTTCATAATTTCTAAATTTGTAACAAAACTGCACAAATACAAGCACAATAATCAAGATATCAGACAGCATAGTAATCAACATGAAAGATATAAAAGCATTTATCTCCATTTCGACATGTAAAGTTGCTGTTTTTACACATATCGAGAAAAAAATGAAATCAGAATCCAGAAACTACAGCATCTTCACACTGTTTTAGGCAGAGCTCATTCATTTCTACTCAGAATCATATGACTTCGGAATCGCGAAAGCTAACAAGATCATCAATAACTTCTGCATTTTCCATTTTGATCAATTCCAACCCACCAAGTTACATTTTGTGCATGAAATGAGAGAAAAAAATTCAAATTTAGAAAATCTGACCTGTCTCATTATTAAGTATAGCTTTCTCATTTACCATCAGAATCATAGCATCATACAATTTTGACATTGTTGGATAGCTAACTTCATCCTCTACAACCTTCTTATTCGTCACTTTAACCCCTATGGAGCACAACTTTTAATGCAACCATCAGTACTTTTTTTAAAATCATATATATATATATATATATAATGGAACTCTAGTTGTGTGACATTCTCTTGAATCTTCTACCACCTCACTTATCCGAACCCACTAAAAAACTATCATTCACAAACTCTAACACACTTCCTATATTTTCCCTCAATATGCAATACTCAACTCTGCCTTGCTCCCCTCATCGAATAGCACTTTCGGCAATTCAACTAACACCGGACAAACTCATGGCAGCAACTCGCTCTCATGCATACCTGACTTATTTCCTCTTCACCTCCAGCACTCCAACTCACCAGCCACAGCAACTTGTCACCTCAAAACTGCTCCATTCTCAAAGCCAACCAAGCTCCACCCCCTGCCGGCAACAACTTTTCAAGCTCCATGTACCCCACCTCAACTTGTCTTCACTCCCTCACAGTCAGCTCAGCTCTTCTTTTAACCCATAGCACAATATCCATCTCTCAAAACCTGTGGACAACCCCACTTACCATTAGCAAACTCAACTTCTCCTCTAAAAGCAGATGTAAACAAAGAGAGAAAATGGAAAAAGCAAACTGGGAGGTGAGAAGAAAAATAAGAGAATGAAAATTTTTTTAAAAAAAGGTAACATTACCACATGCACTCGCATACATCTTGCTTGATGCAGCAGGAAAATCATATGTTGTGCATTTTCTTGTGCAGGTGACTCACACATGCCTTTTTTGGCGTGATGGGGTAGAAGATTCAACAGTATACACCATCTATATATGTCTTTCTTGGTGTTGGAGACCTAGCACATTACCGAATGCCCCAACACAGGGGTCATATGGTAGCCCTACCGAAATTTTTCTATCTCAACTTGAAAAGAACAAAGTCAATGTTCTTTTATGAACATAGATGAGATAAAATTAAAATGAAAAAGTGACAATAATACTCAACTAAAAACAAAATGAATGCTTGAATCTTACCACATGTTGAGAAGAAAGAACACAAATTAAAACAGAATTGGACATTGGAACTAATCTTACAAATGACTCGACTGCTGCCAACCTGCAATAATAGAACTTCCCTGCTACACTTAGAACTCTTGTGGGGTTGACTAAAACTGACTATGAAAATAACTGCGACAATACCTTTATTTATAGGCAAAAAGCTAACTCTTGTGGGGTTCATGTGGACAAATGCAGATTTAATGCAAGCAAAATTATGCTGCTTTAAGCGTGCAATAAAATTTAAACTGCAAATTTTCAAATGAATCCACAAAATAAATGGAAGCAGACATGATGCAATCACCGAATCTCCAAATAAAAATCCATGTATACATTTCAACAACAATGCATTAGCCAGTAAACGATGTGAATGGCCTAGCCTCGAACAATTTAAAGTCTTGCACATGCACTTTAAGATAAAAAATAAATTCAATTATAGTGCTTTGCAAGCCAAGCAAGCGCACCAAAAGGCACATTGATGAGGACATCAGTCAGAGATTTCGACATGCGTATCATTGGAGGAATCGTAGATCGACGACTACGATTCGGAGCCTTTACTTTTGAAGTATTCATGTATTGCTTATTATTTTTGCATTTTAGTTTTTCCTATTTTACCCCTATAGATAGTGAGTTCTTGTTATAGCCCCGAGGGCATTTGAGTCTCTCTTTTTTCTTTTACTATTTAGACCTATATATAGAGGTATTTTGCATTGTATGAGATTAATGATGAATTAATAGAAAATTCAGCTTTTCTTTGCTCTTGTTGGGAGAGGAGAGATATCCTTTCTTCCTTCCCCCACCTCCCTCCTCCACAACCACCGGCCTACCCTTTTCCCCTCTGGCAGCCCATCCACCAACCAATCCCCCACCCCCTAGCCGTTCCTTCCCTTCCTCAAGCCCACTGGCCCCTTGCCTCCACTCCAAGCCGCCGGAACTCCCACCCCACCAGTCCAGCCATCGGCCTCCACCCACCAACCGCCGCTTCCCCTCCCTAGATCACCCCTAGCCACCGGCCTACCTAACCCACAAAGTTTGAATTTCAAAATTCAAATTACTTTTAATGACCTTCCTAAAATAACCCATTGTTATTTATGAAAGTATCCTTATTTGAATTCAATTAAATATTTGAATCTCAAATACTTTCTTATTGTTAAAACTTAATTTGGAAGCCTCCCTAAATAAATCAAATCTAAAATTAAAAATCGAATTTGATTCCAATCAATAATTAACTCCTTTGGGCCCACATACATTGAACCTAGACTCATACTTCCCCTCCCCATATGGCCGGCCCTCTCTATCTCCTTTTCTCTCTCCAATTTGCTCCTTAAACCCTAATTAAATATCCCCATTTGTCACACCCCAGTTTGGCACGCCCTCTACTACAAACTGGAGTATAACAGAGAAAGATTTCAACATATCAAACTCCACACTTAATAACAGGAAGCATGTAATCTTACTTACTGAACATCAACATAATTAAAACAATTACAGAGCTCTACTAAAACTTTTGAACTTTACTTACTTATCAAAAGGTTTATACAGCTATTATTCAGATCTCCTCTAAGATCTCTTTGTACTCCAAAACATATTTAAATCAAAAACAGACGATCACCTCTTTCTCGCCTAGTGTCCTACGAGCTCCTTTCCCTTACCTGCAGTACAACCACTGCTAATGAGCTATTGCCCAATGAAATACACCAGCAATATATAAGAAATAATAATAAACAAATAAGAGATACTTAACAATGCTAGCATAGTTAAACACATATTGAAATGTCATATTGAGCCTGAAAGTGCCTAGTAGTGTTATTTATCTTGCCAAAATTATTCCACATCTTTAAATAAGTTATATAATGGCTATAAGCTTTTGTACCATTTCAACTTTCCAATTCAATGTTGGGTCTAACTTCCCAACTTTTTAGAATGGAAGATGTTCTCTCATTCAGGGTTGAGTCAAATTTCTCAACTTCTAGAATTAAGAGTGTAGGCTTACCTCATCAGGTCTTTCGTCTTTCCTTGTGCGGGTCTATCCCCCATATATAACTTATTTCACCTTTTATATAGTCATCCTTTTTAGCCCTAATGACATATGCTTTTGATAACATAGTTGCACTTTAGCTGTCATTTAGCTGCCCTTTAGTTGCACTTTAGTTGCGCTTTAGTTGCGCTTTGGTTGCGCTTTAGTTGCGCTTTGGCTGCGCTTTTTGCTCATTCACTAGTTTATGAATATTTACCCTTTTATACTTACGAAATCATTAACATTGCTAAAGATTATCCTTTACATAAACAATTTCATACATATACAACTATATTCATACAAAATAAACAAAATAAACTAGAATACATATGATCATAAACATAATCAAGAAGAAGTGCAATAATAAAACATTTACTAATTCTTATAATCTTGTTTGGGTATCTCACCTCGTTCTCTAGGGAAGTCAGGTCAATTCGTTCTCCTAAAATACCCTTGCCTCCTTTCCTTTTATATACAATCTAAATCATAATTGTTGATCATTCAAATCTACATTCAAATAACATATAATAATTTATATGAAAATCTTATAAGTTTACCTCAAAGAAGTTTCTCTTCATTCACCCCAATATGACCTCTCTTCCCCTAAGTCTCCTTTCTTCACTTTCCCTCCTTACCTTTTTTTTTCAACCCAAAGAGTAACCAGTTACATCAACTTAGCCTGCATCAGTTTCCACCACTCTTCCGCACAACTAGCTTCAGCATTTTACTGAATTCCAACAACTAGCTTTCAGAAATTTATTATCTGAAATCCTCCTTCAAAGCATCTCACAACAGCAGCCTCAAAAAGTGGCTCCCGCTACTCAGCTTGAAGTTGGCTTCCGATGTCCAAGAAGGGATGGGTGGGGAAAAAAAGCTAATGTCTCCACATAATAAATTACACTATTAAAATGATAATAACCCTTATAATTCAACTAAACCTTCTCAGTCATTCTCAGCCCTAGGATTTCCATCAGCTTTATGCATGTCGGTTTAAGTGGAATTGCTACAGTGATTGAGTGGAATTGCTACAGTAATTGAAGTACATACTATTAAATAATTTACTAATACTTAGCCTTTAAATCTAGCTATCATTTAAACCATAAACTGTAATTAAATACAATTAATTAAACAATTAGTTTGATAATTTACATATACTTCTATATGTCAAAAATGCTTGAAATTAAAGTGGAATGTATATAAAAATAAGCTAATATTTAGAGGAAGTTGAAGCTTACATTATTTTAAATATTTTTGAAAGTATTACACCATTAGCCCCCTAACCGCCGCACCTCCTAACCCAATTTGGGATTAATTTTGAATTTTAAATTAATCCTTTCCCTCCTCTAGAAAATATAAAATTTAATTTCAGATTTATTTTTTATCTAAAACTATTCCCCTCCAATTTCCTAACCTAAGTCAAAGGAGCTTCAACCCACAACCATAACCTCTTTTCCCTTACCCGAGCCCCTCCAAACCGCCGGCTTCCCTTCTCCCTCCTCCATAAGCCGCCGACCTTCAAGGGTCCCCAAGAAGGAGGAATGCTCTTTGTCCACATATGGTGGATCTAGAGCTTGATTCCGGCTTCGCTTATGAACAAGAAAGCTTCGTCGACATCCCATGATCAATTCTCTTTGATTTCAATTTAGAGTTCGACGAATCCGTGGAAGACTACGTGCACAAAATTCTCTTTCAACTATCCATCGTCGTCGACCATTGCCTCTCTTCCATCCGTTGGATTATTGTTCACCGTCCACCAACTTTTTCGACTCTGACTACTTCTCTAACGGGCTATATTGTAAGCATCACTTGTCTCTTAGTGGCATCACTAGAGTTGATGATATTCTACCTCCGCTAAGACACTACTTTCATGAGCAAAGAGTGAGGGAACTCAAAGTGAAAATATCTATTTGTTAAGCCATGGATTTTTGTTATTCATTACTATTAGTTTTACTTATTTATTTTGTTGTTATTTGCAAGTATCCTTCTAATCTCGTTTTTAACCGCATGTTATTACATAACTTCTAATTGAAAATTCAAGAATCTAACTTGGTGAAACATAAGGTTTATAATTGGCAAAGCTTTTCAAATTATTATTAATTTCTAAAGCAATTCTTATTTTCATACATGTTTCACATCACACGTACGTCAATTTGCCAACTTATCAAGAAGTGTACAATTATTTTTAAAAAAAAGTGTCAACGCTTTGACAAGCTCAAAAAATCTGCCTTCAAATTTAAACTTGAGTTCATTATATTGCATGCATACGCTCAGGTGAGCCACCCTGCGGCCCCTGCCTACCTAATAGAGCAGAGGCATAAGTTCCATATTTCAAGTTCGATCCTCTACAAAATAAGGGTGGAGTTGACAAGGCGCATTTCTCAATGGCAGTTCAAACTCTCAAAATTATCAAAATTTTAAAGAAAAAAAAATGAAGTGTCCGTGTCAATAAGGTAGTGTCATAAGTCCTACTTTTTAAATTTGATCATTCACATCACATGGACTTGAGTCGGCAAGACTTAAACCCCTACCAAATGTTAATGCAACAAATTCAGCAATCATGATTAAAAAATGATTTAAATTTTCTACGTCCGTCTACCAAGTCCTTCTAGGAAAAAAATCATTTCAAATGCAAAATATTGGTACTGTGTCTACAAGTTACAATTACAAGTTCTACCTTTTAAACTCCATCTACTAATAAGTAGATAGAGTTGTCAAGGCTAAGTAATAGAGTGAAAATATATCTACCACCCCTACAATGGGCATGGCCATTTAGGGTTATCAATAATCATTAATGCTTTTAAATGGCAAATACCTTCATTTTGGTCAATCATGGTCATGTAATTAAAGCATATATTCAAGTCATTAAGGATATGTGTGCAGGAGCTATTACTTGTGTTCAAACACAAAGTGGATTGACCAAGTATTTTCCTATTTCAGTTGGATTACATCAAAGATCAGCATTAAGCTCATATCGTTTTGCTTTAGTCAAGGATGTTCTTACTACACATTTGTAAGAGAATGTACCCTGGTAAATGATTTTGTTGATGATATTCTTCTTGTTGATAAGACTAGAGATGAAGTTGAAGAAAAACTTAAATTATAGAAATCAACATTAGAGTGTAAAGGTTTTCGTTTAAGTAGATCTAAAACTGAACACATGAGTATAATTTTAAAAGTAACAGATCTAGTGGGAGGATTGTGACTTTGGACGATCAAGTCATTAAAAAGAGTATATGTTCTAGACATCTCAGCTCTATAGTTCAAAGTGATGGTGAAATAAATGAAAATAATATTAGTAGAGTTCAAGTTGGATGGTTGAAGTAGAAGAATAAATCGAGCCTCTTGTGATAGAAAAGTACGCCTCAAACCTAAGGAAAATTTTTATAAGATGGTGGTGAGACCTTCCATGCTTTATGGCGCAAAATATTAGCCTTTAAAAGAGAAGCACAAAATTAAGTATTGAAGAGATGAGGATGCTCAAGTGGATGAGTGGTTTTACTCAAGGTTATGAAAATTAGACCGGACATAGAACTGGAAAAATGAGAGGTTCATGGTTCAATGATTCCACTGAGGTAGAACCGGGGTTGAACCAAATGATGTAATAAATATAAAAATTATTTAAATAAATTTTAAATGATAGAATAATCATGTAATAATATCAAATTTTTTATTAAAAAAATAAATTGAATTCACACATTAATAATTTCTTATGTAATTTTAAATTTAAACATATTCAATCTATAAATTTAATTCAAATCTAACAAAAAAATTAGCTTACATAAAAATTTATAAATTTAATATAAATTATTATTAATTTCCGTTATATTTTTATATATAATTTACACCTACAAATTATATATTAAATATATATTATAAATTTATATTTATAAAATATTAAGGTTAGATCATTTATTATTAATAAATAATTAATTAATTAATTTTTAAAGTACATAAATAACAAATGAAGCATATAATTTATTTAACATTAATAGCTAAAAATAATACTAGTTACATCATAAAAAATTTATTTAAAAAATCTGTTTTAAAATATATAGTGCATGTTGTAAACTTAAGAAGTAAGAAATTCAACTTGATTAGGCTCACATCACTTAGGAAATTTCCTTTTGGTAATGCTTATACTCTATATTATCTTTTGAGTTAGGATGGGATAAGACATAAAATGATGGAGCCATGTGAAAAGCTTATTTCGAATTTATTTATTTAAAAATTAAGCATTTTCAATTTAAATTAATTTATTAAATTATATAAATTAATTAATATTTTAATCTTAATGTATTAAATTAATTCATTTAATTATTTAAATATTTCAAAATTTGAACCAACCAATTCAATGGAACCGGGACCGGTTAATCGGTTGAACCGGCGGTTATGGCCGGCTCAGCCTGGTTTGATACAAAAATGGTTTTCAGGATGAATCGGACTGGCCTTAAGACCGGTTCGGTCCAATTTATAAAACCCTAGTTTTACAAGACATAATGTGAAACTAGTATATACATGAAAGGGTTGGAGTAGCTTTAGTGGAAGATAAGATTAGAGAGAATCATCTTATAGATGGATTGGTCACATAAATCATCGACCTCCCGATGACTCCGTTATGAGAGTAGATGTATTAGATATGGCCAACGCTAAGAAAGGTAGAAGTAGACCTAAAAAGACTTGGTTAGAAAGTATTAGAAAATACTTTTGTTTATTAGATTTAAATAAAAAATTGACTCTTAATCGGACACAATGGAGAAAAATGATTCATGTAGCCGACCCCACATCAAGGGATAAAGGTTCGATATTGTTGTTGTTGACATGTAAATAGTAAATTTCAACCATATGGGTTCTTATTATCAAAAGATACCTTCAAACCCCAAAACAATTTATGTTGGGATAAAATCTCGATGAATGCACTATATAAAAAAATATCATAATATGAGAGAACTCTATCTAAATCAAGTACCCTAAAAAAACTAGAAAATCTAAAAGAAATTACAAAATTTACAAATATCGGAGAAATAATTAGCCTTTCCAAGCTTAGGCAGTCAACCATCCAATACATCCTTCCTCCCTAACAATTTGTAAAGCATGAAAAATTGAAAGTTAGACCAAAGCTCACCAAGAACCAAGATCATGCCAAGTGTATCCATACGATCACTATTAAAATATCACGCAAGCAAAGATATGGCATATGCCCGCTTATCGGGCATTTTACTCCAAAATTGCATCATTATATTATGATTAAGGCCAAACTAAGATGTCCCCTGATGACTCAACCTATGAATTGTGAACTAAGGGTGTAAATGATTTAAGTTGAGCTTAAGTCAAAACTAACACAAGATCAGTTTGTCGATGAAACTCAAGCTTGAATCGAGCTCATATATTTAGCTTGACTTAAGATCATATATTGAGCTCAAACAAAGTTAGTCAATCTAATGAAAAGCTTCAACTCAATTCATGAGGTTGAGGTTGCTGGAAAAGCATTGTGAGAACGTCAAGATGGGAGCATGTTAAGGAGGTATTGACAGTGGTGTGGAAGTCGTAATGGGAGCTTGTTGGAGAAGCATTAATAGGAATAACGACATTTGAAGAATAAAAGAAAGTCGCCATAAAACTAGTGAAGTTTAAAGAAGAAGAAGAAGAAGAGCGAGTCACAAAGGAAGAAACAATGCTTATTGACACTAACGACATTTATGTTAAGGAAGGTAATTCCACCCAATGCACTAAATCGAGCAGTTGAAAGCCCCCCTCAAGATTTAATGTAAAACAGGAGGAGAAACAATTAAATCGAGCCAACTCAAGAACCAACGAGTCAACCTCGTCAACCTGAAGCTCAAGCTCGTATAATATATGAGCTATAATCTAAGCTCACAACTCAATAAACTCAAATCACAAGCTTTCTAACAAGTCAAGTTTCAAGCCCACTTTACTTACTTGCACCCTTAATATGAACTATAAGGTGTGTTTGACATAGCATAAAGCCCTTTGTTAGCAAATTTCAGCTTAAAATTGACACTTTAGACAAACATCCACCCATGGCCTATGAGATCCCCTTGGACGATGCAATACATGGTAATTAATAAGGATCATTAAGTCAACCAAGGTCAATTACATCTGCTTAATAAGTAGAAAAGTGTCCACAAAACCTAGTATGAAAAAAATCATAGGAGCTTGATCGGGTTGTCAGCATTCCCCCGCCAACTACTCTATGCTAATGATGACATATTTCTCGTAATATCTTCCCTAAACCAAATCATTGCTACAATAAGCTAAGTATTTAGAGCCTCTTGACTAGCCTTAATTGAAAATTCTCTCATGATTAAGAGAAGAAATTAACTATAAAGGCTCAAATCATGCTACAAAATACCCTCATAAAATGAGAACAAAATTTCTAAGTATCGACTTATCTAATATTCAAATTGTCTTCTAAAAATTTGAACTATAATCACCAATATAAAAGAGGTGGAAATTTTTAGAGCCCACACTTATAAATTATTGTAGACTTTACAAACTTTAAAGGATTTGGACAAATTTATCTACTCTAAGAAAGCAACTCGAAGGAGGCATGCTCATATTCTTCTTACATCTTGACAGAAATAGTTATAACAAACTTACCTAGATGTCACTAGCAGAATTTAAAATGACAAATAAGTCAATAAACAACCTATAAGATGTGTTGTATGATTATGAAGCTACAAAAACGGTAACTAATAGAAGCAAAGAACATTTTTCCATAAACAAGTACCAAAAAATATAAACAACAAAAGGTTTTTATCGTGACTAAAATAAGTTTGCAAGAATGTCATTAATCAACATGATTAACATACAACATTGTAATGATTCCATTACCAAAAATAACACAAGAAAAGAGCAATATGATTTACCAAAAACTTGAAGGAGCCTTTGTGATTGTGTTCGATCTAATTGACGAGGAACTGAAGAAGGCTTCACTATCTAAGAAAACCAAGAAATTACAGCATTAATAAGGAGCAACAATTTGAATATAGCCAGCTGATACAACATTATTTTGCATGTATATAGCCTTTTAAAACTTTTTAATAACATTTACTTCCTTTGAGCAAGCTTTCAATGTTTTATTTACATCAAAATACAGCATTGTCATAATAAGTAGAAGATCTATCACAAAAACAATACAAAATAGAAATATGATGACCACAAATGACATGATAAAGTAATGGTTGGTTAACCAAGAAATTTACAAAATATCAAAAAGGTAAAGAAATTTTTAATAGGGCTAGATTTTCCATTTGCACTTGTGTCACATTAATTCAACCTTCTATCCATATCGATATATCTTCCCTTCTTTGTTGTTCAGGCACAAACCACAAAAATATTTTTTATGCAACCTTGTCTTCAATAGGTGCTAGTGCCAAAACTATTCTAATATAATATTTTCCATCATCCTTCCTAATTTCACCACACGTTTATCTTAAAATTCATTCCTTTCAAAGTATTTCTATCTTCAAACCTTATTGGTTTATCATCATAAATTAATTATACATGCCACTTCAATAGGTGCCAGTGCCAATACTACTCTAATATAATATTTTCCATCATCCTTCCTAATTTTACCACACATTTATTTAAAATTTATTCCTTTCAAAGTATTTCTATCTTCAAACCTTATTGGTTTATCATCATCAATTAATTATACATGCCACTTCAAGTTTTCGTTTTCTTTTTTACAATCTTGTCTTAAATAGATGTCACTGCTGCAACTTTTCAAATTTAATTTTTTTGTGCTCTATCCTTCCTAGTTTTAACTATATATTTATCCCAAAATTTTCATTTCGAACACAAAACATGATTGTAAGGGATTCCTATGTTGGACAACACAGTTGTATCCTTACAGTACAAAATGATATTTATTATCTCATAATTCAACCAATGTGAGGTTTGAGGAGGGGTTCATAAAAAGCAACATTGATACTATATAGCAGAGAGGTTATGGCCGTGATGATGGTGTTTATGCAGAGGATGGACTTGCTTTCCTTCCAAAGATATGGGAGGATTGTAGAAATGCTGGTGTAGCAGTTGAGGTGTGGCTATGCAAAGGTCTAGTAGGGTTTCTTTGGGACGCTGAGAGGTACAAGGTATTTAAGAATTTTTTTAAAGAAGAATTGTCCTTTATGTGGGCTCGGACATGGTATTGGAGTGACTTGGCTGAGAAGAGAGACGATCTTACGGCTACGAGTGAAGGAAAATATGTTTTGGACTTGTAGTAGGGTTTAGAAAAAGGGTAGAGTTTGGTATGAGGCAAAAATAAAAAGCTAAAGTATTTAAGGTTTAGGAATATTAAAGAGACGAAAGTTTGCACGGGCTTGTGGATTTATTTTTGGCATTTAAAAAATAGGGGAGATGTAGAATTGAGGTTAATAAGAAGAAAATAACAAAATAAAATCATTACAAAAATATTTCAGGTTATAGCCATTAAGCACAAAAATATCATATGGGAGAAGGCCTCCAATTAATTTTCCAAGTCAAAAATAATTCATTAAAGCATAAAAGGAAACATGCGGTACAATAAGCTAGAAAAAATTTAAAACCAAAGAAAGAGTAGGGGGGTCGGTAGCTTGATCATGCTTAGCTGAAACAAAATGAGCTTACAACCATGTTTTTCGAGGATTTTGACTTGTAATTTGTAAAGTGGATAGTGCCATAAACCATGCATTCTTTTGTGGAACTAAATTCAATTTAAACTTGAGGTGGCCACCACCATCCATTTAAATTTAAAAATACATGAGCTATTTGAATAAAAAATTCAAAAATAACTATGCAAAGTGGTGGGGATTGGATTGGGATATTGTGACTAGCCTTAACGAACTTACGATGCTCTTATAATGTGATGGAGATGGCCATCCATTCAAGTAAAGAATTGAAATCCAAAATTGCATAATATCCTTATGCATCTTGAAAGCAAAAACAACAAAATAGAGAAGAAGAAATGCAGTAACACAAATATAGGGGCTAATTTTTTATTACTCGTACAACTAATCACGAAATATACAATTGATCTACTATTCGAGAGGTAGATCGGCTCTCCCACAAACCCTAGCCACCGCTAGGAAACTCACACTAACAAGAGAAAAATAAACTCAGCATACATAACATGAAAACCCTAGACAGAACTCTTCCTTAACTAACCCTAACACAATTAAACCTTCCTAAAATAGTAAAAACTTCCGCAATTAAAACCTTCCACAATTAAAACCTTCAAAAATTAAAACATTTCACAATAAAAATCTTCCTAAAATATTAAAATCTTCCACAATTAAAACCTTCCTAAATAGCTCCCCATTGATTCCTTACATAATAAATAATAGCTCCTCCTGCCTAGCTGTGGGATCCCCTGACGTATCAATACTCTCCCCCCCCCCCACACACACACACACAAAAGACGCACGTTGTCCTCAAGGTAGAAATATGGGAATTGTCTAATAATCATCTATTTCAACAACAAAATTTGCTTCATGTCGAGAACCACTTAGCACATGATCAAGTTCTATATCATTCATTATTTGCTTGTGCTTCACTTTAGAGAATATGTCATCTTTCAAGAGTTTAACATCTTTGTCAATGCCTATAACCCGATCTTGTGCTTCTATTTGACTTCCACGCTTAAACTTTTCATGATTCATCATCCACATTGGTACCAGAAACAACTTCTCCTTCCTCAAGAAGTCCTTTAATATCGTCTACTACTTTATGTAACACCTTAACCTTTGCGCGCAACTTTTTAGCTCCAAGATTCTAATTGATGCTCTTAGACTACTTGAGTTGTGATGCTTGCCTCGTACTTGACTGAAATTTTTAGGTTGATTTCTCTTATTGTTCATAATGTGAAGATTTATCAATCAAAAGGTGCGTTCCTCCAGAGATGCAATCTCATTTGTCAAAGAAAAAAGGGGAGCATAAGCATTCAATTATGCCTTCAGCCCCTTACTTTCTTTTACAAACACTTCAACTTTTTCTTTTAAATCTTCTTGACATTTTCGCAAGCAATTTCTTCAACTGGAAACTTCATTTGCACAATATCAGTTGTCCCGAGGCCATTAAGTATCTGCATCAACCTAAAAAACTTCTCCTTAAATATCAATTCCATGAATGATGAAACATGAAGGTCATGTAGGAACTATGCAGCTTCTGCTTTGTTGGATCTACATCCGTCAATTGATACTAAGAGTTCATATGCCAAGTTGGATTGCCGGGTTCTATGTGCTCCACTCCATGCAATTCATAAAATTCCTCTTCCAACATTTAACTGGGTTTTCGAAAGCACAAAATCTCATAATCATTGCAGAAATTTTCTTCTATTGATCACCTGCATACATTCATCAGGAGTAAGAGGCAGTTTTGAGTTTTGGATGCCTTGAAACTTGCCTGAATTGGAAAGCTCAATGTATCTTTGTTCTAAAAGTTTCCCACCTGTCGCTTTTTCTATGTTGAGATTTTGATGTTATCAAGAATTTCTGTACTTTTTATTTTATTTGAACAATAGTATATTTTGTTTTCTATTTTATTTTATTTTCTTTTTTTAGCTATCCAATGATGGGAAAGCATCCAATGATCATGGTAGATTGCGCATAAGGCTTGGTAGACCTTTGGTTTACTGGCTCGATTGGTCCTTGGCCACTGATGGTTCACGGGTTGGCTGTTTTGATGATGGTTCTCGGGTTGGCTGTTTTGGAGCACATGGCGTTGAGCTTGTTCTTTTAGTTGCTTGAAGCTGGAGTTTAGTAGCTCATTAATATCCAAAAAGGTACCTCATTAAGAAGATTTACTTTTGGAGTGGTCTTGTCCCTTCCCCTTCCCCTTTTCTTCTTGTCTCTTGGAGAACCGTGGCTTGCTCTTTAATTGGTGGCTGAATTCAAAGCATTAGAATTTATAATGGAGTGCTTTTTCCCTTGGGAGTCCAACCGACCTCTGTTTTTCTGAGCTGGGATGTATTTTCCCGTGAATTTGATGCTTTGATTTCTGGCGGGCTACTTGCTTACCGAGATATGGACTCCTTGGTTCCGTGAACTTCCCCTTTGATTCCTGTTCTGGTTTTATGAGGGGCTGATTTCCGAATGGGCATTTGAAAAACCAATGATACATTATGCTTGGGATCTTGTGAAGATTAATTAAAGTGACTCTTGGCTTTCCCCTTCTTTGCCTATAAAAATGAGATGATGATGAGAAGGAAGGTAGTTGATATTTGTGAGCATATGTGCTATTAACCTGCTGGTTTATTCGGAAATCCTGCGGGCTCTTTCCACCCTTCTTTTCTCATCCCCTCCGGAAATCCTGCGGGCTCTTTCCACCCTTTCTTCTTGGGCTTCTAATCTCTTTCGTCTCTCCGCAAGTGCCACTCCATTTGTATCCTTCTTCTCAACAGTGAAGCAACTTTAGGGTGTCGTATCTTGGTTGATTTGGAAGCATTTGGGACAGTATTGCAGTGGTGGACCATCGGTTTGCTAGTCTTATGCACTTCTTTTATTTAATCTACTATTCGATGCATGTGAGGAATCCGCTCTGACGGTTATCTGAGGATAGCGTCTTTTTATTTTCCTTTATTTCTTCTAATATTTCTTGTTGTGTTTGTCAAGTCTTAACTGTCTGTTTCTATTTTAATAAAGTTTGTTTTAAGTTCTATCCATTGTGCCTGTTTCTTCTTTATTGTGTCTACATCAGATTTTCAAGGATTTCTTGCTTATTGGATTTAATTTTAAAAAAGAATTATGTGGGTTCGGCACTCCTTAAGATGCATGTTTTCAGCTTCTAGAGCTCTCATGCTTTTATTAATCACTCTCATCTCCTGGCCTAGATCATTCGTGATCCTATAAAGATAGTTCGCATTACTAATTAACCACTGAGAAGATTTTTCAGTAATGCAACTCCTGAAAAATTAATGGGAGGAGCTCCTGAGCAATAGCTTCTTCAAGGATATCATCATTTTCCTGTTCGCATGCTTCATTTTGCTCACTTAAATCATATAATTTCTTAGAAAATGATTCATTTTCCCTGAGCAAGTTCAAGATTTCACTCTGAGATATAAGACAAGCTTCCTGCAAATCCGATAATCTGCCACGCATTCTCTCCAATCCTACATTTAGCATTTCCTCACGTTGATTGCCAACATTAATATCCTTTTGCAATACTTCGTGATATTTTCTTTGGAGGATAAAAATTTCTTGATTTCTCTAAAAAGATTCTTGCTCAAGCACTTTATTTTGTGCTCTAAGCTCCACCAATATCAATGCAAGTTGCTCTAAAAGTGTGAAAGAAGATGAATTTTCAAGTTGAAAATTATGGATTCCACCGTTGGTAACTGGAACAATAGCCTGCAACTCTGCAATTTTATTTGAAATCATCTGCAACATATTATCATAACAATCATTTGAAATCTCATAGTCCTTGGCATCGTATGACTCACAAATCTTCTTAGTGACATATGTTTTCATCATTACATGAATCCCTTCCAAAAGTTTCACATTACGGTCCGACTATGTAATTAGCTTCCTCGCTTGAGTGGTCCATTCCTGTTTGAGTTCAAAAAAGGAATTTTCTGCATGCTTCAATTTCTCCATGTACTTTCTGCAATCTTTTGAGAGAAACATATTCTTTTCAGTCAATTCAACCAAACACTGCTTCAGGATGAAATTATCAATCTCAATGTTTACTACTTTATGATGCTCCTCCTCAAATTCATGTTTTGTAACTTGAATTTGTTTTTCAGGATTTTAATTTGATTAGTCGAAATAATCAATTGACTGCTAAAGAAACTGATATCATTTTCATCCTCTAGTTTCCTTATCGGAATGGACAATACAGTTCTTACATATCATGATCTGCTAGATCCATCTCGTTTATAATCTCATCATTGCCTTCTAAGACAACAAATCGATTCTCCAGACATTAAAGATGCAAAGCAACTCTTTCCACCTGAATTTCATCCTTTGAATTTTCCAGCCTAATCAATTCGATGTCAACCTTGTCCTTTGAGAACTCTGTATTAGCTGTATCCTGTGTTTCAGCCTCAACATTTTCATCTACAAAAATACCCATACCAGTAGAAACCAAAGGTGCTTCCATTGGTTTTCTTTCATTCTCAAACGTTGACTTGATTACAGTGTCTTTCCTATCTTCAACGCAAGTTCTTTGGATGTGGATGTCTCGGTAGAATCACTTTGCACAAGACTTAGGTTTTGATCAACACCATCAGCAAGGCTTTGCAAGTATATTTCTTTGCCCTCTTCATTCACATCTTTCTCCTTGGAAAGAGCTTGTGTATCACTTATTGAACTCTCACTCTTCTTCTCCTCAATCCTTCACATCTTCAACTTTCTCACCCTAGGATCGCCACCGCCCCAATAGCTTCATCCTCCAGTGTAGCGGTTGTCGTGATCCCTCCATGTTTTCCCCATGTATTGAGGGTGGAAATCCCACCTTTCTTTCACCCTCCTTGCATGATCTGATCCCCAAGGCCTAGCTTAACCCCCTCTATCTCCGATCACACACTACCCTTGCCCGAAATATCTCCCATAGTGGTCGGCCATCCCACCACCTCCACCACAAAATTCCCTCCTTGTTATCCCCCCCATATGGAAAACATAATCCGCTCCTTATCGGAGCCATAGGAAGTAGCTCTTGATGATATAAACTCTCCTTGTCGAACTCCTCCCGTCCAATCTCATTTCCCTCACTTTACCTTCCAGCACATTCAATTTCTTTTCTGTCATCTTTCCAAAAAGCTCGCTCTAACACCAATTTGATATGTCTTGAAAGCAAAAAACAACAAATAGAAAAGAAGAAATGCAGGAACACAAATATAGGGGCTGATTTTTTACTATCCCTTCAACTAATATGTTAGATACAATTGATCTACTATTTGAAAGATAGAATGGCTCTCCCACAAACATTAGCCACCACTAAGAAACTCACACCAACAAAAGGAAAAGAAACTCACCATACATAACATGAAAACCCTAGACAAAACTCCTTAAATAATCCTAACACAATTAAAACCTTCCCAAAATATTAAAACCTTTCACAATTAAAACCTTCTTAAAATATTAAAACCATCATAAATCAAAACCTTCCACAATAAAAATCTTCCAAAAATATTAAAACATTCCACAATTAAAACCTTCCACAATAAAAACTTCGTAAATAACTCCCCCTTGATTCCTTACATAATGAATAATAGCTCCTCCTTCCTGGCTGTGGGCTCCCGTAGCGTATCATATCCACATACTTCATGCTTAAAATTGGCAGCTTGAATTATATGAGATTGTTCTATGGTTCGAACACGTGACCTACAAAAGTCAAATGGAGGGATTATTGGAACATAATATCCTTAAGGAACTTCTCCAATTTACCATCCAACTTTAACGCTAAAAGTTATATCACCATCTACATCCTGATGTAGGCAGGGGGGGGTCAAACCTAATCCAAAATTTTGGGTTTTGACTTCTCTTGAGCTTGCTAGCTCATTAATTAATGAGCTGAAGTTTAGTTCATTCAATGGAAAAATTTATTGATCTACATAGCTCATTAATCTTCTAAGGTAAGCTCATAAGTTGGATTCATTATGGAGTGTTCTTGTCCCTTCTTCTCCCCTTTTCTTCTTAAAAATCTGAGCTTGTCCCTTGGGTTCCTATGCCGGCTAGCTGTTTTCCGTGCCTTTGTCCCGTGGGTTTTCGTGGCTGGCTTTTGGGTTTTCTGTGTTGGTTGTATCCCGTGCCTTGGCCCCTTGGTTCCCACGGTTGGCTGTGTTGGGTGGTTTTCCCGTGCCTTAGCCCATTGGTTTCCATGGGTGACTGTTGGTTTTCTGTGCTGGGTGATTTTCCCGTGCCTTTGGTTCCTCGGTTCCGTGCGGGCCTCTTTGGTTCCTGCGGCTACCTCTTCGGGTCCCTAGCTGGGCTTCTTTCCCGTGACTGTTGGGGGCTTTTCCGTGGCTTTGGTGCTCTGTTTCCTGCGTATTTTTGGGGAATGTAGTAAGGTGGCTGTTGGCTTATCATTTCCCTCATTTAATTTAGAATGTGAAGAGTTTTTGGGGTTGTTTGGTTTCCCCTCTCATGCCTATATATAGAAGATGTTTTTGGATGATTGAGATGGGTAAAAAATATTATTTTTGGAATAAGAAACCTGAGGGTTTTTGGAAAAACTTGGGAGCTTTGTCCACTTCTTCTTCTTCCTTCTAGGAAAGCTTGCAAGCTTCTCCACTTTCTTCTCGGGCTTCTAATCCCTTTCTTCTCTACGCAAGTGCCACTTCATTTGTATCCTTCTTCTAATGGAATGAAGCTTCTTTAGGTTTGTTGTGTCCAAGTTAGTAAAGTATTTGTAAGGTGTTTGTGTTCAAGAGTTGTAAGTGTCCTTTTCTAATATTATAAAAGTGTCTTTGTTTCTTATTTTGTATCTTTTTGAGAATTTGGTGTATTTCTTTAGCATTTTCTATATCTCTTTTATATAGAAAGAATTTGTTCTTTTTGTGATCAAAAATTTGGGGCCCTCTCCCAAATTTTTTATTACATCAATGTCCATACTAGACTGGACTTCCGTTGACTCTAAATTGTCTATATATATATGCAATAAGTGCAAGGACTTAACAAGTGCGAGGACTTAACAAGTGCAAGAAGTTCTCTTATAAAATAAAAGTGGCATATATAATGGAATGTTTGATAGTCATAAATTATCTAAATATTCACTGGAGTCTCAAACAAATAAGCTCTCTCTCTCTCTCTCTCTCTCTCTCTCTCTCTCTCTCTCTCTCTCTCTATATATATATATATATATATATATATATATATATATATATATATATATTCAGCATAGCCCAAAAAGCATCAGGAAAAAAAGGATAAAATAACACACAAAACAGAAGAAAGTTTTAACAAAAAATAATACATTGGTCTATATAATCAAGAGATACAAATCATATATGAAATATTACAGCATCCAACGTGTTTGTCCAAAGCAAGAGGATATAAGAGGTAAGACAAACTCCTACAACAAGAAGCCTTCCCCAAACTCTCGAATAACAAAAATCATAGTTCAAACAAGCATATTCCTTATATCTCCCAAAACAATATTAGATACTAAATGAAAAAGAGTGGTATAAGAGAATAAAAATTAAATCCTTCTAAAATAATTGGTCAAACCAAAAAATTCCTTACGTACTAAACTGACACTAGATATTGAATAACAAAGAGTTGGATAAAAGAATGTTGACAAAATGCCTCCTATATGAGATAATGAAAATAGAATTTAAGGGCCAAAGAAGAATCATGAATGTTGTCAATTGCAATAACACCCCATGAATCGAAGTACATGAGAGTTCTCATGAAGACCAATTAATCTCATTGCAGTTAATCTCATAATAGTTATATGAAAGTTAGGCAATAACACAAGATCAAATAGTTCATAAAGCAAAGCCATCGATTGACAAAAATCATTGTACGGGAAATGAAATTGATGCTTCTTGGTGTCAAAAACAACAACAAACTCCAAGAGATTCAACACAAAAATATATTCTTATTGATAGAAAATCAAATACGAACAAAAAAAGATACAACGATCCTCTTTGGAGAGGAGAATCTTCTCTCCCAAACCCTAGACACTGCTAGGATCCCTCACAAAAAGAAAATTACAGCACTCTTAAATAAAATTTTGCATACAAACAGAACATAAACCCCGCTACTCATAACAAACAATAAACAATAAATGCAAAACAGCCCTCCCCAATTCCCTCACAAATCAGCCTCCAAATATATCCTCTTCAATTAGAAAATATCTCCTAATTAATCTCCTCCAAATCAGCCCCCAAATATGCTCTCTTTAATTAGGAAACATCTCCTAATTAATCCCCTCCAAATCATCCCCCAAATCAATTTGTCTTCCTTATCAATTTCCCTTTCCTATTTGAATTCAAATAGGATATATTTCCCTCCTTAATTATCTCCTTAATTCTCTCATTAATTACCCTCCTAACATAATGAATTATTCTTTTACTGGGCCCCAAAAGAAGCCAAGAGGGGCTGAAATCTCCCTGGATTTGGTTTCAAGTTCCGCCCCCTCCATTGCCGGTCTAGCGTCCCTTGGCTTGTAGCCATAACAATACTCCCCCCCCCCCCCCCCCCCCCCCCCCCCAGCAACGCTACCACCCCAATAGCTTCTTCCTCCTCCAGTGTAGCGGTTGCTTCATATTTTCCCCGTGTATAGAGGGCGGGACTCCCACCTTTCGCATGATATGATCCCATGATTCAGCTCGACACCCTCCATCTCTGGTAGCCCACTCTCCTAGCCCTGAAATGCCTCTCATAATGGTCGGCCATTACACCACTTCCACCACACAATCCCCTCATTGTTGTCTCCTCTTCTGGAAACCCTGATCCACCCATTATTGGAGCCCTAGGAGGAAGATGTTACTGGACGAAACTCTCCTCGTCAAACCCCTTCCGTTCGATCTCCTTTCCCTTAGATTCGGCCAAGGCAATCCCAGTCAAAACTTGGTTAGGGTTAGTAATTGGAACAACCGGTGGAGTTTTAGATTGCATCTTCATCAATTTCCTTAACATCTCTTGTATCCCTCCAAATCGGCTCTCCATCCGATTCTCCATTGTTAAAAACTTCTACTCCATGTCTAATTTGAATTGTTCTATTTTGCCTTTCAACGCATCAACTTTCTTTGTTGTCATCTCTCCAAAAACCTCGCTCTAATACTAATTTGATGCGCCTTGGTATAAAAAACAACAACAAACTCCAAGAGATTCAACACAAAATTAAATTTTTATTGATAGAAAATTAAATACGAACAAAGCAAGATACAATAGTCCTCTTTTAAGAAGAAGACCTTCTCTCCTAAACCCTAAACGCCTCTAAGATCCCTCACAAAAAGAAAACTATAGCACTCTTAAATCAAATTCTGCATACAAACATAACATAAACCCAACTACTTATAGCAAACAATAAGCAATAAATACCAAAACAGCCAACCCTCAATTCCCTCCCAAATCAGCCTCCAAATCTGTCATCTTCAATTAGGAAATGACTCCTAATTAATCAACCCTCAAATATGCCCTCTTTAATTTGGAAACATCTACTAATTAATTCCCTCCAAATCAACCCCCAAATTAGCATGCTTTCCTTATTAATTTCACTCTCCTATTTGAATTCAAATAGGAGATCTTTCCCTCTTTAATTATCTCCTTAATTCCCTCCTTAATTATCCTCCTAATATAATAAATTATTGCTTTGTTGGGCCCCACAAGAGTGGACGAAATCTCCTTGGATTTGGTTTTAGGTTTCATCCCCTCCATTGTCGATCTAGCCTCCCTTGGCCTATAGTCATAATAGAAACTCCTTAGTAGCACAATTTTTGCACTAAGATGTTGACAACCCTTTTCTTAAAAGGTGAAGCCTAGACAAAAGTAACAATAAATTAACAATTACAAGAATATTGGTTCAATATATATACACACTTAAAGCAACGCAAAGCGACAAGCACCAATAGTGAGCCCCTTGTATGCATATTCACTGATGTTGATTATTTATTTAGCATCTTATTTTGTCAGTTTAGTAGTTGAATAGAAAAGAATTAATGATAAAGATCGTAACTATAAAGCTTAACTAGGCAAATAAGGATTTTACTTAACTCAAATGATTCATTCAAAAGCATACTACAAGATTATTAAACTAAAAAAAAACATGGTTAGATAAGTCCGGAATTTCCCATTTTCACAAGAATTAGCAATTAAAATAGACAATACATAACTTCAAAAAAAATTCTAGTTGGACATGGATCAATCCACACATAGCATATCTAACAAAATAAACACCATTGAATGTTTTCACATCCTTTGGTTCAAGCACATATGTCGAAATACATATATAGTCCACAAATCAATTTTAATTTACCTTAACAAGAATTACACAAAAATAGATCCACAAGCAATAACTATTTGCAAAATAATATCAATTAATTAAGTGTAAAACCAAATTGATACAACTATTTAATATTGTGATGTTAAATGTCAACAGTATGACAATTTTGGAGCATATAAACTAATTTGATTGCAACAATTCATAACACACTTACTTGCTTACTAAACTTCTCGATAGTTGTCAATGCTATGGTGCCAAGTTCAATTATATCACGAGAAGCCTCACTCTACAAAAGGAAAAAGTCAGCATTCATTCAATAGAACATATGCAAACAAAAAAAAAATTCATAGATGTAACAACAAATCTCTTCTAGATATATATATGGTTACATTAAATTCAACAGAAACGAGGAGTTACACTAACCAGAAAAAGAAGGCGGAAGTTTGTTACTGACAATGTGCCTGCCGTATCTGTGTTGACTAGAACAACACCATGACCCTATCAATGATTGCATTAACTCTCATTAAACCAAAATTTTAAAACATCAAAAAAATTTAAACAATAAAATAACATCGCAGCAAAGGCATAATAATGCTATCATGCGATATAAAATAATCTTATCTAAAGAAAAAAAATTATATAAATAGAAATTATAAATTACTTGCAACTTCTAATAAACAAAATTGACGGTCTCTAATGATCATATAGCTGAGATGAATGAAAATCCTAACTTTAGATTAACATATGAGAAGCATCGTTGTCAATAACTAACCTCCACTCTAAAGATTTAATCATAAAGATAGCAATGGATTCAAACTTCCCCAAAATATTTTACCAACAAAGTGTCCAGCTTTAATGTAAAAAAAAAACAAGCCAAAAGAAAATGGGTGGATCCAGATCCCTACAACCCAATGTTTGCAGACCACAAAGTGAATCTATCTTGAACAACATACTAAGACATAAGCAACCATGTGAGAAATTAATTGAGCTAGCCAAAATATCGAAAATCCATCATCTTCCGAGCAACGAGTAATGTGCATTTTACATTGTGAAATAGCAAGCTAATTGGATGGGGATGAAAATAGAGTACCAATCTCCAATAATCTCACATAAGCAACCATGTTAGAAATTAGTTGAGCTAGCCAAAATATCGAAAATCCATCATCTTCCGAGCAACGAGTAATGTGCATTTTACATTGTGAAATAGCAGCTAATTAGATGGGGATGAAAATAGAGTACCGATCTCCAATAAGCCAGCTAACCTACAACTCCTCTTCTTCTTTTTTTCAACAACTCCTTAATTTTACATCTGTTAAGTACATAAAAGGCTAGAGGCGGCTGTGGGGTAGAACATTTTGCCCAAAATCTCACTACGACATTACCTAATTTTTAATATAACATTTCCACCATTTTCTTAAACGTAATAAAAAAAAGTGAGCAAGGAAGGTTTTCAGCCACTGTATCCTCAATGAAGAGACAAGAACTGAGGCCCACTACAAAGGGTGAAAGCCTTTTGCCAAAGTCATAATGCCACCCCTTAACTTATCCCAACAACATACAATAGCCCTCAAACTCTCTTTGTACTTCTAAAAAAGCTATGCATTCCTCTACCTTCCACTATCTTTTATTTAGATTCAAAGTTGTCATTGTAATTGATCAAATATAATTTTGTTAGGTATTTCCTTCTAATCATTTGCAATTTTTATTAATTCAATTCACATTTTTTCACTCACCTTGTCACTATTTGCTCTAGGGAAAAATTGGAAGTCTTTCTTTTTTTTGTCATTAAAATTTCAATGGACCAACAGTTATGGTATTTCATATAAGCATACATAAACTATAAGAATTTCTTTATTAAACAAAGAGGTTTAATAGGCTGCTATGTGCTTCTTCTCCTTGACATTTGTTATCATTATGTGGGCACAATGTGGACAAGCTTTAAATAGTTAAAGCAAACTAACAAGGATACACTTAACTCTTTATCTAATTAAAATTTTATGATGTTAGAGGTAGATGATTTTAAAAACATTAATAGTGGTCATGAGTTTGAAGCGACTAATGAAGGTGTTAAGATCATATTAATTTTTCTTTATCTTATGATTTTGTAATTGTTTATACATTATTTAAGAAAATACATAAGCATCTCATCCTTAGAAGAATTGATATAGTAAAACTCAGATTGATTATTTTTTTAATAAGAAAAATTTATCATTTAGATTGCAAAGATTATAAAATTATTATAAATGAAATTTTATGTACCCAACATCGCTTATTAGTTTTGGACTTCAAAATAAATGGACAAAATAATAAACAAAGTAAAACATTATTCTAGAATTAGATTGGGCATTTAAAAAATATTAACAAAATACTTTTTAGCTTAAGATTCTAGATCTTAAGATTTTGTGTGAGCATGAGGAAGCTAATGTTATGTGAGAAAAATTAACTAGTGATATTAAGAATATTGCAAAAGATGTACTTAGAGTATCAAAAGAAAAAGATGTTAATAATAAAAATAGTTAGTGGTGTAATCAAAATGTGTAAGAAAAGACCAAAAATAAGAAGATTTATTATTAATTTAGATGTAAAAATTCTGATAATTAGGAAAGATATAAAGAGAGTCGTAAGGAGTTTAAGAAAATAATATGTGATGCAAAAATTTAAGCTTTTAATGATTTATATAAAAGTTTAGATATTAAAGAAGGAAAATGATATATGTATAAGTTAGTCAAACATAAAGATAGTAGTAATGATTTAGTTCAAGTGAAGTGCATTAAGGATGAAGATTAAAAAGTATATTTATTAGAAGATGATATTCAACAAAGGTGGATGGGATATTTTGCTAAACTTTTTAATGAAGATTGTGAGAATACGATTGACTTTAGTGACCTTAGCATCGTAAATGAAAATAAATTTTTTTGTTTTTATCGATGTATTAGTAAAATTGAAGTTAGAGATGCTTTAAAGAAATGAAGTGTGAAAAAGCTGTTGAACCTAATAATATTTTAATAGAGGTGCATAAATTCTTAGGAGATTAAGGAATTTTTTGGTTTACTAAACTTTTTAACAATATTTTGAATAATAAGAAAATGTCAAATGAGTAAAGAATGAGTTTGTTGATTCCTATTTTTAAACATAAAGGTGATGCACGAGATTAATGTGCAAATTATAGAGGAATTAATTTAATGTGTCATACATTAAAACTATAGAAGAGAGTCATGGAGCATAGGTTACGACGTGATACTAATGTTTCTCAAAATCAATTTGGATTCATGCCAGGTAGGCCCTACTATGGAAGCTATACATTTATTAAGAGGTTTGTTGGAGAAGTATAGATAGAATAAAGAGGATCTACAAATAATATTTATATATTTAGAGGAAGAATATGATAAAGTTCCAAGAGAAGTGTTATGAAGAGTTTTAGAAAAGAAAGGGGTTAATAATACTTATATTCAAGTCATTTAGGATATGTATACAGGAGTTGTCACTTGTGTTCAAACACAAGGTGGTTTGACCAAGTATTTTCCTATTTTTGTTGGATTACATCAAAGATCAACCTTAAACCCATATTTTTTTGCTTTAGTTCTAGATGTCCTCACTAGACATTTGCAAGAGGTTGTCCCCTGGTGTATGTTTTTTTGCAGATGATATTCTTCTTGTTAATAAAACTAGAGAGGAAGTTGAAGGTAAAGTTGAATTATGGAGGACAACGTTAGAGTTTAAAGGTTTTCGGTTGAGTAGATCTAAAACTGAATATATGAGTGTAATTTTAGCAATAATAAATCTAGTTGAGTGATTATGACTTGGGGCGATCAAGTCTTTATTAGATTTGAATGAGAATTTGACTCTTAACATGACACAATGGAGACAAAATGATTCATGTAACCGACCCCACAGTAGGATAAAGACTTAATATTATTGTTGTTGTTGTTAGGTTCATGAAAACCTACAGCAAAAAAATTTATTGGCTTTTTTTTTCTTAGTCATCATAAGGATCATTTGTGCTTATCAAATCATGAAACATTTGTGCTTATCATTACTGTGAATGGGCGATTTAATTAGCATGTCTATGTGTGGCTATTGAGAGAAATCATACTTCACTTTCTTCTAGTTTGGGACAAGGGAATCCTTCATCTAAATGATAATAGATGAAAAAGCAAGTTGGTAATGCCCATGTATTTTTTGTTGGGTTATGTTAATTAATGGAATGGTTTTTGGTCATGTTTTCCCTAACTTTTTATTTTGTCTTTTTTATAGATTATAACAATAACTGGTTATTTTTCTCTATTTAAATTAATATGGTATTAAATCAGATTATACTAATGTGATGTAAACAAGTAGAGCAAAGCACAAAGAGATTCAAATCATACTTTCATAAATTAAGACATAACTTAAAGAACAAAAGGGGTTAGAGAAAACAACTAACTTTTGAAAACAAAAAGAGACAACTTCCAACAACTAAAACAAGAGAATACCAACAAAAAAACAATATTTTTTTTAAAAAAAACTATCCTCAGAACATCCTTCAAGAGGACTCCTCACATGTACCGATTGTAGGAATATAATTTAAAATGAGGTTTAGATATGCAAACCAAGGGTCCACCACTGCTAGGGTATCCAGAGTCCTTTCAACTTCTCCAAACAGCCAACAACCTTGCTAAAACAGCCAGCAAAACAGCCCACGGCTTTACCAAAACAGCCAACAAAAACAGCCCACGGCTTCACCAAAACAGCCAACAATCTTCCCTAAAACAGCCAACAAAAACAGCCAACAACTTCACCAATGGAACTAGAAGAAAGATACAGGTGGAGTGGAACTTGCGTAGAGAAGAAAGAGGTTAGAAGCCGAGACGAAAGAGGAGAAGCTCGCAAGCTTTCCAGAGGGGAGAAAGAGAAGGTGGACAAAGCTCTCAAGCTTTTCCAAGAAGAACCCGCAGGTTTAGCACTTTGCTCTCAAATATTCACTAACTCTTTCTTGTCAAAATACCTCATATATATAGGCCCAAGAGGGGGAACTTGACAGCCAAAAGTTCCCAAGTTTCTATGAAGAAATGAAAAGCCAAGAGGCACTTCTGCATAATCCCAAAAATCCATGAACAAAGCCACGGAACCAGCCAGGGACAGCACAAACCGTGGAATCAGCACAGGAAGCCAGGCGGCAGGTTTTAATGCTCGGTCAACAGAGGGAATGCCAAGGCGGTAAAGAAGACAGCACCCGAAGAGGCTCCACACGCCCAAAGCAGCAGCCGTGAGGGATTTTCCCAAAGAAGAAAAGGCTGCAGTAAATGTGAAAGAGCAAATTCCACCCACCAATTCTCTTTCCTCAATATAATAGCAAGTCATTAGCTCATAATGAGCTACTTCTCCACTAGATATTAATGAGCTTGGCACAACTAAAGTTTTAACTTCATAAGCTCAAACCGAAACAACCAATGCTATCATGAAACCAACAAAAATCCAAAGGACAAATGGACCCCAAGCCGGCAAACCCAAGGAAGCAAAATCCAAACCTCTTCCTACCATGATCATTGGATTTACCACCATCATTGGATAGTATAAAATTAAAAAAAAGAAAATATAACTAATATTGTTTATAACAAAAAAAATAGAGCAGGAAATCTAAATGCATCAATTCCCCCCAGGTGGGGAATTCTCATCTCCTGATGAGAAAACTTTTGCAACTCGTTTGTAAAGCTCCAAATTTCGTTTTTGAAGTTCAGCAGCATCAATCCACGTACAATCAATTAATGGTCGATTACTCCATTTGACCAAAAATTTCTGGTGTTCTCCATGCCTCGTCTTTGTTGTTTTTATGTCAACAATTTCTTCAATTAGATCATCTTGGTTCAACGAAGGAGTGGAAAGTGGCAAAGTTTCAAGATCCACAGAATCACCTATATTTCCTTCATACAAAGAAAGATCAGAAACATTAAATATAGGAGAAGTTCCAACCGTGTTAGGTAGATCTAAAAGATATGCATTAGTGCCCAATTTCCGGAGAATGCGAAAAGGTCCGAATTTTTTTCTGCTTAGTTTTCCAAAAGTACCAACGGGAAAACGTTGGCGACGAAAGTAAGCCATCACCATATCCCCTTCGTTAAAAACAACCTCTCTCCGATGTTTGTCTGCAGCAGTTTTGTATTTGTCATTTGCAATACGGAGTTTTTCAAGAACTTGTTGTTGGACCGATTTGATATGATCAAATGTTTCTAATGCTTCAGCACTTATTTTGCTAGGTAAAGACAAACCATTTCGATCCAAAATGTGAGGAATTGATTGACCATATAAAATTTCAAAAGGAGTTTTTCCAGTAGTTCTATTAACAGAATTGTTATAAGCAAATTCAGCTTGTGGTAAAATTAAATCCCATTGAAAAGGTTTCTCACCAGCAAGGCATCTCAAAAGATTTCCCAAACTTCGATTGACAACTTCAGTTTGTCCATCGATTTGAGGATGGTAAGCACTACTAAACTGAAGAGAAGTTCCTAACTTCGCCCAAAGTGTTCTCCAAAAGTGACTCAAAAACCTAGTATCTCTATCAGAAGTAAATGTACGAGGAATACCATGAAGTCGAACAATTTCTTTAAAAAATAAATCAGCCACATGAGATGCATCAGAAGTTTTTTTGCAAGGAATGAAATGAGCCATTTTACTAAAGCGATTAACAACAACAAAAACAGAATCATGTTTTCTTATAGTAACCGGCAAGCCCAGAATAAAATCCATAGAAATATCTTCCCAAGGTTTATTTGGAATTGGAAGAGGAGTGTATAAACCAGAATTTTGTGAAGTCCCTTTAAAAGCTTGACAGATTTTGCATTGTTTCACAAACTTAGCAATTTGTTTTCTCATATGAGGCCAAAAATATTTTTCTTCCACCATTGCAATAGTTTTCCCTTGACCAAAATGACCACTTAACCCACCACCATGAAGTTCTTGCACTAACTGTTCTCTTAAAGAATTATTTGAAATGCAAAGTCTAGAACCCTTAAACAAAAAGCGTTGGTGAATAACAAATTGACCAGACGGATCAGTTCCCAAATTAAGACAAGCCTCCCAAATATCTTTAAAATCAGAATCAGAAGCATAAGTATCTTTCAAAAACTCAAACGAAGTAATGGTAGGATAAACAGTAATCAATAAATGTGACCTTCGACTTAAAGCATCGGCAACCTTATTCAACACACCAGTTTTATGTTTGATATGAAAGGAATACTCTTGCAAAAAAGAAACCCATTTAGCATGTCTCTTGTTGAGATTTTTTTGTGATCCCAAAAATCTTAAAGCCTCGTGATCAGTGTTTAAAACAAATTCTCGCTGAATCAAATAACATCTCCAAAATTTTAAAGCTTGAACAATAGAATAAAATTCCAAATCATAAGTAGAATATCGAGATCGAACATCATTCAACTTTTCACTAAAATATGCAACTGGTTTTCCTTCTTGGCTTAAAACAGCACCGATTCCCACATGTGAAGCATCACAATCAACTTCAAAAACTTTTTCAAAATCAGGCAGACTAAGAATTGGAGCATGACTCATTTTCATTTTGATAATTTGAAAAGTTTTTTCAGCCTCTGGAGTCCATCTAAAGATTCCTTTTTTTCAAACAGTCAGTGATAGGAGCAATTACAGAACTAAAATTTTTAATGAATCGACGATAGAAAGATGTCAAACCATGAAAACCCCTTACCTCACTGATATTTTTAGGAACAGGCCAGCTTTTGATTGCCTCGATTTTCACAGGATCAACTTTAATTCCCTCAGCAGACACAATATAACCCAAGAAAGTCAAACTTGAAGTCATAAAAGTACACTTCTTAAGATTGATATACAATTTTTGTTCTCTCAAAGTTTGCAAAATTTTTTTAATATGTAAAAGATGTTCAGAAGGATGAATACTGTAAATCAAAATGTCATCGAAATATACCACTACAAACTTTCCGATAAAAGGCCTCAAAATGTGATTCATTGTTCGCATAAAAGTACTTGGAGCATTAGATAAACCAAAGGGCATAACTAGCCATTCATACAACCCTTCTTTGGTTTTAAAAGCAGTTTTCCATTCATCTCCAGACCTTATTCTTATTTGATGATACCCACTTCTCAAGTCAATTTTAGAAAAAATTTTGGCACCGCTTAACATGTCAAGCAAATCATCTAGCCTCGGTATGGGAAATCTGTATTTAATGGTTATCTTATTGATAGCACGACTATCCACAAGCATACGCCAAGTTCCATCTTTTTTAGGAGTAAGCAAAGCAGGCACAGCACAAGGACTTAGACTTTCTTTTATTAAACCCTTTTCCAAAAGTTCAGTCACTTGCTTAGAAAGCTTTTTATGTTCATTTGGACTCATTCTGTAATGTGAAAGATTAGGCAATGTTGCTCCAGGAATTAAATCAATGTGATGTTGAATGTCTCTCATAGGAGGTAAGCCAGTTGGCAACTCGTCAAGTGTTAAATCAGAAAATTCATTAAGCAACGGTTGCACTTCCTTAGGAATTTCAAGAGCCAAATCAGATTCTTTTCCAAGCACCAAATAAGTCATTTCAAATTGTTTCAAATCATTTGTGTTTAAAAGTAATTCAGGAGTGGATGAATTTTCAGTTTTTTCTTTTTTTGGAGGATCAGAAATGTTTCTTTGAGGGAAAAGAGTGAATTTCCTACTATTTCGAATCAAAGTATAAGTGTTCCTTTCGCCATTATGAATAGTTTTATTATCATATTGCCAAGGACGCCCCAAAAGGATATGACAAACTTCTAAAGGAATAACATCACAAACAATTTGATCCTCGTATGCCCCTCCAATTGTCAAATTAATGGTGCATTGCTTTGTTATAGGAACCTCACCTCCTTCCTTAAACCACGATATTTTGTAAGATTTGACAAGAGGTTTTGTTTTCAATTTGAGCTTTTCAACCATGTGTTGTGACACAAAATTTCCTGAACTCCCACTATCAATCATTAAAGTGCAAATTTTCCCTTCAACCGTGCAAGTTGTTCTAAAAATATTTCTTCTTAGCCACTTATCACCCTTTTCTTTTTGAGCAGTTAAAACTTGTCGAATTACTAACAAAGGTTCTCCTTCGTCTCCTTCCAAATCAAAATTTTCCATTTCAGCTTCATTATCAGATTCTGGTTCATTTTCTTCTTCTTCACTTTTATTTTCATTTTCTATCAAATTATTTCGAGGAGGATTATTTTTTCTACAAGTAGCCGACAAATGACCATAAAGACCACATTTGAAACAAGGTCCAATTAGTTTAGGTTGTTCAGTAGGTTTAGAACCCATTAGCCCTTTACCCTTATCCAGATTTTGACTTTCATAAGTTTTGATTTTTGTTCCTGACGTCCCAACAGAAGTTTGAGTTTGGATTTTCATCCCACCAGTTTGTCGTCGCTTATATGTTTCAATAACTTTGCTACTTCCCCTTTGATGTTGTTTCTCAATTTTTAAAGCCATGCGATAAGCCTCATCTAGTTTAATGACATGATGCAAGTTTAATTGATCCTGAATTGTCCACTTAAGTCCATTAAGATATCTCGTTACCGTTTTTTCTTCAGATTCATCTAAATCATTCCTAGCTTGCAACTTAAAAAAGTTTTCAGTGTATTCTTCCACAGTTTGAGTTCCTTGACGTAGATTATTAAATTCTTGAAAAATAGTTCTTGAATGATCAGAAGGCAGAAATTTCCCTTTCATTTTTTCTTTCATTCTTTCCCAGTTTTGAATTTTTTCTTAACCTCGCCTTACTCTATTGTTTTGCAAATTTTTCCACCATGTTAAAGCATGTCCTGTTAATTTTAAGCTTGCAAATTTAACTTTCCGATTTTCTGGTATTTCTTTCCACTCAAAAAATTGATCCATTTTTTCAACCCATTCGAGGAATTGTTCCGGTTGTAACTTCCCTTCAAAATTATGGACATCGATTTTAATCCCATGATCCCAGTTTCTTTGACGCCTATTTTGATTCCTAGGACCCTCATCTTCACTCTCAGAAGACATGACATTAGGATTAACATTAGCTTGATTGACATTCAAATTAGCGATTGCTTCAGCCATAGTATTGATTTGTTGTTGCAAATTATTTAATTATTGTAAGAGTTGTTGCAAATCCCCTTGATTATTAGCCATTGATTGAAAAGCAAAGACTCACAAAAAAAAAGACAGAGAACTTAGATAAAAGAACAAAGACTACCCAAGCAAAGAACTTGCTCTGATACCAAATTGATGTAAACAAGCAGAGCAAAGCACAAAGAGATTCAAATCATACTTTCATAAATTAAGACATAACTTAAAGAACAAAAGGGGTTAGAGAAAACAACTAACTTTTGAAAACAAAAAGAGACAACTTCCAACAACTAAAACAAGAGAAGACCAACAAAAAAACAATATTTTTTAAAAAAAAAAACTATCCTCAGAACATCCTTCAAGAGGACTCCTCACATGTACCGATTGTAGGAATATAATTTAAAATGAGGTTTAGATATGCAAACCAAGGGTCCACCACTGCTAGGGTATCCAGAGTCCTTTCAACTTCTCCAAACAGCCAACAACCTTGCTAAAACAGCCAGCAAAACAGCCCACGGCTTTACCAAAACAGCCAACAAAAACAGCCCACGGCTTCACCAAAACAGCCAACAATCTTCCCTAAAACAGCCAACAAAAACAGCCAACAACTTCACCAATGGAACTAGAAGAAAGATACAGGTGGAGTGGAACTTGCGTAGAGAAGAAAGAGGTTAGAAGCCGAGACGAAAGAGGAGAAGCTCGCAAGCTTTCCAGAGGGGAGAAAGAGAAGGTGGACAAAGCTCTCAAGCTTTTCCAAGAAGAACCCGCAGGTTTAGCACTTTGCTCTCAAATATTCACTAACTCTTTCTTGTCAAAATACCTCATATATATAGGCCCAAGAGGGGGAACTTAACAGCCAAAAGTTCCCAAGTTTCTATGAAGAAATGAAAAGCCAAGAGGCACTTCTGCATAATCCCAAAAATCCATGAACAAAGCCACGGAACCAGCCAGGGACAGCACAAACCGTGGAATCAGCACAGGAAGCCAGGCGGCAGGTTTTAATGCTCGGTCAACAGAGGGAATGCCAAGGCGGTAAAGAAGACAGCACCCGAAGAGGCTCCACACGCCCAAAGCAGCAGCCGTGAGGGATTTTCCCAAAGAAGAAAAGGCTGCAGTAAATGTGAAAGAGCAAATTCCACCCACCAATTCTCTTTCCTCAATATAATAGCAAGTCATTAGCTCATAATGAGCTACTTCTCCACTAGATATTAATGAGCTTGGCACAACTAAAGTTTTAACTTCATAAGCTCAAACCGAAACAACCAATGCTATCATGAAACCAACAAAAATCCAAAGGACAAATGGACCCCAAGCCGGCAAACCCAAGGAAGCAAAATCCAAACCTCTTCCTACCATGATCATTGGATTTACCACCATCATTGGATAGTATAAAATTAAAAAAAAGAAAATATAACTAATATTGTTTATAACAAAAAAAATAGAGCAGGAAATCTAAATGCATCATAATGCAAACGTGCTGCCCTTATTCTTTTAATGATTGGTAAGAACAAGGGGATTTTCTGATTGGATGATATAGACATGAATAAGGAAATAATGCTTCCAATGTTATTTCTTTATTATATTTAGTTGATAACATGACATGTATTGCTCAGTGGATCACCACAGATTAAGGATGGTTTTGTGGAAGATAACTCACAACGTTGATTCTTGCTACAAAAATATCAGGTTTCTGGTGATTTGATATGCATATTTAAAAGCCACTTCATCTTTTACTCATTCTTTTTTTTTTCTCTTTAATTGCAAAAATGAAGATCATTCAGTGCTTCTGACGGTTCTATTCTTGAGCATGAGCTACTTCAAATTCTCCTATATTAAATGGTATGTGCCGACCTCATTTCCATTCAACTATCGCAGATCACTCAACTAAAAATAAAATAATTTATACCATTACATATCAATTTATGTGTCAAATAAACAACATTTATAAATAATATTTGATGAAAAGATATATTCCCACCTAAATCTCTTGATCCGTATTGAGAGATAACATACAATAATGGTAAACAGACGGATGAGATAATTACATATAAAGAAAAGCAAAAGATATATGTGGTACCTGTACAATGACCTCCTCGGCTTCCAGCAAGAACTCAGCCATCCCATGGGTCGCTGACCTTGACACGGACTGCAATCCCCATACACAAACAGAGAAGCATGATCCTTGGGTAAGCTCGTGCTAAACAAGAGCGAGGGAAAATAACAGAGAAGAAATACAGCCCGGGGATTGGAAGAAAATGGGTTGGGTTAGGATTAGACCTCTGTTTTGGTCCACTCAAGGGCATTCCAGCTACTTGCACCTTCCATTGCTGAGCCCTCAATGCAACCACCCAGGTTGGCCACCGCGTCGCTTCAATCAATGGATCGATCGCTGAACGAATCGTCTTAGGGGAAAGTTCGAAACTTTCTGATTGTGGGTAGGAAAATCCCCCACTCCTTCAATTCGAGACAACGATTAAATATTTGGATTCTCTCTGAGTAGGGACAAGGGAAGAAGAGGGCAATTTGGCTCCGTCGCGCAGACGGAACGGCGAACCTTTCTCGATTTCAAGTTGATAGCGTGAAGATGTGGTGGAGTAACTGGCACGTGCGGCCTCGACTGATTATCTGCCTCCAATGGCACACGTGTGAGAAACTGTGTCCACTGATGTGCGGGCCAGTCTTTGTTGGGTGGGCTTTCAGACCCGGGATCCGATTTGGCCTGGCCCAGTTAAAAGTACGAAAAATATTCATAGACTAATCTCGTGCGATATTTTAAAGATATCTTAGGAAGAATTTTTGACGAGCTTACTTTATCATACTTTACTATTAAATGCATAAGTTTAAAAAAAATAAAAATTAGGCAAGAGCTTTTTTTCTTCTTTTGAGATTTTGTTTAATTTTATTTATTTTTTTCTTCCATAAATATTTAAATACTTGATTGTAGGGGTGTAAATGAGTCTAGTATCTGTCATACTGAGCCATGCAGTTTAATTATCACTTAGCTCGAATTCAAGCTTAGTAACGAAGTCAAGCTCATTTACTAGGATTGAATTCGGCTCAATTGCTCAACCTCGTTTGTGATAAGGAGAACAGATAAGTCATTCTACATATACATAAGTCCGCTCACTTGTAAGTGCGTTCTCCACTTTCTCTAAGATGGCATACCACCTTTTTCTCTTTACCATTTGATCACTGTTGTGATGATTTTTACCCTTGCTTTTGTAACTAACTACATTATTTATATTGGCTACTGTATCAGCTGGAGGTATGGAGTAATGAAGAAGCTCAAGGGTTCATCTCATGTTATATGCTCTGTTTTAGCTCTAGCTTTAGTTTCTTCTTCTTCATGTTTATGCTAACCGTATGTGCATCTTGAGTCTTTTCATCATGGTATCATAGTTGTGATCGAGTTTTGTGTTTTCGTAGTCTACTTTTAGACCTGATTTCGTATTGACACAACTTTCACCGCACAACTTCTAGTATGTTATAGATATGACTATTGTACACGATTTGACTGTATTCTACGAAGATTTCATCGGTCGGAATTGATTCTACGCGATTTTACATGAATAGAAAATTATCAGGACTTGATTTGATTTGGATTCTTTACATTGATAGTCTTGTATTGATGCCGTGGATATTTGTTGGTAATTTGGAGAAATTTGGAATTTGTATCTTTTTGCAGGATTTTTGTGTAAATTTGACCGACTACCGTTACTCTGCCCGATTTTCGTATGATTTCTGTTTTGTCTGAAACTGATAGATTGAATCGATATGCATAATATTGATATGATTGCTTTAATATTGATTATTGATTGATTATTGATACTGATCACAAGTGGAACCTGGTTGAACATTGGTTGAAGATTGATGATACCTGTACAGGATGGTGGGCCGACGGGCTTTCCTTTAAACATTGATTATTGATATATTAATGGGAGTCATAAGGAGTTTATTGATATGCTGACGGGCGAAAAGAGTGACGACTCTTATTGATTGAACCAATGTAAATGATATCTACAACAGCAATATGGATTCTACAACAGCAACATGACCAGTAGATTGTACTTGTTCAGTATATAGTATTGAATTGCATGTTTACTGTATTGACTTACGGATTTATTGCTTTATCGATTTCCGCTTTATTGATTTGATCGGATTTACTGTATAGTACGATTTCATTGATTTCATCGATTGATTACCGAGCATTGATACTACTGAGCATTGATATGGACATGGATAGATATAGATATTGCATTGATAGCATGGACATGGACATCGTATAGATTCATTGTACTACTGCCTATAGATTCATTGTATTGCTGCCTATAGATTTTATAGATTCTCTATCGCTACTGTTTCTGCACCGTATTGACTGCTATATAGATTCATTATTCCGTATCGCTTTTCTCGATTGATTTCATTGAATAGACCGCATTGATTTGATAGCATCGATTTGATTGACAGATATTGATTGATTGAGTTGATTTATCGATTTGCCTGCCGCTGCATTGACTGGTTTTATTGACTACTGATTTCCAGATTGCATCGACTACTGATTTGATTTCCGCTGCATAGACTCATTGACCATTGACTGATATGGATTTGATAGATTGACATGCATATTGATAGCATCGCCGTGCTTTGATTTCAGTTATAGGTATTAGGTGACCTGCTGGGCTTTGTAAAGCTCATTATATGTGATTGATATTTTCAGGTCAGGGCTTGGGAGCAGGAGATAGGAATTGATTCAGATCGACAGGTTTTAGTTCTTTTGATGATTCTTTTGTACTCAGGACATGATAGTTTCCTTTCTTGTATTGATAGTATAGTTCCTGAGTATTGTACATGATATTTTGAGATATGAATCGACTGATATATTGATGTTTAAATTTTATAGATGTTTGATAGATTGCTTATTGAAGGTTTTTAGATAACTCTGGTAAATTGTTGAGAAATTGATTGACATTCTTTCCAAGTTTGATCTTGGGGTCGTTACAAGTTGGTATCAGAGCAGTGTTATTGGAAGAATGAATTGTTACCAGAGTTGTAGGTTTGGATAGAGAGTCGGGTAGATTGGGTAGCTGTAAGAGCTTCATTGGCATACATCATTGCATGTGTGTATTATTGTTTTGAATTGTGCAGGTGAAAAGATATGGATCCTCCAGCAGAATCCAGTGTACCGAATGAGCAACACAGCGCAGCTCCAGTACCTTCAGAGAGTATGATGCAGTTGGCTACTGCGATAGCACATGTTATGGGGGATGCCCAGAGCAAGATGAGTGGGAGAAAGGAAGAAGAGGTAGGCAGGCACCTGCAGATGTTTCATAAGTTGAAGCCTCCATTGTTCAAAGGAGCTGTGGGACCACAGGCTGCTGAGGATTGGATCCTGAGAGTAGAAAAGATTTTTGACAGTATGCAGTGTCCGGGGAATAGAAAAGTACCATTGGCTGTGTTCCTGTTTGAGGGAGAGGCGGAGAGATGGTGGATCAGACAGCATAGAGAGAAATTCCAGGGGAAGACCAATGCTGAGATCACCTGGGATGAGTTCACTGCAGTGTTCAGGATGTGGTTTGTACCACCGTCAGCTCAGCGACAGATGCAGGAAGCTTTCATGAGATTGGAGCAAGGCCGCAAGTCAGTGATGCAGTACAAGGCCGAGTTTACTGCACTTGCGAGGTATGCTGCTCATCTGATTCTTACTGCCGAGGAAAAGTGTTATAGATTCCTGCACGGATTGAACAGAGAGCTGAGGCATCCACTAGTACCTTTTCGGATCCATGAGTTTTCTGAGCTAGTGGAGCGAGCCCGATTGATAGAGATTGATTTGGCGACACCGGTATCGAGGTACGAGGATACCAGAAGGAGGAGAGATGAGGTACGACGAGATGATTCTGGTAGAGACAGAGATAGAGAGAAGAGAAACAGGTATGAGGGTTCGAAGGGATCTGCATCGGGATCTGCGTCATGATCAGCATCGATAGTATCATCTGGTGGTTCTGGCACGTGCATTCACTGTGGTAAACGACATGCAGGTCAGTGCTACTTATTGACGGGACAGTGTTTTCACTGTGGACAGCAAGGACACAGAGCAGCAGATTGTCCTCAGAAAGGACTGGGTGGAAGGACTGATTCTGGTACGGGTACAGGACAGCAGAGGACTGTTGGCTCGAGGGCCTACAGTGAGAGATCAGGGAACTGGATGGATGATAGGACTGTCAGAGATCAGAGAGAGACAGTTGCGCCATGACCTCCAGTGGTGCCACGCATCTACAGCCTACAGAGTTTACAGCATCGTGAGGATCAGCAACGACCGGAAAGTTCTACTGGTAAGATTGATTTGACTAACCGATTGATATTGACATATGAACATTGCATATTGACATTTGATTGATTGCATTGTGTGCTCTGTATGGATTTCGACGAGTTTTGATTTGGATTTGGATTTCGATCGATTTGTTTTGCATTATTGTTTTGCTTCGTACCTGTAGGGAAATGTCGGGATGACATTTTTCTAAGGTGGGGAGATTGTAAGATCTCGTTCCCTTACTGTTCCTCTCTGAATTGGATTTTCCTCCCAGAATCGGCCAGGACAAAGTTGAGATCGTCCAGGCCCATCAGTGCATTCAAACAGCTGATTTCTGGAGCTATTTCTGGACAGGATAGTCCAGGACGATATTGAGATCGTCCAGGACGATCGGCACTGTTCACAATACCGTCCTGATCATCGCCCTAGGAATGGTCCAGGACGATCAGAATTTGGTCAGGCGATCGGCCAGGCCGATCTGTATATGATATAAGGGAATGAGCTTGTTTTGAGGAGAGAGAAAATCATATTTTAAAATCAAATATTTTGAGGAGAGAGAAAGAGAAAGGGAAAAAGAGGAAAAGCTGGTTTTCGGAGACCGCGGAGCGCTTTTCGTCCGACGCTGCTGTTGGAGAAAGTGTAGATCTCGTGGTAAGGACTCCGAACCCTATTTCTGTTTTCAGAGATTTCGTGTTTTGATCGAGTTGTGCACTGTTTTGTGTTTTTGTAGTCTACTTTTAGACCTGATTTTGTATTGACACAACTTTCACCGCACAACTTCTAGTATGTTATAGATATGACTATTGTACACGATTTGACTGTATTCTACGAAGATTCCATCGGTCGGAATTGATTCTACGCGATTTTACTTGAATAGAAAATTATCAGTACTTGATTTGATTTGGATTCTTTACATTGATAGTCTTGTATTGATGCCGTGGATATTTGTTGGTAATTTGAAGAAAATTTGGAATTTGTATCTTTTTGCATGATTTTTGTGTAAATTTGACCGACTACCGTTACTCTGCCCGATTTTCGTATGATTTCTGTTTTGTCTGAAACTGATAGATTGAATCGATATGCATAATATTGATATGATTGCTTTAATATTGATTATTGATTGATTATTGATACTGATCACAAGTGGAACCTGGTTGAACATTGGTTGAAGATTGATGATACCTGTACATAATGGTGGGCCGACGAGCTTTCCTTTAAACATTGATTATTGATATATTGATGGGAGTCATAAGAAGTTTATTGATATGCCGACGGGCGAAAAGAGTGACGACTCTTATTGATTGAACCAATGTAAATGATATCTACAACAGCAATATGGATTCTACAACAGCAACATGACCAGTAGATTGTACTTATTCAGTATATAGTATTGAATTGCATGTTTACTGTATTGACTTACGGATTTATTGCTTTATCGATTTCCGCTTTATTGATTTGATCGGATTTACTGTATAGTACGATTTCATTGATTTCATCGATTGATTACCGAGCATTGATACTACTGAGCATTGATATGGACATGGATAAATATAGATATTGCATTGATAGCATGGACATGGACATCGTATAGATTCATTGTACTACTGCCTATAGATTTATTGTATTGCTGCCTATAGATTTTATAGATTCTCTATCGCTACTGTTTCTGCACCGTATTGATTGCTATATAGATTCATTGTTCCGTATCGCTTTTCTCGATTGATTTCATTGAATAGACCGCATTGATTTGATAGCATCGATTTGATTGACGGATATTGATTGATTGAGTTGATTTATCGATTTGCCTGCCGCTGCATTGACTGGTTTTATTGACTACTGATTTCCGAATTGCATCGACTACTGATTTGATTTCCGCTGCATAGACTCATTGACCATTGACTGATATGGATTTGATAGATTGACATGCATATTGATAGCATCGCCGTGCTTTGATTTCAGTTATAGGTATTAGGTCACCTGCTGGGCTTTGTAAAGCTCATTATATGTGGTTGATATTTTCAGGTCAGGGCTTGGGAGCAGGAGATAGGAATTGATTCAGATCGACAGGTTTTAGTTCTTTTGATGATTCTTTTGTACTCATGACAGGATAGTTTCCTTTCTTGTATTGATACTATAGTTCCTGAGTATTGTACATGATGTTTTGAGATATGAATCGACTGATATATTGATGTTTAAATTTTATAGATGTTTGATAGATTGCTTATTGAAGGTTTTTAGATAACTCTGGTAAATTGTTGAGAAATTGATTGACATTCTTTCCAAGTTTGATCTTGGGGTCGTTACATCAGCAAGACATCAAACCTCCAATCAAAATCCTCAGAATCCACATCCAACACATCAGACCAAATCCGTACAGAAATCAGATCAACATAATCGTATATCGAATCAGAATAGAATAGAAATCATAATCATAACAGAATCATACAGATCATATCAAATCAGAACAGAACAGAATCGTACGGATCAAAATCAGAAATCATAAAAAATCGTATCAAAACATACCAATTCAGAATATATCACATCAGAACAGATTAAATCAGAATAGATCAAAAGTCAGAACAGATTCCCTGACCCTGACATAATCTCAACGGATTCTGACCCCTTATGCCTCCCTTCCTAGACACTGATAGAATCTCTCGGATTCTGACCCCTTATAACTCCATTTGTGCTCATGGCACCAGAACAAATGTTCTTATAGCACCAGAAATCATCGGATTCGGGACAGAACTTATTTTTAGATTTTTAGAGCTCATTTCAGATTTTCAGATTTCCCTGACACATACAGGATTTCACAGGCTCCTGACCCCTTATAACTCCCTTTTTATAACACCCAATCATATCATATCATTTTAGAACAAATCCGGATAATTTCAGAAATCGTACGAAAATCCGGCGGCATAACGGCAGTATAGGAATTTACACAAAATTCACCAAATCAGAATTTTACCAAATTACCACAGAACATTCACAACGACAATATAAGACTTTTATTCTACTGCCACAATATTTTCAGATATCGTGAAAATTTACAGTCAACAGAAAATGCCTTCAAATCAAAACTATCCGGTCAAAAATTTCCAGAAAATAGTCAAAACGTGCACACTCGACACTTCAGAAATATACCAAAAGTTACACGGTAAAAACTAAACCAATCGGAAAATACGGACGAAATTCGCTAACGAAAATGAAATCCGGACAGAATAATCGTTCAAACTTCACCATACTGAAAATTGAGAAAGGCGGAATGTGCCTTACCTTGCATACACCACTTTCTTGAACTGTCACAACGGACGAAAACGAACGGGAGTCGCCCAAAAATCACTTTTCCTTCTTTTTCCTTCATTTTTCTCTCTCATGGGCTTTTTCTCTCTCTTCAAAATATCTCATTTCTATATATATATCCAGACTGATCGTCTCGGACGATCGCAACTTCGTCCCGGGACGAAGTGGCTCTGGACGGATTTCGTCCAGACGAATTTAATTAACGTCCATGACGACTTGCTCTCGGAAGAATTTTCGTCCAGACGAAATTACTTATCGTCCCTGGACGACTGGCTCTGTAAAATTTTCGTCCAGACGATCCAAATTTCATCCAGACGAACCATTCAGCCAAACATGTTTTCGTGCACAACCTGTACCGATCGTCCCGGACGATCCGACTTCGTCCAGACGAACCTGGAAGAAAAATGGCCTTTACACATCTGACCTCCAATGCCTCTCAGATTCAGAATATTCAACCTTATACAGGTACCTCAAATGTTCAAGTCGGAAATGGTCAGCATTTGCAAATTGCTAACACTGGTCAAGGATTACTGCCCACACCTCACCGTAAGCTCCATTTATCTAAAATTCTTCATGTCCCACACCTTTGACATAATCTCATTTTAGTTCACAAGCTAACATCTGATAATCCTTGTTATGTCTTACTTGATGTTAATGGTTTTCTCATTAATGACTCCAAGAACAACCGAACTCTTCTCCACGGTCCCAATCTTCATGGTCTCTACCCAATTAATCCTCAAGCATCTGCCTCTTTTAACTCTTACTATTTTTCTACAATAGCACCTGCTACTTCTACGTCAACTATCTTTGTTTGGCACTGATGCTTAGGTCACCCGTCTCCTACAATACAAAAGTTCATTCCCGCAATTTTCCCTACAAGCTTTTCTTCCAATAGTTCTTATCATTGTACTGCTTGTGCTCAAGCTAAATGTAGGCGTCTTTTATTTCCGTTATCTTCTACTAGATCTAAAAAGTGTTTAGAACTCATTCATAGTGATGTGTGGGATCCCTCCCCAATAGTTTTAATGCAATCTTATCGTTATTATGTTATTTTTGTTAATGATTTCAGTCGTTACACATGGGTCTTTCCTCTTCACTCTAAGTTAGATGTGTGTTCTACTTTTCTTATTTTTAAGAACTTGTTGAACACCAATTTCAAACTCCAATAAAAATTCTTCGAACGGGTCGTGGTGGAGAATATGTTAATTCAACACTTCAACATCACATAAATAACTTTGGAATTATCCATCAAACCTCATGCCCATACACCCCTATACAGAATGGCATCTCTGAACGGAAACATCGTCATATAGTTGAGACCATGAGAACGTTACTATTTAATGCTCACTTACCAAGTAAGTTTTGGACAGATGCTCTTTTAACAACTGTCTACCTAATTAACCATCTACCCACTTCATCTAATAATCATAAATCTCCCTATGAATGTATGTTTAAACAGCCACCTAGTTACTCTCATTTAAGCACATTTGGATGCTTAGCCTATCCATGGCTTCCAACTCATCTCTCACACAAACTAGCTCCATGCTCCCAGCCATGTATCTTCATTGGCTATGTTTCAAATTCCAAGGGGTATCGATGTTTCGATCTCAAAACTTCTAAGATTTACATTTCTCAACATGTTCACTTTCAAGAATCTATCTTTCCCTTTCAATGTGACAAATCTCACAGTTCTTCACCAGCTCCTATTACTATTCATACCCCAGCCACGTTAATTCTTGTTTCTTCTATCCTTAGCCCACTATCTACTTCAGCTTCATCTCAATTGAATACTCCCCATCCTCCCCCTATATCTCTTTCGTCATCTGAACAACCTATTGAATTCTATCAGCCAACTGTCAGCTCCTCCTTTACAGAGCCCTCAAATTCCCCTCCACATAAACATCCTATGATAAACAGGCAATCTTAAACCAAAGCAGATATTTGTCCTTGAACACAAAGTCATTCCCGCCAATCCCACTGGCTTCACTTAAGCAGTCAAGTATCCAGCTTGGCGAAAAGCTATGAGCAATGAATTTGAGGCATTACAACAACGGGGTACTTGTTTATTAGTTCCTTTTGAGTCTGGTTAGAATATTCTAGGTTGCAAATGGTTATTTAGAACCAAATATAATGTTGATGGTTTTGTTGCCTATTACAAAGCGAGACTTGTAGCACAAGGCTTTAAGCAAGAGCATGAACTTGATTATTATGAGACATTCAGTCCAGTTCCCAAATTTGCAACAATTCGATTGTTTTTTACTGTTGTTGTTTCAATAAAGTGGTCTTTGCTGCAACTGGACGTGTCTAATGTCTTCTTATACGGTATATTACATGAGAAATTATATATGAAACAACCCACTGGATTTGTGGACTCCCAATTTCCACATTACGTCAGCCTACTACAAAAGGCCATCTATGGCCTCAAACAGCCTCCTAGGCAATGGTTTGATAATTTATCCTCCTACCTTCTCTCTTATGGCTTTACTACATGTATTGCCAACCCGTCTCTACTCATATATCATCGGGATTCCATTCAACTGTACATTCTCGTCTATGTTGACGACATATTACTTACTGGAAACAGTGAGGCTGAGCTAAACAAAATAATTTAAGCTCTCCATTCCAAGTTTCATATGAGAAATTTGGGAACTCAAAATCAGTTTCTCGTTTTACAAGCCACACACATCATATGGAATTCATTTGATTCAAACTCACTATGCCAAGGATATTCTCCTCAAAGCAGCCATGGCAGAATGCAAATCGGTTCTCACTCCAGTACCAACAGTTTTACCTACTGCAGATTCGACAGATTTTTCATATGCTCATCCAGAGTTCTATCATAAAATGATTGGCTCATTGCAATACTTGACACTTACTCGATCAGATCTGCTCTTTGCGTAAATTTCCTCTGCAAACATATGTATCAACCGCAAATGATACACTTTCAACTCCTCAAACGTGTACTTCGATACATTCAAGGTTCACTTCACCTTAGCTTACCCATCATATGCAATTCATTACAGCTGACGGCATTTGTTGATTCTGATTGGGCATCTGATAAATCTGATAGAAGATCAATCTCTGGCTACTATGCGTTCCTCGGCAACACTCATTTCTTGAACAGTCAAGAAGCAAAATTTTGTTGCTCGATCCTCAACCGAAGCAGAGTATAGAGCTATTTCTACTACTGCTTGCGATGTAATATGGCTCTGTCGCCTGTTAACTGAATTTATAGTTCCCCTACTTAGTCCAACAAAGCTCTAATGTGATAATGTATCCGCTCTTGCTTTAGCCAACAACCCAATCTTTCATGTGAGAACCAAACATATAGAGATCGATTTTCACTTCATACGTGATTGCATTCAGTCAAAGTACATTTTTTTTCACCGCATCTCAACCATCGACCAACCTGCTGACATTTTAACAAAATCGCTTTCTGTTACTCGGTTTGAACTTCTTCGTGACAAGTTAACGATTCAACCACCATCCGTTACCTTGAGGGGGGCTGATAAGGAGAACAGATAAGTCGTTCTACATATACATAATTCGGCTCACTTGTAAGTGCTTTCTCCACTTTCTCTGAGATGGCATACCACCTTTTTCCATTTACCATTTGATCACAGCTGTGATGATCTTGACCCTTGCTTTTTGTAACTAACAACATTATTTAAACTGGCTACTGTTGCAACCGGAGGTATGGAGTAATGAATAAGCTCAAGGGTTCATCTCATGTTCTATGCTCTGTTTTAGCTCTAGCTTTAGTTTCATCTTCTTCATGTTTATGCTAATCGTATGTGCAGCTTGAGTTTTGTCATCAGCTTGGAAAGTTTGAACTTGAGATGTTTATTGTTGATTAATTAATTGCAAATTAAAACTTTCAATTTTATTAGAATTTTTACTTCTAATGCATAATTATAATGTGTTTAGTTACGATAAATAAACTAACTAGTCATAATATGTACCAAACTTTAATTTTTGATTTTTTTTATTTAATGCTAGTTATATAATAAATGATTATATTAGCTTGAATTGACTTAGACTATCTTCAACTAAACTGTACACGGTGGTATGTTGTCCGTCATTCGCTCCATTCGAACGTTAAATCGCACACCAAATTGGGTAGGTGAACAACCTACGTCTATTTTTTTGTGCTACGGGATTTGCCAAAAAAGCGTGCGAAAAGAGGAGAAAATGGTTACCTTCGCAGCGAAATGAAGACACATGCAAAAGAGGATAAAGAAATGAAGTTTAATTAGAGACAAATTATTACATTTTGGAGTAGAAAATGAGTTTTTTAGTTGAAGATTCCCTCACCAATATCAAGAGCAATTTCAATGTAGCTATACATAAAAAAAAATTTAGATTAAGTGTTGAATATCAACCTAAACAACTGAAACAAAAAAAAATTGTATAAGATCACACTATTATAAAAAAATAATTGCTTACAACACAGTAAACAGTTCCATAATAAAGTTCAAAAAAAGACCTAACTATGAATAAAATTCTTAATGCCTTTGCCTTTATGATATGTCATACTCCAACTCTTCTATCTTTAGCATCTAAGAATAAAGATTAAAGACAAATTAAAATTTTTCAATGTATTGCATTACATTTAGATTGCATTTATACCAATATAGTGCAATACAATAAAATGCTGAATTTTTTTTTACAATTACAAATATAGTCCCATCTAATAATATTTCCTTGATTCAAAAGGACCATGACAAAAAAAAAATCTATAGAATTACAAAAATCAAGTTGCAATCTGCACATAAAGATATATTCAGAGCATCATATTTGAATGCAAAGTTGGCTCGTTATCTTCAAACACAATAGTTACACAATGGATAAAAATAAGAGTTCAAAATATTATATCTAATATTAAAAAAAAAAAGACAAGATGAATTATGCAATCTTGTTAAAGAACATATAAATGAGTTATATTTTCAACCTCTTAACTTCTTATGTAATTGATAAGTAAATCTCAACCTCTTCGTCGTCTTCTTCTATTCATTTCAACATTCACATATTTCCTTACAACCTCTATGTCATCAACCATTGATTATTCATTTATCATTAATCATATTAATTTGTGATGGACTTTGATGCGAGCAGTGAAGCAACCTAAAGAATTATGAAAATGATTTATGACTCTATCAATCCATACACAATGCTTAGGTTTTATTTGATATAAAAATTATAAAAATCACAATTAATATACGCAAGTATAAATCAAGTAATATAGTGATAGAGTTGAGTATCGATCCCACAAGGAATAATATTTACTTGCAAATACTAGCATTGTCTGATTCAACTGCAACAATCATCCTACTCAATTGAAATAAGTTTTAATGGTGATTCAATCACTTAATTTAAAATAAAAAATAATTAATTAAAATACTATTTGGATAAATAGTTTTGGATTGATGAAATCTAAATACAACATGTTTCCTAATGATTTTCTTATATATTGATGATATTCAGAGCATATGCATTACCTAGCGCTCGATCAAGCGTTAAGAGACAAAGAACATATTAAACTCTTCAAACCTCAATATCACTCTAAACTCTCATAGTCTGTCACCCCACAAAAATCTTAGAAGAGCAAAAAAAACATGTAACTTAAACCTCCTCATGATAATTTATTATCTCTATAAATTTGATATATAACAAACACTATACTTATGATTGCATCATATCAATCCAACATACATGATGTGCCTAATTTCCTATTCCTATGCTGCGCACTATACTTAGTATTAACTACACATATGATCATTTTGTGCATTAAATGAAGACATGGTATATTGAAAATGTCATGAAATTATTGTTGAAAAAAATTCATTATTACTCCATATTTCATTTACATTAACAATAAAAAATTAAAGAATTTAGCATATATAAAGATTACAACAACAACAACATCAAGCCTTTATCCCACTACGTGGTGTCAGCTACATGAATCCTTTTTCTCCATTGTGTCTTATTAAAAGTCAAATTCTCGTTTAAATCTAACAAAGAAAGGTCATTCCTAATATTTTCTAACCAAGTCTTTTTAGGTCTACCCCTACCTTTCTTAACACAAGTCAAATCTAATATCTCTACTCTCCTAACCGGGTCATAGGAAGGCCGCCTTTTTAAGTGACTAACACGATTTCTTAAAGAAGTAATGTCATTATTGTTCGACAAGTTTTACGCAGGCTGTCGACTACCTAACACAACCCTTCACTTTTCTCATCCAGGACTTGGGACCTGGCAATGATAGTGTTAAGAAACAAATTCATTTTCATTAATTGTATAAAAAGAAAAGATATCACCATATGATTCAATACTCTTCTCTATACTCCTCCTTGAACTTACATAATTTCTTTCACAAATACAAGCTAAACACTATAATGAAATGTATCTAGTACTTCTATGAATTCTCTTAATTGTCTCTCCTTAGGAAAAATTAGAGAAGCACTATAAAGATTGAAATTAAACAAGTGACAAAACTCATATACTAATATTACAAATGAACTATTTATAAAAAACACATAAAATTGATGATGGTGTTGCAGTGCTCGAGACATTTGCACTACAGTGCTCATAAAATGAACTAACGCCGCAACGCTAAAGGATTTCCTTTGCCATGGCGCTTGCTGACATGGACCTGCTGTTTAATAAATCGACGTGTCGCTTCGCAGGCAGATCGTGACCTGAACAATTACAACTGTAGCACAACGTCCATGCGACACTCCATGACTTATCAACATTGGAATTTGGTGTTATAATGTTATGGAGATAGAGACTAGGCTTTGCGGCACTGTCTCCTCCGATGCTGCGACGCTAGGATAGTTGTCTGGGCTTTACAACACTAGCTCCTTTGATGATGTGGCACTGTCAAACAGTGACTAGGAACCCACCGTGTACATATTTGAGTGTTCCAACAGTGTCAATGATGACACGACGGATGTATTACGTCTGATGTCGTGGCACTATACCATACTTAATACTTTAAACATTTGTTCATTTTTTTGTATTTTTCTGCACAAACATAACTAAAACAACATGTTTTTACTGAAAAATTAACGCATAAAATATAACATTATTTACACTTATCAAAATTATATGGATTTTTACCTCTCTAGTGGAAAAAAACTTTTAGGCTTTTCTCCATCAAGCCAAGTCACACTTTTCGACATGTAGTTTTCTTTTTAAGCTAAAATATTTTTTAAATATCATACAAACTTTACCAGAAGATTGATATCTATGATCATTTAAAAGTATATATATATTGTTGAAAATAAAAGGAGGCCAAATAAAATATTTTGTTTGCGGATTGTAAGTCGAATCATCGAGAACATTTTGATAGGAAATGTACCTAATTCCACAAAAAAAAATATGGGATCTTTGGTATTCCACGTATTGAGGGTGTTCCTTTGAGACAGATCCTCCGTTTCACTGTAGGATGAGATATGAGTAAATGAGAACCAACAGCTCAAACTGGGGACCATGACCCCTATTTATATTTTAAATGCATTTTATTTTATTTTCAGTCCATCATTAATAATAAAATAACATATATAGTATCTACTCATAACAACTCCATACACATTATAAAATAATAAAATAAATAATATTCCTCTAAAGCCAATAAATATTTAATTATTATTTGATCACAAATGAATAGGCTTAATATTAAGATAAAATAAAATGTATAATTAAGATAAATATGTGAGCCCACATATAGAAATTCCCAACATATATTATATGATATTAGCCTTATTAATTAAAATATTTAGTTGTTTATGAAACACATACAACTTTGCTTTAAAAACCCATGATAAATAATAATCTCTATTTGAGATATTAGTTTAAAATATTAATGTAATTATTAGGTGAGTTCATGCACTTAAGATAAAGATTAAAAAAAAAAGATGAAACCTGCCAAAAGAGAAGGGAAGATGATCCTATATAAAATTGTTTAGTATTGCCCTCCTAATACTGAAAGCATAGAGAAATGATTTATTTATTTATTATATATCTCTCATGACATGTAACAATATGAAATTTGAGTAATTATTACTATTATTGGGCACTTAAAATTTATATTTAATAAGCACAATATTTAAAGCAAAGTATGATTCTTAGGCAATCAACTTAGATCAGCTCAATTATTAACTTCTCATAAGGATTGTTTGATTGCAAGTTCAAAATTGGAATGTTTAAAATGAAATGTAAATAAAATAAAGTGTAGTGGAAATCTTTATGATTGTTTGTTTGGGGATAGCAATATCGAGATTTGGATTTGAATATATTAGTAATGATGCATAAATGAGCGCCACATATATCTCTTATGTGAGAATAATTACAACAACACCCTATAAATAATTTTAGAGAGAGAAGCTGCAGGTTTCTAGAGAGAGAATTCTCGCGAGGAAGCTGCGCATTTGATTTTCTTTCTCTGTTTTCAATCGTCTTCTTCAATTTTTGTCGTCGGAATTTTGAAGGATTCGATTTTTCCTTCTGTCCTTCGGGTCTGGGCCTCGACCCAGGCATTTCGTTTCTTTTCTTGCTAATTCTTTTGACTGATTTTACTGGTATGTTATGGGGAAATTGGCCTCAGCATCGAGTTCTCTTTATATTATCAATACCAGGGAGAAGACTGGTAGGAATTCTTCTGTGAAGACCGCTTCTAAGAAGAATAGATGTTATGTAATTCCTGAATTTGATCTTCTTGGAGAGGAGCCTGAAATTGTCGGCTCTTTAGAAGAGGGAGAAATTTACTCAGGTTCTGGTTCTGATGTGGATTCTAGTAATTTGATTTTTTCTGGGAAGCAGGCTGTGCTTATGGTTCCGTTTCTTGGAAATATTTGTTGCGATGACTCTATTCCAGTATTTGAAGACCTGATTCTAAAGGATGTTACCTTTTCGGAAAGGTTGAGCCCTTTGGAAGAAAATGTTATGGCACGAAATGAGGTGATGATGGATGTTTTAGTCCAAGAAGGTTGTTCTGGTTGGGTTAATAAATTAAAGGTTAAACAATCCACTAATGACGTTTTTGGTTCTGATGGCCATGTTAAGACGGGGGCTAGTAAATCCTTTGTTAATATTCTGGAGAAACCTTCTATTTCAAGATTTACCCCTGTTCTTTTGGAAGAGACAAAGGTATTTTCTGATGATGAGGTTACAATGAAACCATCTAAAGAGGAGGTGTTGTTGAATATTAAGAGACTGGAATATGCACTGGTAGGGAAGATTCTGGGGAAGAATCTTTCTTTTACCTTCATATCTTCGAAACTGAAAAATAAGTGGAATAGATTTGGGGTTTTTCAGTTTATTCTAGTTGGTGTTGATTCCTTTATTTGTATATTTACCTCAAATATTGCTAGAGATTCGGTTTTAAATGGAGGTCCTTGGAGCATAGCTGGCAGGTTAATTGGGCTTAATAAATGGACCTCTTCCTTTGATCTGAACTCTATGGAAGGTTTTTTTATTCTGGTTTGGGTTAGACTTCCCAACCTCCCTTTGCTATATTGGGATAGCAAAAATATAATTAGAATTGCCGGTATGATGGGGAGACCGATATGGCTTGATGATTTTGCCAATACATGGGGTAACATTAGTTATGCTAGAATATGTATTTGTTTAGATCTCAGCAAGCAACTTCCTAAAGGCATTTGGATTCAAAGAATTAATGGTAGATTTTTTCAACCATGTGATTTTGAGGAAATCCCAACTCTCTGTTTTGACTATGGGAAAATTGGGCATACTAAGGATGCCTGTTCTGATCATCGTGTTCCTGTGAAGCAAATTCTGGAAACTAGTCAAGGTGTTCAGTCAGCACAGAAAATTTTAAAGTGCCTCAAGATTCAGTAGTTGATCCTGATGTTTTATCCCGTGAGGCAGATTCTTTACCTTGGGTGGTGGTTTAGAGAAAGAAGAAACCTGTTGCCAAGAAAAATGTTGCAAGGGTTGCTCCTATTAAAAATACTGATGTGAAGAATGTTGTTCAGCAATGGAGAGTGAAAGGATCAGAATTCTCTATTGGAGAAAATAGTGGAGGAAAATAAATTATGAAAAGGAAATCACATGACTTCTTATCTAAAAATACTCAACAGCATGTTGGTATCATCTTTAAGGAACCTATTGTTGAAAAGAATTCATTATTGATTCAATCTTCTGGTTCTTTAAAAGGAAAAGAAATTCAATCAGATTTTATCAAATCGGAACATTTTGAAAATTATGAATAGGAGTTCGGTTTAAATTTTCTGGTTGATAGGGGTAAAAAAGTTATTGGAGGGGGCATTTCGCCTCTTCTATTAACAAAATGAATCCAATAATTGTTTGGAATTGTCGTGGGGCTAAGAAGCGATCCACGACAAACTATGGCCATCATCTTCATGATGTACATAAACCTTCTTTTGTTGCACTTGTTGAGACTAAGGTGGAAGGATTAGACATAAATGAAGTGAATAAGATGTTTAGAAAACATTGGGATTTTCACTGTCTTGCTTCGAAAGGGAGATCTGGAGGCATTATGATTTTTTGGAATGTCAAAAGCTTTTCTTTCCAGGTTGTTCAGGAGATGGAGCAATGCATTTTAGGAAATTTATCAAATAACAAAGGAAGTTCCTTTTGTATAGCCACGATTTATGCCAGCTCTTCTATTGCAGGGAGGAGAAGTTTGTTGAATTTTATTCAGCAATACTGCAATAAGGAGGTGCCTTTGATTGTTGGAGGAGACTTCAACTGTGTGTTAAATCAAGATGACAAGAAGGGTGGTAAGCCTTTTATCTTTAATTCTATGGCTCAAGATCTTTGGGATTGTATGGTTAGCTGTGACTTACATGAAACTAAATTTGTGGGTCCTAAATTTACCTGGACTAATAATAAAGATGGTGCTAATAAAATTTGGGTGAGACTTGATAGATTTTTGATAAACTTTGCTTCTCTTCAAGTTTTGCCTAGTGTTGTTACTCATCATCTGGCTAGAGTGGCTTCGGACCATGCCCCCATCTTACTAAAATTATTTGAAAATTCTGTCCCTTTGAAGCCACTTATTAGATTCGAAGATACTTGGTTATCGTATCATCATTCTAAGAGAATTGTCATGGCTAAATGGAGAGGGAATTGCACTGGATTTGTTGCGGAGGTGTTGAATTACAAATGTAAGATAACTCTTACATCATTGTTTTTCTGGAGTAAAAATAAACTCAAGGAACTGAATGATAGCAAATTACAACTTGAAATTGATCTGTTAAACCTCCATAATTTGGATTGTTCGGCTCTGGGACTTAGTCAAGCACAGATCAATGAAATGAAGGAGAAAGCTATTTAATTTGCTTCAATCGGTCTTGGCTAGAATCAATACCTGGTGGGTTCAAAGAGCTAAATGTTAGTGGATTGTAGAGGGAGATAGGAATTCTTCTTTCTTCCAATCGGCTGCTTCTTGTAGAAGAAATACTAATAGATTTTCCTTTTTATAGAATCAGGAAGTCCAACTGTTAGATAAAGAGGAAGATATTACAGCTGAATTGCTTCATTTTTTCAATAATAAAAAGGTTAGCAAGCAGATCTCGTTGGAGAACTGGCCTTATTTGAAGGGACTTCATGATGATAAGCAAATTCAGAGTTTGAAACAAATGGTTACTAAAGAGGAGGTGGTAAGAGCTATGTTTAATCTTTATGCTAACAAGTCTCCGGGTCTGGATGGTATTACAGCTAGCTTCCTTAAAATTTTCTGGGACGTTGTGGGAAAGGATGTTGTGGAAGCCATTCTGGAAGTCTTTACTTCTAGAGTTATGCCGCGGGAGTGGAAGGACACTCTTATGATTCTAATTCCTAAATCATTGAATGTTGATTGCCCTTCTAAGTTTAGACCAATTAGCTTATGCCATATGATTTACAAGGTGGTTGTTAATGTTCTCTTGGAAAGAATTAAGCCATTACTTTCAAATTTAATTGATGATTAGCAAGCTGCATTTGTTCCGGGTAGAGCTATTTATGGCCATTGTTTGATTGTTCAAGAAGTAATGGATAAGTTTAGAAGATCAAAATCTAAGGAAGGCTTGTATTCAATAAAGATCGACAAGGAACAGGCTTATGATAGCATGAGCTGGGATTCTTTATCTAAAATTATGCAAATCCTTAAATTTCCTTCTAATTTCATTGATTGGGTTTTACTTTGTGTTTAGAATGCTCATTTTTATCTCTCTTTTAATGGGAAGATAACAGATTTGATTCAAGGGTGTAGGGGACTTAGGCAAGAATGCCCCCTTTCACCTTACCTTTGCATCTTACGTTCTGATTTGTTATCAAAAGCTATTGGACAATTTGGTGGTGATGAGATTGGTATATCTCTCAGTCGGTCAGGGCCTAAAGTTAGTCATTTGCTTTATGCAAATGACATTTATCTCTTCACTAGAGCAATCTTCGGCCTTTTGAGGAAGTTGAAGGAAATTACTAATATGTATTGTTCTTGGACTGGGCAAAGAATAAATACATCTAAATCTATGATCATGATTAGTAAGAGTACTCCTCGTTGGAAGCATCACAGGTATTCTAAGCTTATGGGCATGCAGAGAGTTAATTCCTTTGAATATTTGGGTCTTAACTATTCTCTTTCTAGAACTAAAGCTTCGGATTTCACCAAGGTGATTTCTAAAGTCACCAATTTGGTTAATGCTTAGCGTTCTAAGAAGTTATCATTTACAGGAAGAATTACTCTTATTAAATCTACCCTTTCATCTTTGATTAACTACCATCTTGCTCATATTAAAGTTCTTGTTGCTATTTTAGAAAAGATAGAGAAACGGTGCAGATCTTTCTTATGGCAGTTTTCTGTTGACCATAGGAGCATTCACTATGTGAGTTGGAAGAAGGTTTGCTTGCCTTACGACCAAGGTGGACTGGGGATAAATTCATTTCGACGCTGGAGTGGTCCTTTAAGGGCGTGGTTAGCTTGAGATTTTATACATAATCCTTCTAATATGCATAATGTTTTCCTCCGTTATGTTTATGGTAATTCGTTGGACGCTGTAATCTCGAGAGCTGGGAGTTCTTGGAAGATATTACAGGATGGCTGGAAAGCTCTAAAATTTGCTATCAGATGGAAGATTGGAAAAGGAACGTTGGTCTGTATTTTGAAGGATGTGTGGATTCTAGACACTAGATTATTGTCTTGGCCTTTATTCTTTAATGTTTCAATTAATGAGGACGATAAAGTAGATGAATTAATACATAATGGTTTGCTGGAATGAAGAATTGCTCATGTAGTTGTTTGGTCCAATTCTTTCTGTTGAAATTAAAGGAGTAAAAATTTATCAGGATATGGAATTAGACAAACCGGAACTGATCCAGTCTACGGTTTCTTTGGACGTTCTGTTACTAAGCAAGCTTTTCGTTCTCAGTTATGTAAGGTGGATTGGAGATTTAATTGGCTACAGAAGGTTAAATTGCACCCAAGGGAATTTATGATTTGGTGGAGAGTTATTCATGATGCAATTCCAACTCAAGATTGGTTGGTTCGCATAGGATTAAAGGATTTAGATCAATGTATTTTGGGGTTGCAATGAGAAGGAGGACATTTATCATATTATGTTCAACTGTAAGGTTTCTTTGGAGGTGTTTGAAGTTCTCAAACAGTGGGGCTTTCCTCTACCAACTTGCTTGGTTCGGGGTAAGGTTGGTTGTCCCAATCAGCAGAAAACAAAGCAGTGTGTGATTGAATTCTCTCAAAATGACTTGCTTTTCTTAAAATCTATCCATCTCATTTGGTTAAATAGAAACGAGAAGAAGCATGGTAAAAAATGGGCTACACCTTTGATGGTTGCAGCTAATATTATTGGAAACCTCACAGTGGTGAATCTTTCAACCCTTAAGAAGCAATGGGACACTATTCGGGTCTACCCGAATGGTTGTAGTTGGTATCCTCCCCCTTCGAATTGGTTTAAAGTCAACATGGATGGAGCATTTAAGAAATAGTTTCTGCATGTGTGGGAATTATTGTTAGAGATTCCAATGGCAAGGTTTTGGTGGCTGCTGGTAATCAAATTAGACATTGGGATGTAGCTTACATTGAGCTACAAGCTATAGATCTTTTAAAGAAGGTGCTTGATGCGAAGATTTTGGGAGCTACAGGCATCATCACTGAAGGGGACAATAAATCAAACATGGAGTGGCTTTACAAGAACGTCCAACTCGGTAAGTGGAAATGTAATTCTTTGGAGTTTGATCTTTCTTTTGTTAAAGATTTTAATCATGTAATCTTCAATTTCATGCCTAGAAGATTTAATAGGGCTGCTGACTTTTGTGCTAAACTTGTTTTGTCCTCCTCTATTTTGTGGATAGAAGAGCAAGATTTTAGTTCTTTAGCTGATTTTGTGAATATCCTTAAGGAGGATGCTTCTAAACCTCATTAGGGAAGCCTTTGTATTTTTTTCTTTAGTTTAATAAATGCCTTTTATTGGCTTTGTTTAAAAAAAATCTTGATAAATGAGTTGACGAATTCTATGGATAGCACTGACGACTCCAACAATGAACTTCAATAAATTTGATAATATTTTGAACAATATTATTAAACTGGAGGGAGGGCACACCGACATTTTTTTTATAATAACAATAAAAAAACAATAAATTTGTTTTAAATTGATTTATTTCAATCAAATACCAACAAAACTCAAGACATTTTTTTTTCAAATACTACAACTTCCAAACATGAGAAATTATTCTATGCGGAGTCCTGACGCAACTCTACATCTGGAGTTGAATAAGGTGCAACCATATCAGCAATATCGAGTCACGATACACAACAAAACAATGACATGACATTGAAATAATTAATATCCAAACAACCCTCAGATATTCATACTATCACTATTTTATTTATACAACCCTACAAATTTGTAATTAGCACATAGATGGACTCATTGGAACTCATATATACTTTAGGAAAAAAAAGAGGATGGACAGTCTCTTCTCTGCGGCAAATTATTGGGTCAAGTGATCGAACCCATCTCTGCGTTCGGTCGCCAATAGAAAGACGACATCTGTCAGGCATTTTATTAATTTAATATCTTTGCTTTATGTCTTGTCAGCCCGAGCGACCCGACCCAGTAACCCAATTTATTTGAATTCCGGAAAATAAAGAAAGGAAACGCCGTGTATTTTCTTTTCAAGCAACATTTACACTACTACTCCAGCTCTGGTAAGCGCTCTCGGATTCCTCCAATACATTCGGTTCTGCAATAGCTTCTTCCCGCCGGAGGTAGATGACGAGATTGTAGAAGATCATCATTCAGAAAGAGGTATGGTTGCGCCTAACTTGTGTTTTACTTGCGCTTTTGTTGCGTTTAAGTTATATGTTAAATTTTAGGGTTTAGTTATAATTTTACCTTTGTTTGTTTAATCTAATGTTCAAATATTTATTTTCTGAATTTCAAGCTTCTCTTCACAAATGGATTAAATAAATGATACGAAAGGTTTACGCTTTTTGCTAAATTTTAGGGTTTAGTAATAATTGTATAACTAGCATTTATGTTCAATGTGATGTTCAAATGTTTTTTTTTTTGAATTTCAACCTTCTTCATAATTGGAAGAGACAAATGAAGCAAAATAATTATGAAATGTATACTTGCGCTTTAGTTGTGCTCTAGTTGCGCTTCAGTTGCGCTTTTGTTGCGTTTTTATCTGAATTTTTTTTATTTTTATAGATGAAGATGCCGTATCAAAGGCCAGTAACATCTAGATGCTATGTTACCACTTTTCAAAAATATTGTGATGCTTTTATCAAGATTATTGATGATGAAATTGAGCAGACGTTAAAGAATCTGAACATTCATCAATTTTTTAAGTTCCTCGCATTACAGCAGTGCATACCACTTCTGAGGTTCTAAAATTTTGGAGTCCTGTTAATGAAGGCTTCATCGTCCTTGATCATTTATTGAAATTCACTTCTGACAAGGTTGACTTGTTGATAGGTAATATTTTGACTATGGATATATTTTTTAACTTTAACAACTGAAATTTTCTAACAGGTTTGTCTAATAGAGACATTGATATCAAATGAAGGATTGATCTTCTAAATGGACCTCTAATAACTGAAATTAAAATAAAAATGTCAAAATTAGACAGATTAACTGATAATGCTACAAAATTAAAGACCTTTATTATATTTTTGTTATCTAACATATTCTTTCCACTAAACAACCATAAAACCCCTAGAAGACTCACATCTGTTGCAAGTAATTTAAGTGAGTTCACTTCTATTAATTGGGCTTCATGTATAAGGAACTTCCTGATCGGGGAATTCAACACAATTTTTGAGAAGTTTCAAATACAAAGACCATTGGGTTATATCAATAGATTTTTTCCTTATTCTACTGATAAGTTTCCACTCCTACTGGTTATTCTTCCATCCATAATGCTTTTTAATGTTAACTTTTAATATCTTATGTTTGACATTATACAGATTTAGTTTTTGGAACACTTTTCTTTGAATAAACCATCCGATACATAACTAAGATCGCGTTTTCTAAGATGGGAGGGGTATACTGAATTATACATTACTCAAGAGAATGCTGCAAAATCATTTAAATTTTTAAAGAAAAATGAGGTAATTTTTACTTGTAAATGATGCAAATTATTTATGGTTGCGCTTTATGAAAATAATACATTTTTTATTTTTGTAGATTTTTTTTTTGTCTTGAGAATGTTTGTAATGAAGAAGCCGAAAAATACGGGGTTGAGATTAGTGCTATACAAAACTTGAAAACCCAGCCAGGGCATGTACCCCAGAAAATTCAGTCACCCCAGAAAGTTAAGTCACCCGCAAGGAAAAAATTCACACCACCCCACCTCCCTCTCCCCCTGATTCTCCTCATAAAGAGCTACCAGAAAGTTCACCTCCGCCGCCAACTCAACCTTCTACGCGTCCTCCTACTGAAAAAATTTACTGTGAAAGAACATCTTCTATTGGTGATTGTGAAAGAACATCTTCTATTAGTGATTATGGAATAAATCTTCTTTAGGTGGTTGTGGAATAACATCTTCTTTAGGTGGTTCTAAATGATGAATAGCTGTAGTTTTCACTGATTTTAGGAAGGAGAAAGAACTAGATATAGACAGCTTTTCTGGATTATGATCACAATTCATTTGAAATTAAATAAATTTGTAGTTTAGGGAGTCTTGATCTGCTTGCAGTTTCTCCACAATATCTTCAAGACGATCAAATCTAGCTCCCAAATTCTCTTCAATTTTATTCAACGTCTTCTGAAATAAACTTGAATTAAGAGATTAAACGAATTTGGAAAGAAGAGAATTACCTCATGTGGTGCTTTGCACATCTTTTCAAAGTTTTGGAGCACATTTTTGTGCATTTTTCTTTGGTTGGGCTTATTTTGTGCCTCTTTTTCACTTTGCAAATTTTTGCGAATTGTGTCTTCTTTACTTTTTGCTGAGGTCAGACAGAAGTACTGAGTCACCCCAATCCACTGTTCTGAGAAGAGCAGGAGGGGCGAGATCTTTTCGCCTTATATCCTGCTATTTGAAATGAATAGGCAGGAAGTTGGCTTACTTGGTAGAGAGGGCCTGACAGAGCACCTGGCAGGAACTCCTCGCCTTTTTCTTTGAGTGTCCGGTGGATAAGTTGGCACAGGTATATGTGAAGGAGATTGTCAGATTACATGGTGTGCCTAAAGTGATTGTATCTGATCGAGATGGACGGTTTACTTCCAGACTTTGGAAGGGTATTCAACAAGGTTTGGGTACGAGGTTGCATTTCAGTACGACTTTTCATCCGCAGACTGACGGGCAGTCTGAGAGGACTATTTAGGTACTGGAAGATCTTCTGAGGTTATGTGTTTTTGACTTTGGAGGAAGCTGGGAAGATCATATCCCTTTGATAGAATTTGCTTATAATAACATTTTTCAGTCCAGTATTGGTATGGCACCTTATGAAGCTTTGTATGGCCGGAAGTGTAGAACTCCTTTGACTCTGACTAAGGTAGGAGATAGACAAGAAATGGGTGCTACATTTGTGGACGAAACTGTTATGAAAATCAACTTGATTAAAGAAAGATTGAAAGCTGCACAAGATCGACAACAGAAATATTACAATCAGAAGTACATGCTTGTTGAATTTTAGATTGGTGACTTTGTGTATGTCAAAGTCAGTCCAATGAAAGGAGTCAATAGATTTGGAAGAGTGAGTAAGCTCAGTCCAAGATATGTTTGACCTTTTGAATTCTTGGAAAGGATTGGTAAGTCTGATAGAAGATGTTCTTCCACTACATCCCAAAGAAGATCTTATTCCACAACCACCCATACAAGATGTTCTTCCATCTCCACCATTGACCAAAGAAGACGTGCCACCACCAACAGAGAGTTCATCAAAGCACATCATTCAAAAAAGAAAAAGAGAAGATGAAAAAAATAGAGAGATCATCAAAGCACATCATACCATATGTAAAAAAGAAGAACAAAGATGTTATCTCTGTTGATAATATAAAAATTGAGCCACGACCTGCAATGCAAATTATGGATTATCCAGGGAAGCCTTTTCTCACAGAGCAGCAACAATATTTTATGAATGAATGTTTCGGAAAATTTGATAAAAAATAAGTTAATTTGCGATTTACTTGCGATTCACTTGCTCTTTTACTTGCGCTTTAACATTATATTATTTTTTTGTTGTAGGGATGACGTAATATTTACAGCTGGAAACATAGAAATTAAAAGAGCAGATATTGACTTTCTGCTCACAAATGATTGGTTAGCAGATAACCATGTTGATGCTTTTACTTTTTTTTATTAGAGCAGAGTAGGATAATGTCAGAGAATTTTTAACGTTACTTGTACATTTCTCCATTGTACATGGTAAGTATAAATAATATTTTAATCCTTTTTCACATTTTTTTCCTTATATACTAAATTATTGCAGGTATACAAGTCATACAAACAGGAATATCAAATTTTTATCCAACACATTAATCCCGTTTCTATTAAAGAAAGCAAACTTATTGTTCAACCCATAATTTTTGAAAAGTATTGGGTTCTTCTTATAGGAAAATTGAAGGAGAAAGTCTGGAAAATATATGATTCCTTACTAAATCCTGAACACAAGAATATTTGTTATACAGTTGTAAGTGAAATCCATATGTTAAGTTAAATCCATATAATTATGTTTCCTTACCTAATATACTTATAAAAGGTTTTATTTGTACAGATAAATTATTTGCATAAGGACACTGAATGATGCTTTTTAAGCGATATAACAAAATGAAACTTACAGGTGGTTCGTGGACTTCCAACTCAATCAAATGATTACGATTGTGGAATATTCGTTTGTAAATACATGGAGAAAGCCGTGCAACGAAAAAAAATAGACTGTAATGCTTATAAAGATTGACAAACGCATATGCCAAAATTTAGGACAAAGTTAACATATTTTCTTTTTCTTACAACAAAGAAGTAAATACTCTGTAACTTATTGTAAATATTGTCCATGAATTCTAAATGTACATTTTATTATGTTATTATATAATTTTTGATTGTTGTGTAATATGTGCATATTATGTAATTTCTAACAAAGCGAAACTATAGCGCAAGTAAAGCGCAACTAAAGCGCAACCATAGTGCAAGTATAGCGCAACCATAGCGCAACCATAGCGCAACCATAGCACAACCATAGCGCAAGTAAAGAGCAAGTTAAGTAGATTTTTAATATTAGAAGTAATGAAAGCATGATTCATATACAAAATTTTATTACAATCAATAAATGAAATCATCAACTCCAAATAAATATTATTACAATGCAAATTTATTAAATTCCAACTCCGAAGAAATGAAATCCATCATCAATTCGGTGTATTCAACTCCAGGTTGGCATGATTGTATGTCGGTTATAAATTTCTCACTGAAACATTCAAGCATGCTTGAAAAGTTCATCTGTGTTGAAGAAGGTTCATCCATTCCACCAAAGGTTTCTTATCTGTTAGAAACTAGAGTTTTAGTCTTAAGATTATGAATTAAATAATTAATAAGTTATTAAAAACTTACTCTTAGGCCGTTTCTTCTTCTCGCAATGGCTTTTCAGTCTTACATTTGATATGCCTTTGGGTCTACGCTTTAGAGGATCTTTCAAATTAGCACTTCAACCTTAGAAACTAGCAACATCCTTCTGATTTCTTTTTTTTGCCACCAAGAATTAAGTATAATTTTCGATACATGTCTTGCAATGAGGAAAGAATAACCTCCTCTGCCTCCTCATTCCCTTGAGCTTCTATGCTCATTTGGTATGCAAACCTGCTCACTTGATTTCTGAATATGAATCCCCTACCATTTTGGTAATTATTACTTCTTTGAGAATTAAGCAAGTAACCTGAATAAAAAACTTGTCGAGCCCTTGCTGACCAACGAAGTAATAAGTACTTCTCAGAGAATTTAGCCATATCCAACTGTTTAAAAACCCTCAAACAATGAAAACACAACAATCCCATGGTTTCACACTTCTTACAGCTGCATTGAATGTTACATTCTATTGCATCAAATTGAACAACCTAATGATGATTTTAATTCTTTTTCTCTATATAGTTGACTAGAAACTTTGAAGAATCAGTCGAGACAAAATCTATACTCATTTCTCTCACAACCTTTATAAATTCTTCCTCAAAAATTGAATATATTTTTCTTGAGTAGAATCTAGCAGCTTAATTAAATATTGAGCTGTTCTTTATCACGGGAACAATTTTAGATTGACTGCATTTGTAATCCTCATCCTGCTCATTTCGCCTCTAATTCATCAGTACCTTTTCCAACCCAAAAAAACAATCAATTAATGAACTTGTTGGCTTAGAAATGCCACGACACACATTAGTAGTACACTCACTACGCTGCGTTGATAAAATGCCCAGGCAAAAACAATCCTTGTTGAAAGCAGTTGACCACTTTCTCCTTATCTTATAAAGATCCTGCACCATTCATGGATATGAAGATTCCCTTCCTTGATCATTTCATCCCATGCTTCCTCAAACACTTCCTCAAAAATCACACTACCTCATACACTTATAGAAGAGTCCTCTAACTTTATTATTACTATTGTATATGAAAACTTTTGATGAAACCTTTTTAAAGATGTGCCATTGGATTAATCTATGACGAGTGTGAGGTAATGCAACTTCTATGGCCTTGGCCATAGCTTGGTCCTGATCAGTGAATATTGTTGTTGGATATTTATTACACATTATTCGTACAAATATTTTAAACAACCATGTAAAACTTTCAATTATTTATTCTGACAAAAAAGCAACCCCAAACAAAATATTCTGTCAATGATTGCTAACACCAACAAATGGCGCACAAATAAAATTATACTTGTTCAGCCTGTAACTAGTATAAAAAATCAACACATCTCCAAAATATTCATAATCTATCATGCTTCTGCCATCAACCTAGAAAAAAATTTAAAAATATATCATGATCATCATATTGAACATCCCATGCGAACATGTGGTCCTCAACTTGTCGATCTTTAAATAATTGAATCAAAGAATTATTGTCACTAATTTCAATCCTTGCTCTTTTCTCATTCTGAATAAAATTGTAGGCATCCCTCTTAGAGAATCCGACATTCTCACATCCACCAACTTCCTCTATAAGGTAGGCATATGCATCAACGGTTCTAATCCCTGCAGTTGTCATCGATTTTAGGACGGAAGCTTTTTCCTCAACAACATTCCTACATGATCTCAAAAGGTGTCGGTCGGCTGGGCTAGCTAATTCATGGTTGTGGGATTCAATAAATCTTTTGACATGCCAGTAACCATCTTCATCTGTGACAAACCTCACCATGGCTGGACAACCAGTTCTGACATTTGGTCTAGTGAATATCTTTCTTGAATTAAGATCATTACTTTTCTTGAAATCAGCTTTTGAATAAACAAAGTCCTTCGATTTTATCTTCTTAGAATTTGGCCAAAAACTGTGATGATCATTTCGGACGCTAAAGCCATTATCGTGAGCATAAGTGAAAAAACATTCATATGCTTTTGTCTCATCTTTATAAACAGTCTGAAATGTTAAAGCGCAACTAAAGCGCAAGTACAGCGGAACTAAAGCACAAATAAAGCACAAGTAAAAGAGCAAGTGAAGAGCAAGTAAAGCGCTAGTAAATATCAAAGTTCTGTTTTTTTATCATCTTCATCCTAAAAATAATAATGAAAGATAAGCAAAAATATTAGAGCTTTTTTTACATTTCCAACAAAAAAAATTTAGACAACCTACGCCTTTTTTTCTACGGCGATGAGATTAAAACTGGCTGTTTACAACTTTCTAACTCGTTTTTCCAAGAAACTTGCCGATATGTTGAAACCAGAGGAATTTCCAGCTAAGTTAGGTTCCGATTCCGATTCATGCACCAGCCCTTCCGATTCATGCATCCTTTCCGATTCATGCATCCTTTATGATTCATGCACTCCCTCTTCCACCTCCCTCTTCGTTGAGCAGTCATTTATTCTCTGCAATTTTCTGGCTCGTTTTTTCTTCTACAACAGTAGATATTTATGTCTTTTGCGGGTTTCAAATTGCAAAAAAAAGCGACAAATGCTTAAAAATTCACCTAAATTGGGTTACTGGGTCGGGTTGCTCGGGCTGACAAGACATAAAATAAAGACATTAAATTAATAAAATATCTGACAGATGTAGTCTTTCTATTAGCGATCGAATGCACAAAGATTTGGCCGAAGAACCGCGTGGAGATTCGACCACCTCACCCAATAAAAATTTGCAACCTTCGGCTTGCGCTGGAAAGACTAGCCTCCCTATATAAATCCTTCCTAGCGCTAGCTTATCCCCTTCGAGCCTCCTGAGCCGCGAACAATCCTACCTAGCGGAGATCAAGAGAACTGAGCATCCGGAGCAAGGAGGCGGCTTGAGTCCACTATCATACCGGATTTCTCTCTTGTACTTCTAGCCTCCAAGTCATCTTCTGAGCCTTGTACTCGCCACAATACTCAGCAAATCTTCTCCCCTGAGTTTTTAAACATACCCCCATCCGCGTCCAATCTCCGAGTCAAACTCGGTATTTGCATGGTATTGGTCCCAGAGCGGTCATTTTTTCAAAGCACTTCCGAACTATCCGCTGCGTCGTTTCCGACGGTTAGCTCTACGCCGCCGCAGCTAGGTTGAGGAGATAGTTTCCAGGATTTCTTCGGCAAGCCCTCTCTCAGCCCCTGCACTTCCCTCCGCTGCCGTTTCCGACTTTCTGAAGGTTGAGCTTAAGCCCTCAGTGTTCGGCTTGCCGAAGGAGCTTACGGCGCCGCAGAAGATTGTGGATACTTTGCCGCCGCCGGCAAGGCTTGCGAGTTACGTTGTGTTTACCGGGGCAGCTCTGGCTGCGGGGTTTGGATTAGGGTTTCGCTTTGGGGGCAGCCAGGCTACGGGGATCGGAGGAGCTGCTGTGCTCGGCGTTGCTGCTGGGGCTGCCGTATATAGTATTAATTCGAGTGTTCCGGAGGTTGCTGCGTTGAATCTGCATAATATTGTGACTGGTTATGATGATCCTACGGAGCTGAAGAAGGAGGATGTTGAAGCCATTGTTGAAAAGTTAGTGGGAGATGTATTGGTTTCTCTTTTCAATTCTACATACTAAAGGTTAAAAAAAAGTTCTTGTTTTATGTTGTTAGGAGGGCGTGTCATTGGGGCCTAAGTTAAGCTAACAACCCCAAAGCTTTAGGCAATGGGTAAGAACCACTATTAGCATATTAAAAATCTAATTCTTCTTTCACGTGTAAAGTGGGATTGTTCTTCACTGTCACATGCATCTCAATATTTTCCCAATCACATCAGAGTTTTTCACATCAGCCATTATTCCTTCATAAATGAAAGTTTTTCAATACCATAAAGTGTCATACACAAACAGCTCGTCCAACTATGTAGAGCTTGTGGTTGAGTTATGATGTAGTTGATTAGTGGAAGAATTAAACCTGCTAGATGAAACACCCAAATTTGAGAAACAAACTAAGCTCAAAGCTTCAAATCATATAATATTCATCATCTCTCATTCTCCCTTACTACAACTATATGTAACCTTGTAATAGAAGATTCTAGAAACTAAAAGAAAACATGTAATAAAAAGGTATGCCAGTCCTTATGCTAATTATAACTAGGATGTTCTTACATCATACTCCCCCTTGCGTTAGAAGAGCTCGACTCCGTCGAGATAATAAGCGCGTTATCAAGAGGTAGGTAGGTATAAAAATCATAACCAGATCCCTGGATCAAAGATTCCGCGTCTTTCAACAAAAGCACCATCTTTCCCTATATTTTCCAAATGCCACATTTCATTGTTCATTAGTGGAGGATGGTGTTTTTTTGTATGATTCTCTACGGTGATGCTTTATTAAAAAGACTTCACCTGTTGCCTCTCGAATTCTTTCTTCAACAATTTACTAAACCACTGACATGCACTTTCTTGCTTTCCATTATGTATAAGGTGGAATTACGACAGTCCAACTAACATAATCTTTTTGAGGCATCAATTCAAATAAACTGATCGATTCCTCTGTACATCCTCTTTTTGAGAAACTCATCACTATGGAAGTCCAAGAAATAACATTCTTCTCTTGCATTGAATAAAAAAATGCATAGGCCATCGAGCTGCAAGTAAAAACATCCCTGAAAACCATGCCTTTGAAAACTTGAACTGCCTTTTCGATTTCACCAACTCTCAAATAACCACTAATCAAAGCATTCAAACCATTTGGATCCCGCAAACGTGGTGGCATCATCTCATATACTTCTTCAGTTTGCAAAAGCATTCCTCTCCTGGAAAAAACAGTGGTCATTGTAGCATAGGTTATGCTATTCTTGTTAGGCATTACAGAGAATAGCTCATAAGACTGGAGATATCGCTAATGTCAGCATAAGGCATTAGTATAGTAGTCCAGGAAATGAATGACATCACGGAAGGGCATGTTATCAAAGATAGAGCAAGCTTCATCAAGATCTCCTTCTTTTCCTCTTTGTGTGATTTGGAAGTTTAAGAACGCACATAGATTGCTAGGTTTCCTTGCTTGGGGAATTGGTTGGCATTGCAAGTTGTGGCTATAAGTTATGTAGTCTGTTGTAACTGGACCGTTAAACCCATCATAAATTATGATGGAGAGCTAGTTGTGCTTCTCTAATATCACAAAATGAACAAGATCCTCCCCTGCTCTCCCCGGTGCCCAGTGTCTGCACTCAAAAAGGGCTAAGGACAAGTATGTTTTGGAGAGCATTTGAGTATCTCAAACACATAAAGCAGTAATTTTACGGAACACATCGAATGCTTCAAGTGATCGGCTGCATTTGAACAAACTGTAAATAATGGAAATCTACAGATGGGGGTTCTTCAAGTTAACATTCTCAAAGAGATGAGATGCATCGCATGCGGACGAGGTCTCATGCGTGGTTTTGATGGTAATTTGGAGGTGGGGTCGCACGGATGGTACATAATCTAGAGGCAGAATGAGTCAGAGCGGACCTAGTGGCTGGAGATGCGGGAGTGGGATGCGAGCGAAAGACAGGAGTGAAGGCGCGGAGGTTGTGTGAAACGGAAGCGGAGCTCTTGTCGAATTTGTGCATGAGGCAGAAGGGCACAAGGTTTGGGCGAGTAGTGGTGGGCGGATCACAGGTTTGTTCGCAAGAGAAAGCGGAGGCAAGCTCAAAATTGTGTGTTTTGACAAAAGTAGTGACGGCTGCTTCGTCGGGTTCTAGATTGCAATCGTCGTGTCTGTCTCTCTCTGTCGGAAAAACAAAATATTGTTTATTCTGCATTGCAGATCAAAGGGCCGATCGACGAGTTCTACATCGCGAGAGCGGTTTGGGAGCGGGAGCGGTTTGGGAGCATGAGCGGAAGCATAAATTTATCCCCCTTCTTTTTTGGCATTGATCGTGGTAGACCGCCCATTTTATTTGGCGTCGGTCTTCATTTATGGCCTATTTTGATGAGGACATAGACATCAGTAGGAGATTCTGGAATATCTATCATCGGAAGCATCGCAGAGCGACGACCTTGATCAGAAGACTTTATTTTTATTTTGTATTTGTGTTTCTTTTATTAGTTATGACGATTGTACCCTTTATTTGTTTGTGTTTGAGTTGTAGGACCGAGGGCATTCTTGTCTTTCTTTTCTAATTGTTTGGAGGCCTATATATAATGTCCTCATCTTGTATGAGAGGATAATGAATATTGAATGAAATTTTGTTTTCTTTGCTTAATCTCTAAGTGAGCTCATGAGAGGAGATACCCTAGGTGGGTGAGAGCAATACCCGTCAACCTTCGATGGATTACAAGGTTCGTGGCTCCATTCTTTTCTTTTCTAATTTCATTCTACTTTCATCTTCCCTCTTAGCCCCTACCCGCCGTCCTTCCAAACCCCCCATCCCCTTCCCTCTTCCCAAAAACCGAACCCCACCCAACACCTCACCCTTGTGCAGCCGGCCTCCCCTCACCGTCCACCACCAACCCCACCCAACCCCTCACCACCGGCCTCCCCAAGCCCTACAAGCCGTCGGCCATTAACCCACCGCCCAAGGATTTTGAATTTCAAATTTCAAAATCATCCATAATTACTTTCCTTAATTGCTTCCTCATTAATTTGGAAAGTTGCTTCATTTAGATTCAAATTCAAATTTGAATTCTAAAACTTACCCTATTAATAACGTATATTAGAAAATATCCTTAACCCATCAAAATCTGAAATCAATTTCAGATTTAATGGCAATCCTCAATTAAATCCTGTTCGGGCCCACATATTAAATGCAAACACCTCAAATCTCCCCTCATGTGGCTGGTCCCCTCTCTAGCCCTTTCTCTCTCCAATTTTTGCCACCTAGACCCTCATTAAATTCCCATTAAACCCCCATTGGCTGCCGCCCAATCAAGCCACCTTTATTGGAATTAATTTGAATTTCAAATTGAAGATTCAAATCCCTCCCAACACCATGCATGCTGCCGGCCCCTCCATGGGATCTCCCTCCTCTCTCCTAATTAATCTCCCTCCTCTCTCCTATTTAATCTCCCTCCACTTGAATATGATTTTTAAATTTCAAATTCTTACTTCCATTTTCCCGTTTTACTAAAATCTAAAACTAATTTTAGATTTTGTATTACTTTCCCTCTCCAAACCCAAACCCTAACTCCACCAAAAGCAAGACCCTCTTCCCTTAGCTGCCCCTTCTTCATTCCCACCTATTGGAAACCTTTTTGCCTCATGAACTACACTCTAAGAAAGAGGAAGGCCTCCCTCCATCAACAACCCCTTGACTAGTGCATGGCCGATCCGGATTAGGATTGTGGATTCCTCTACGACAATCAAAGTTTAGTCAATATTCATCAATCCACCTTCTTCAACCTCAATCCATAAGTGGATAACTCCGTAGAAGATCACATCAATCACACCTTATTTCACGTTGGCGTCATCAATTGAAGAGCATCTACCATCCGGAAGTCGGCGGAACATTTGGTACCCACCCACGTCTTTTCCCTCTTTGGCAAACTTTCGTTGGCTACTACCATAGGTGTCTTCTCAACGCTGGTGGCATCGCTTGGTTTGTTAATATTCTTTTCCGCTAACCCTATCAGACGAGCTTGAGTGAGGGAAACTCAATGTGACTTTTCTATTTGTTAAGTGTGGGATCTCTTGTTTACAATATTTAAGTTTATTTTTATGATTGAGATCATTCTCAAGTGATTGTTATTCTATCTTGTAATTGATTGCCTTTACATTATTGATGGCATTAAGTCTAAGCATCTAATCTTGTGAAACATTAGTTTATATTGCAAAGCTTAAGTCAATTTCTTTATAATCTCTACTGCAATTCCAATTGGTATCACATCATATTTTTTTTGGCTTCGACCGTCGTCGACAGCCCAGGCTCTGATATTAACTGATGTAGTAGATCAGTGGAAGAATTGAACCTGCTAGATGAAACATCCAAATTTGGGAAACAAATTAAGCTCAAAGCATCAAATTATATAATATTCATCATTTCTCATTCTCCCTTGCAACAACTATATGTAACCTTGCAATAGAAGATTTTAGAAACTAAAATAAAATATATAATAAAAAGGTATGCTAGTCCTTAAGCTAATTATAACTATAATGTTCCTACATCAAGTTACCCTTTGTCCGTGATAGAAGATGCTTAACCCATTGAAGTCACAAACTTCATCTGCTAAGTGAAGCCGGCTATACCATTAGCTTTAATTCCATATTGTATAAGGGCTGTATGTTGATTCTATAGTTGAACCACAAAGTGTCAGATGATGGCATTCGATGACTCTTGGTCTATGACAAACCCAAAATGCTATTTATAATACCAAAAAATTGTGCCTAAACTAACTAGTGGTCATATATGATACGGAAGTTTTGCTGTCATAAATTTACGATAAACCCTCTAGTCCCATCTCTTTTCAAATTCTAGCTCTGTCACTGATCACAATAGTTTTAAGTTGGGCAAAATGTCCTAATAGACAGATAATACTAATGAAAACTTTTAAATTAATAAGTAAGAACTATTATTGGTATATTAAGGATTCAATTATTATTTCTTATATGATGGCAGCTATTCTTCATTCTCATGCGGTTTTCAGCATATGGAACATTTTTTTGTTTGCTTTAGTTAGTTTTTGCCTTTGATAGAAGGGTGGTCTAAGGTCTTTAAAGCAAGTGTTCAAGATTTTAGTAAATTGAGTTTCTGTTTGTTTGTTTGTTATGTTGTTTGCATGCAAGGAGAGATCGTTTAAAAGATTGCCTTTTTTATTTTCTTGCTTTTATTATGTTCTTGGAAAGGATTTGAATTGAATTGTTTCTTCTTGTAGTTTGATACACAAATGTTGATACTCTATAGCTCTCACATTTCAATTACTGCAAGCTTCTTTCATTTTGCTTAGCTTGATGGTAAAGATGAGACCTTCAGAGAAGACTTTTTGGTTTATGAGTTTGCAGATACGGCGTTAGTAGACAAGATGAGGCCTTCAGAGAAGAATTGCGTGATTTGTATAGTAGGTATGTTGAATGAAATGGACAATTTCCTCATACATTTCATGGAATATGCTGCCGATTTCCTTATAGCTGTATATATCTACAATACCAGGACTGAATAATTGAATCTTAAAAGAAATGACCTATATGGAGTATTGAATAGGTAAATGCCTTGCTAATCTTGGCCAGTAGTTTCTTTATGAATATCTTACTAATCCGTGATTTATTTGTTAATCAAACCAATAGCCGGTTAGCTGTCTAGAAATATCATTTGGTGCTCATTCTCTTGTATTGATTTTCTAATGTTTGCTTGAATTTGTTTGGTCATCAAATTTCTATGTTGTGAAAATATAAGAATCTTAGTTTTTTTCTAGTTATACAGAATTTAATTCACTGGATTTTTTGTCCAGGTTTGTATCTTCTGTTATCCCACCTGGAGCTGAAAATCTAAAGGGCAATGAGGTCGAGGCTATCATAAAATTCAAAAATGCTCTTGGAATTGATGATCCTGATGCTGCTTCTGTTCACATGGAGGTGTGATAGATATTTCGTAGATGAAATATTTTTTTTTGTCGTTTCTCCTTGTTGTGAGCTTTTTTTTTTTGGTTGGTTCCGTAGATTGGAAGGCATATTTTTCGGCAACGTTTGGAAACAGGAGACCGCGAAGCTGATGCAGAGCAGCGTCGTGTGGGTTTCTCTCACACCTTCTTCAACTGGCATGACAGTCTTTTCAGAAGATTGAGATGCATTGTCATTCGTTAGTTATTAGTGCTGTGATCTACATGCAGGCATTTCAGAAGCTTGTTTATGTTTCCACTCTTGTCTTTGGTGAAGCATCAAAATTTCTTCTACCTTGGAAGCGTATATTCAAAGTCACTGATGCTCAGGTATCTGTCTGCTATTGGTTATCTAATGGAAAATCTATAACTACAGGAAGAAAGTATCTCATCTAGCATTTTTTTTCCCACTTGAATGACATATATGAGACTTCGGAAAATGACATACTGAATTATGGAGGCTGGTTTATACTCATATAGCTGTTAAGATCAGATCGGATCCAACGGAATTTGACCTGGAATTATATTGGTGCAAGGTTGTTTAGATTGGAAACGAGACATGAGCAAGTATGGAGAAGGATATGAATGGGATTAGGAAAACAAACTGAAACAAATTATGTCATCATCTTGCATTATAGAACGATAAAGCACTGCGTGTTTGCGTTTTTTATGTTTCATGTTGATCTTGATGTCATGGATGTTCTCACTAGACATTTGCAAGAGGATGGACCTTGGTGTATGCTTTTTGCTGATGATATTCTTCTTGTTGATAAGACTAGAGATGGAGTTGAATGTAAACTTGAATTATGGAGGTCAACCTTAGAGTCTAAAGAGTTTCGCTTGAGTAGATCTAAAACTGAATATATGGAGTGTAATTTTAGTAGCAATAGACCTAGTGAGGGGATTGTAATTTTGGACGATCAAGTCATTAATAAGAGTACACGTTTTAGATATATTGGATCTATTGTTCAGAGTGATGGTGAAATAGATGGGGATATTATTAGCATAATTCAAGTTGGATGGTTGAAGTGGAGGAATGCATCGGGCTTATTGTGCGATAGAAAAGTCCCCTCAAACTTAAGGGAAAATTCTATAAGATGGTGGTTAGACCTGCAATGCTTTATGGTGCCGAATGTTGGCCATTAAAAGAGAAGCATAATACTATGCTAAATGTTGCAGAGATGAGGATGCTTAGGTGGATGAGTGGCTTGACCCTTAGAGGTAGGATATGAAATGAGCATATACGTGAAAAGGTTGGTGTAGCTCCAGTGAAAAATAAGATTAGAGAGAGTCGCCTTAGATGGTTTGGTCACATTAAACATAGGCCTTCCGATGACCTGGTTAGGAAAGTTGAGGTATTAGATTTGACTTATATTATGAAAGTTAGAGGTAGACCTAAAAATACTTGGTTAGAAAATATTAGAAATGATATTTCTTTGTTCCCTAGATTTAAATGAGAATTTGACTTTTATCCGGACACAATGGCGAAAAAGGTTTCATGTAGCCGACCCCACGTAGTGGGACAAAGGCTTGATGTTGTTGTTGTTGTATGTTGATCTTGATATTTATGTAAGAACTTGTTGAATATTAAATCATGGATCAACATGTTGATGACAATGATGACACATAATAAATTCTATCCAGAATTAACACAATTATTTTGTCTCAAACATTCAAATTGGTTAAACCGCTCGGATCAGTCTTTTTAAGGCAAGCGGCATCAAAGAATAAAAAAGGCTTTAAGGAATGCCAAATAAGATAACATCAACAGGATAGAAAATTCCTAGAAGCTTAGGATTTATAGATTTCTGCTTGGCCTTTTTTTTTGAAGAAAAGAAAGTACCCTAAGGAAACTATAATTTGAAAATTATAATAAGAGAACTTTCTAGCGTAAGTGGGTCTAATTGGACAGATATATTAGAAGGATCTTGAGGTGATAATTGAATTCTACCTTATTTGAATTGGACCCAAAAAGCCATTGAATGATCAATTTCAAATATTTAATATTTTGTACTTTTGTAATAAATTAATTTTTTTTAACCTTATAAACCACATGACAATTTTCCTCCTTTCAAATGTCATGGGAATGTAATCAAACAATCATTTTGTTTTATCTTATCTAATGCCAGATGTAAGAATATAGTAGAAGAATAATTTGCTATTCTTTGAATAACGTTAGATTAAATCATACAAAAAATGAAATGATAATCTTTAATACATTGAAAAGTTGAAATTAAGTTATAGTTCTCTTATTTTTTCTAATATAATTCATGACAAATTTTCTCTCTTCAAATCTACGAGGAATCAACCAATCTATAATATTATTATATTGAATCCAATAATTTGTACAAAAACATGAAGAATTGAAGAATCAAAATAAGTTTGTAATATCTGTTTGATTGTTATTAATTTTTGGTTTGACCATGTTTAATAATAATCTAGAAGTGAAAGTTTGCTTCATGTATTGATTATGGGCTCAAAGGAATTAGACCGGACAAAATTGAGTATATTTGTAAAGAGAGATTGATACTACCATCCTTACAAACCCAATGGTGATTGTGCAACCCAATGAACCCCTCTGTCATTTCATCCTTTACCTTGATGCTTCAGTATCCCATCAAATTTCAGATTCAATAGGACATTCAACATTGACTTTATGCATCGCTCTCTACAACAACAATGATGAGATCAAATGTAGCGTAGGCTAGATTTTGATGAGATATTGATGGTTGAATGTCTTCAGTGAAATTACCATTGCTGATATTTTGCCGCATCTATTACCATTGATCATTAAATATACTGATGTGCTGCCATTAACAATGCCATTTTGACAGTGGCCTTGAGGATCATAGTGCATATCTTATTGAAGATGAGGAGTTTGTACAAGATACCCAATAAAATAACCTCCTCATTTTCTTCTCTCTTGATTGTTAGGCAATCACATATACAAGTTGTGGGATACCAAGAAATCCACCTAAACCATATTGCATGATGATTTTGTTTTATAAAGTCACATGCTCATAAGAGAAGATTGTTGATTTTTTTTTTTAAATAGGGGAATCGCTCATTCCTCCCCAAAATAATCCTTAACCTTCTTGATCCAAAGCATAAGTGTTGTCTACAACATGTATATACTCTTGTAGATCTGATTTCTTCACTTCCTTCTTAGGACAACCATTATTGATTGTATTTTAGTTTGTCATTGATTGTTACATGTTTTTTGTCGACCATGAATTGCATAGTGAGTTTATAAATTTCCAATCCATCTCCATTTTCTTCAATCATAGTGTTTCAAGCACAAAATTTTGACCTTCCATTGGGTGGGAGTAAAAGATATATAGTGTTTTTCATAACTTTGCAAGTGAATCTTGATTTTGGAGGGCCACTAAATTGGCCTATGTTCTCCCATAAGCACCCTGATGTGAAACGTAAATGCCATTTACTTGCCTTGGTGACAAGATTAATTAAATCCCAAATCAATTTGGGGAGAGAATGAAAATCTGAAATTGGCGGGATGAATTTGAATTTAAATTCAAATTTAATGGGGAGAATTAAATTGGATGAGAGGGAATTGTGGGAGGTAATTAGGGAGGCTTAATGAGGGGGCTATTAATGAGATAGGAGAGAGATTATGCCCAATGAGGGGGCCGGCCACATAGAGAGAGGGAGGAGATTATTTGTCATAAGTAGAGTGGGCCCACATTACTAATCAAAGATTTAATAAAATCTGAATTAAAATTCAGATTTTGAAAGAAAGGAAAGTTTTCAATAATGGGGCTATCAATTAGAATTAATTTGAATTTTAAATTCAAATTGACATCCAATTAATATGAAAGCCTTAAATCAAGGAACTATTTTAGGAAAGTCTTCAATGCCTCTTGGAAACAAATTTGAATTTCAAATTTGAAATTCCCAAGAGGGAGGCCGGTGGCTTGGTCGTCCCAAGGAGGCCGATGATGGACTTATGGGGGCCGGTGGAGGGGATTTAAGAGGAGGAGAGTTTGGTTAGGTAGAGAAGAAATAAATTGGGTTTAGGAAAAAGAAAATCCGGAGCTACACACCTCGAGCAACACCTCGAGCAACACCTCCAATAGAACTCACAAAGAGATCTACAAGCGTCACTTCCTCAAGAACTCACAAAGAGATCTTGGGAATCTCGGAACTCACAAAGAGATCCTTCCACTTCCTCAAGAACTCACAAAGAGATCTTGGGAATCTCGGAACTCACAAAGAGATCCTTCTCCTCTCATGAACTCACTGAGAGATCAAACCAGTAGAATAAAATTTTATTATCAATTCATCATCCCATTACACAAGAAAGGGCCTATATATATAGGCCTAAGAAACTAAAACATGACACATATGCCCCTAAGGCTCACATAGGACGACCCTCTTAAGTGAGGGTAAAAAAAAAAATTCATAATAAAAATTTAAAAATTACAAATAAAATATAAGATAACGTGGGACGATGACAGCCGTTGATCTTCAGCTCCTCGGATAGCCATGGACGGTTGGATGTCCGCATCACACCCCTTATGTTTTCTGTTTAAAAATGCTTTCTAGTGCTTGTACTTTTTCGAAATTCATCATCGTAGATGATATAATGCTTCTGCATCTTGTCCATGCTTTATGCTCATTGGAAGCAACTTGCCAGGAAACTTATCCATCTCTAGGTATTTAAAAAAATGATAGTACAACTTAGAATTAACAAACAAATTTTAAATCAATGATAGTGATGATTAATTGCTTTAATAATACAATACACACATTGTTTATGGAATGAATTACATTATATGTGCAAGATTAGACTTAACTAAGACATAATATTTTTTATTGATCGAATGAGAGGTTTTTGTATCTTTTGATTGCTCGATTAATGACAAACTATTGTGCTTGTAGCAATGCACATCTTGTTACTTTAAATTGAAAGTTTAAGCGGAGTATTTTTGCCATGCGTTCTTTAGATCCTACTTGAGATATTTTTCTTGCGGATCATTGCTAGGAGCAAAGCTAGCAACTTTTGAGGGAGGAGAAATGATGAATTATTTGACTTGATGGACAATAGTCATGCTCGGGTACAAAAATTATAGTAGCAACAATATGATTAATGATGATCAATTGTTCAATGTTGTTTTATTTTGTCCAAGATAATTGGCAATGGTGATGGTTAGACATTTCCTACAATGTCATATTAAACTCATATAACCATTAAAAAGAGTGCATGTTTTAGATATCTTTGGTTTATTTTTTAAATTGATTGTGAAATAGATAGGGATATTATTGAGAGAATTCAAGTTGAATTGAAGTGGAGGAATACATCGGGCCTAATTGTGTGATAGAAAAGTATCCCACAAACTTAAGAGAAAATTTTATAAGATGGCGGTTGCCAGTTAGACCTGCAATGCGTTATGGTGCAGAATGTTGACCATTCAAAGAGAAGCATAAACTTAAATGTTGCAGAGATAAGGATGCTCAGGTGGATAAATTGCTTTACACTTAAGATATAATGCGAAACAAGTATATATGTGAAAGGGTTGGAGTAACTCCAGTGTCCGATAAGATTAGAGAGAGTCGCCTTAGATGGTTTGGTTAAATAAAACATCAGCCTTATGTGGACCCTATTAAGATAGTATATGTTTTAGATACGACCTATCTTAAGAAATGTAAAGATAGACTTAAAAAGACTTAGTTAGAAGTATAAAAAATAACAATTTTGTATTATATTAAATTGAAGTGGAGGAATACATCGGGCCTAATTGTGTGATAGAAAAGTATCCCACAAACTTAAGAGAAAATTTTATAAGATGGCGGTTGCTAGTTAGACCTGCAATGCGTTATGGTGCAAAATGTTGACCATTCAAAGAGAAGCATAAACTTAAATGTTGCAGAGATTAGGATGCTCAGGTGGATAAATTGCTTTACACTTAAGATATAATGCGAAACAAGTATATATGTGAAAGGGTTGGAGTAACTCCAGTGGCCGATAAGATTAGAGAGAGTCGCCTTAGATGGTTTGGTTAAATAAAACATCGGTCTTATGTGGACCCTATTAAGATAGTATATGTTTTAGATACGGCCTATCTTAAGAAATGTAAAGATAGACTTAAAAAGACTTAGTTAGAAGTATAAAAAATAACAATTTTGTATTATATTAAATGAGAATTTGACTCTTAATAGGACAAAATGAAGAAAAATGATTCATGTAGCCAATCCCAGTGAGAGAGACTTGTTGTTGTTGTTGTTGTAGGCTGTAATCATGGACAAAATTTTTATAAGATTTTATCAAGGGTTGTAAGAATAGTTGGTGTTGATTGAACTTCAGATAAAACTTAAGTTACTGTCAAACAATTACATTTGCCTAATGATGACCAAGAAGTGTTTTTTTCTCCTTCGTTCCTCTCTCTCTCTCTCTCTCTCTCTCACACACACACACACACACACCTGGAAAAGGAGAAGTGCTATACAGGTTGGCATGCTTGAAGCAATTTTTAAGTTGTTTCTACTGTAATTTGAATGTTTTAGATTTGAGTAATCAAAATATTCTCTTTGTAGATATAGGGTGTAGGGATAAGACTAGTTGCATCAATCTTTCTGCAAATCCTATACTAGTGGGAGCTCCATGCATTGAGAGGGTTATGGGTTTTGTGTGCGGAGGATTGGAGAAGAAAGATAGTAATCGAGAGGCTATTTAAGGAACAATGAGATTATTGTCATGGACTTAGTTTCATAGAGAGGCTATTTAAGGAACAATGAGATTATTGGCATGGAGTTAGTTTCATAGAGATGACTAGATGATTAATTGCTTTACTATTAAATACAAGCTAATGGAAGAATCTATCTAGGTTTCAACTTCTTCAAGGGAGTTTACACCTCTTATTGATCTCTTTGAGACAGTTGACATTGGTTTTCTTAATATGAGATGAAGATAGTTCCATTGCATGTACATTGGATTTCTTCATATGAGATGAAGATAGTTCCATTGCATGTATAGTTACATACATTTATTGCCCTTTGAATGGTCTTTCTTAAAAAAATGAATATCCCTTGAACTATATTTCACAATTATAAGATGAAAACTTGCAAATTGCAGCCTACAAGATCGTCTCTTAGGCCAAGCTAATTGTTTCACCCTAGGTGTACTTATTTTGGGGCAAATCTTGGCCATGAAATTCAATAAATCATTCTAATTATTGAATAAGTACCAAAAAATTCTTAAAGGTGTTGATAGCTATCTATTTTAATTTTCTTATCAATTATTTCAAAAATAATATACAATTAACATTTGCATCTTGTATGTGGAAATTTTATGGATTAGCCTAGGTGAAATAATTAAAATTAATGCTGGCCTCATAATATCAATGATGGCAACTTCAACTTTGCCAATTTTAACAATACTTATGGTAGGATTAAATTTTAATAGATCATCGGTATTCATAAAATATTTGGCTTATGTTAAGAAAAGTAGAGGTAGGCCTAAAAAGTATTGGTTATAAAATATTAGAAATGACCTTTCTTTATTAGGTTTAAATGAGAATGTGACTCTTAACAACACACAATGGAGAAAAATGATTCATATAGCCGACTCGACGTAGTGGGATAAAGGCTTGTTGTTGTTGTTGTATTGGTATTATTAAAATAAGAACTAAGATTTCGTTTGAGGCAATTTATACTTTTATGTTTTTTCTTTTAAGAGGTCTTTTCTCAACAATAATTTCAAATATATTTTTCAAAATCAGCTTTTTAAAGGCCAAATTTTAAAAAAATTGTGAAAAAACTGTCATCCAAATGCGCATTATTTTTTATTAACAGTTTTTTATACTACAAAAGCAGTAAAAACTCCCTCAAACAAAGCCTAAAACTCCCATAAAAAAAATCCGTTCATGTAATTTGAACTCTCAAGGAATTGTGTATTAAAAAAATAATGGTGCAAATACGTTTGGTAAATGCCATTTGAAATTTACTCATAACTTGTGAGTATATTAAAGTGATAACTATATTTTGTTTAATTAAAACCCATAGAGAAATCATTATGAAGAAGCCTCATTGTCATTTTCATCATCTTCATCATTAGCCCTACCTTAACTATTTTTGAGATTGGCTTTATAAATCTTCATTTTTCATTCATTCCTATTGAGATATCTCATTTTGACCTAAAGCCTCACCAAGAGCATATCATGTGCTTAGTCTTTATTGTACTAATTCCCATCCATCTATCTCTAAATATCTTTTTCATTGTTTCTAATTTTTCTCTTATTTGAGTGGATGTCTCACTAATTAGAAATATGCCATCTATAAACATCAAGGTGCCCAATTTAAATATCCTTTGTGAGTATTTTCATGGCTAGTATAAAAGTATTGGACTCAATTAACCCTTGTCTAATCCATTTGTAGTTACAAAGCCTGTGGTCACTCCACTACTAATACTAGTCAGTGCTATGGCATGCATTTTTTTTTTTGATAGTTTTAACTATCTTTGATCTAGAATTTTGGCCTTAATTTCCTCCAAATCAATTCTTGTTTTACTTGATCACATGCATTCTCTAGATCAATAAAATCTCCACTTTCTATAAATTGTTTTTTTTTTTTGTCCTTAACACAATAAACTCTTGCGTGGTAGATCTTGGCATGTAACCAAATTGATATTTTTGAAATTTATCTAATTTTCTAAGCCTCTTATCCATTACTCTTTTCAATAGCTTTATTATATGATTCATAGTTTTGATCTAGAATATCTTAATTTTTATTTTTTTATTTTATTCGTTGAATATCTTATTTATTATTAACTATTGGTTCCAAAATGATTGAGCTTTTTATTATTCTTCATAATTTCATTGAAAGTATTTGCTAACTAAAATCACTACAATATCCTCCATTGCTCTCCTAACATCTATAGGTAGCTCATCTCAATGCCATTGCCATCTTAAAAATTAGTGAGATCATACTTTTTGAAACATTTGCTGGCCCTGCAAAAATAAAATTTATTGTTACTTTATTTTTGTGCTAATTTTTCAGTTATCTATTTCTTGAATACTTGTTATTTTAGATCTTTTATTACATGCAAAATTTTATTTCTATTTCGATTATTGGACTAACTAAACTATTTCTGAGTACTCAAATCAAACTAATAAGTAAACAGCGTCCTTATTGGATCTCATTTTGTTTAGCATTTCGATGTTAGGTTGATATTGCCATACGTGACAATGCTCAGAGACTTTTTGCTGTGAAATTAAATTCAGTTGGCAGAGGTAACTCATTTCTAAAAGCTTTCCGTTGTGCCAACTTTTTATTGGATTTATGATCATTTCAGAACTGGATATTTTGATGGATAAGCCAGCAGGTTTTTCGCCTGCAGCAGTTTTCTAGATGGATTTGCAGTAAAAAATGAAGCAAGTCTTTAACAAACCTAATCACACTTGTTTTCACAATTAAATTTTTGTATACATTATAGTTCATTCATGTTAAAGTACTAAGCTCGTCATTGGCTGTTTTGAACCTATGTTACAACGTCTTATTTTATTCTTTGGTTTGTATAATGGTTAAATCATGCCATACTTTCTGCTTACGAAGAACATAAAATATCCCCACACTGTTTTCTATTTTTTTATTCAGGCATGTAGAAATTTTTTTTTTTGAATTTCAGACTGTTGACATGGAATTGTGGGAAATATGTAGGATAACGTGCACAATGCCACAAGAAATCCAAACAGCACAAAAAACCACCGCGAAGGCAGGTAAAGTGATGTAGAACGAACATGCAAAGTTGAATTACTTGAAGAGTTTGCACGCTTAAGTGTTAGAAGCCACAATAATCATACATTCACAATGAATTTTCTAACGACAAAAGAAAGCACTAAGAGCGGTAAAATAAGCTTAGGTTGAATCACACGCGTAAGAGTTAAGATCATAAAACAATTAAGTCAATTTAACGTTGCATACATGAATGGTTTCAACAATAAATCCCTAAATTAACAATGAGGATAGTTGCTATACAGGGATCCCTCACACAACTTTATAATTTACTAGGCTTTAGCGGAGGACTAACACGATCTCAGTGAATCAATTAATTCCACAATTGAAAGTAACTAGGAAAATAAAAGAGTGAGGGAAAGAGTTCACCGAATCCTGGATTTGGGGGCTTTGGGGCAGCAACTAGAAAGTCTTTCCGATCAGGACAGTCGCCTCCTTTGGCAGAATTTCCTCTGGACAGCACCCTGGATCCTGATCGGCGAATTGGGGCAGCAGCTGGAGGATTTTGGAGCAACAAAACTGCTGTTTTTGCTGCTGGAATTCTTCTGGACAGCACCCAGGGATGATTGGACAGCTGCTATGGGTGCCTAGGCAACAGTTTGGACTCTCCAGAAATTTTGGACAGCAAAACAGGAAGTTCTGGACTATGGGACAGCCAGGAAATTTGCTGTAGTTTTCTAGACAACACTTCTTCTATCTCTCGGGGGAGAGAGACCCCAAGAAATTCTTGATCACCCAAAAAGACACGAATACAACTAAGGAACTAAGTAAAAAGAAGAACAAACTCTTACATTTCATATAAAAAAAGACACTTACAAACTTTTGACTCAATCGACTCAAGCAAGACACCTTACAACTCTTACAAACGACACAAACACAAATTAAAACCTAAACCTCCTTTCCAAGAGATGAAGGATACAATGGAGTGGATACTTGCGGAGAGACGAAAGAGGTTAGAAGCCGAGAAGAAGGGTGGAAAGAACTCGCTAGTATCCCCAAGAGATAGAAGAAGAAGGTGGACAAAGCTCGTAAGCTCTTCCAAGAAAATCACAAGGATTTCTTTTAAAAAATTCTCATATATCATTTTTAAACATCCCAAAACAACACTATATATAGGCATGAGAGGAGAAACCAAACAGCCACAAAACTCTTCATATTCTAAGCAAATGAAAAACCAACAGTCATTACTAGGAACAAAGCACCAAAGCCACGGAAAAGCCCCCAAACAGCCACGTGAAACAGCCCAGCTAGGGACCCGAAGAGGCAGTCGCGGAAACCCAAGAGGCCCGCATGGAACCGAGGCACCAAAGCACGGGAAAGGCCACCCAGCAGCCAACCGAGGAAGCCAAGGGGCCAATCACGGAAAATAGCTAACATAGAAATCCAAAAGCCCCATTGGAATCCCAAGGGACAAACTCAGAATTTTAAAAGATAAAACTATAAATAAAAAGCTACATAAATAAGATAATAAATGAACTAAAACCTAGTTAATAATGAGCTAACTTTTAGTTCAATAAATGAACTAAACATTGGCTCATAATGAGCTAACTTCTCAAAATTTATTGAGCTAGCAAGCTCAAGGGAAGTCAAAACCAATTTTTTTTGGGTTTGATTTGAACCCCCCTTTGCCTACATCAGACTCACCTTCTTGAGAACTCATCTCCCGATGAGTTAGCTTTTGTTTTCTTCCGAGAAGGTGAAGACAGAGCATCCAGTTCTTTAATCCTTTATTCATATTTCTTCAGGATCTCTTCTCGTTCTTTCAGAAATTGATCTTGTAAACATTGCTTCTTCTTCACGTACCTTTCTGTACACCAGTGCATCAACGATTGAAGTTTGTACAGTTCATACAACAGAGGATTTGATGATTCCGATGGAATCCATCTATCCATTGAAAAAGGGTCTTTAATTTCTTAAGGCTTGCTTTCTTCGATCTTTTTGTCTTTTTCCTTTTTTAAAATAAAGACTCAACAAATAAACTGGACTCAAATAAAGACTCAACCTAAAAAACTTAGACTCACAAGACTCATACAACAAGACTTGACTTGACAAACCAACTTAAAAAAAAAAAACTAGGACTTCCTAACTTGCTTTGATACCAAAAAATGATGCGAGCAAAAAAAAAAAAAAAAAAAAATCTCTCGGGGAGAGGGACCCCAAGAAATTCTTGATCACCCCAAAAAGACACGAATACAACTAAGGAACTGAATAAAGAGAAGAACAAACTCTTACATTTCATATAAAAAAAGACACGTACAAACTTTTGACTCAATCGACTCAAGCAAGACACCTTACAACTCTTACAAACGACTCAAACACAAATTAAAACCTAAACCTGCTTTCCAAGAAACGAATGATACAATGGAGTGGATACTTGCGGAGAGACGAAAGAGTTTAGAAGTCGAGAAGAAGGGTGAAAAGAACTCGCAAGTCTCCCAAGAGATAGAAGAAGGTGGACAAAGCTCGCAAGCTCTTCCAAGAAAATCACAAGGATTTCTTTTAAAAAATTCTCATATATCATTTTTAAAACATCCCAAAACAACACTATATATAGGCATGAGAGGAGAAACCAAACAGCCACAAAACTCTTCATATTCTAAGCAAATGAAAAGCCTACAATCAACACTAGGAACAAAGCACCAAAGCCATGGAAATCCCCCAAACAGCCACGGGAAACAGCCCAGCCAGGGACCCGAAGGGGCAGCCGCGGGCCTGCGGAAACCCAAGAGGCCCGCACGGAACCGAGGCACCAAAGCATGGGAAAGGCCACCCAACAGCCAACCGAGGAAGCCAAGGAGCCAAGCACGGAAAACAGCCAACATAGGAAATCCAAAAGCCATATTGGAATCCCAAGGGACAAACTCAAATTTTTAAAAGATAAAACTATAAATAAAAAGCTACATAAATAAGATAATAAATGAACTAAAACCTAGCTAATAATGAGCTAACTTTTAGTTCAATAAATGAACTAAAAACCGGCTCATAATGAGCTAACTTTCAGCTCAAAATTTATTGAGCTAGCAAGCTCAAGGGAAGTAAAAACCAATTTTTTTTTGGGTTTGATTTGACCCCCCCTTTGCCTACATCAGAGATCAAGCAAGAACAAACTTTTTTTCATTTAATAATTCATCATCCCAAAATACACAACAACTAGCCTATAAATAGGCCTCATGAAAAGAAAAGAAATAAATGACTAAAATGCCCTTTGCGCTACAATACTACATGACCACCCATAAGGGTATAAAGGGAAAAACAACAATATAAAATAAATTAGTATAGAAAACATATAAATAAATAACTCAAGATCGTAGCCGTTGATCTCCGATGTTCTCATCATAAAGGCTTGGTAGAAAAGGGTGCACAAATGTAACTTGGTTAGTAGTTATAAGAGGTTTAACTTGATGAAAATTTGATGGTGTTTAGTCCCACAAATCCCTAAAATCATGGATCAATTACCACAAGTTTTTTAGTCAAGATAGTTACCTGTTGTAAGCCCTAAATGTCTCAAACTTGATCAATCAGATTTTGAATTAGCCAAAATATATCCGTTAGAGGATTCCAGGGACTTCATTATGCAAGCAAACTTTCATTCAATATCATTCAAGCATACCAGAGAAAATTCTTCTTGGTTTTTCTTCTATCTTCAGGATCTCCTCCACTACTCCAGTTGGTGGTGATCTTCTTGCAAACGCCTTGACCGCAGACTACAAATTTTCTGGGGTTTGGCGACAGTGAAGCTCAATCAGGAATGAGTTGGTAGGCCTTGGGTATTTGCAGACACCATTGATGGAGCAGCTAGGTCATTATACCTTACAGTAGAGTAGAAAGGTTGACTGTATGGTTGACGGGTGGCTGCAATGGCAAACAAGGTGAAAGGGAAGGAGAGTGCTATTGGGTGGATAATATTTAATTGTTTTTTAGGATGTAATTAATTCAATATTTTGTATTCCCAAAGAGTTAACTTGGCTAAAACAAAATTAGTAGTATATGATAAATATTTTTGGCTAAGTGTTGCTACTCTATCTTCATAGGGTGATATGAAACATTTACTTAAAAGAATGATATTTATCATTTACTTATTATAGGAACCAATTTTATGATTAATTTATGAATTGAAATAAGGTAATTATGATGTGGTTGAATAATCTGCTAAGTTTAAAAGTCTAGTAATATATGTGGAAGTGATGGTAGTATGCTCCGGGAATACCAAGTCACCTTAGTCTTATTCTAATGGAACATATAAAAATAGCTAGCATTGAACATAAGTGCCTACATTAAATCATTTTCTTTAAACCAGCGTGGCATTATCTTCTTAGAGAATCATAGTTTGGTTGATAAGTTTTAATTTGTGTTTACTCTTATGGTTTTCCTTACTCAATAGAAACGGATGGAGAAAAAGGATTTTACCCCAAAAATTGGGATAAGACTAGTTATGATGATAATGATGACTATTTTTTTTGTTTGTTAGTTTAAAAAATTGTGTTCTGCTCGATGTTGCATGGACATGGGGTTTAGAAATAGCATGTAATATATGTTATACAGATGAAAACCTATGCTTTGGGATACTGTGAATAATAACTTTAGATGCTTATGCGTATCTCCAAGTACATAGTTACACATATTACAGTAAGTTCTCAGAACATTGATGAAGAAAAGATGATAGAAAGAAGATATTCAGTAAAGATATATGGCATTTCATATGCGATTATATATTGTTTGTTTAACTTTGTAATGTATTGCTATATTTCTGAAATTTTTAAAAATCCGGCATATGAGGCCATCTTACCTCTTTTTAATTGTTTAAATGGGATATTGCACTCGGGGTATTCAAAAGAGCATGGCTTAGTATGTGAGCATTTCATATGAACGCGACGCCCATTTTAGTTTCATGAAAGCCTAAGGTCACTTAAATATTATTCCATGCCGCTGGATGTTGGTCTATGTGATGCAGTCACAACTATTTTGATCAATATAATGTAATGTTAGACAATTCAACTTTTTTTTCCAAGGCCAAGAGCACTTTATGTTGTCATCCGTACACGACATTTTTCCCCTTTTTTGTTGAGCATACAATTTGAGAACCCCATCTCACATTGATACTGTGATATTGAATGTCATGGTAAATTTTGTATTCCTTTGTATGGTTAGGTATGCTTATTTTTCTTGATCTGTTGCTAATATGGGAGATGCTTATGAATTCATATTGTGTTTTCTTTATGATCAGCCTAATTTTTCTCTATTGATGATTCATTATTTGAATTAAACTTAATTTTCAGTTTTTTACTGTCGGTTTTGATATCATTCGGTGCTCATGGCAGACCAATCCTTTTTTTATTGTTTTGTTCTTTAGATATTGGCGAGACACAACTTATTGATTTAAGGTCTTCGCAGCTCTTATACCGTCTTTCTGATGAGGTATCCATTTTACTACTTCCCCACACAAAGAAAATGATAACGTGCAACCTAAATTTAAAGTATTTTTTAGTATCTCTTAAAGGAATGATGAAGCCTGGTGCCAAATTGCTAGAGTATTAGGATTAAGGGTTAGAACATGATGACAATTTAAGGTTTCGTTTGAAATGGCTTTGTTATTGTTTTTTAAAGCATTTTTTTAACAAAAAATTTAAGCCTAAATAAAAGGAGAATTCAAAAATACTATGGCAGGCATGTGATCGGTGATTATATATTTTGAGAAATGATGAATCATTTGATTTAGTTCCCACAAGTATTCCAAAATCTTGATATTGATACATAAGTTAAATAAATTGACAGTGTACAATCATGTTCTTTGCAGATTGCCGCTGACATGTTCAGAGAGCACACCAGAAAACTAGCAGAGGAAAACATCTCCACTGCAGTTGATCTCCTGAAGTCTCGAATGCAAGCGGGGTATGCCTTGTGTTCTCTTAAACCAATGCTGATCTTTCAATTCAGTTTATTGTCATGACGAAATCTTCTTTTACAATGTTAACGATGCAAACTTGTTTCTTTAGATCAACAAACTTTATTATATTTCGGTTCAACTTCTAAAGCTCTGGCTTATTTTTATTGGCATTAATTTGTTCCTGTTCTTAACCAGTGAAAATTCCTTTTGCCTATTTCCTCAACGCTAGCATGAACTAATCTTAATGCTATAAGCTTATTTTATGTTACTCATATAATATTTTATTTTGTTTGAGTACCTTACTACCGTGGGCATACTCACGCAAATTAATGGGTTGTAGAAGGCAGGAAAGGGGGTAAACAAAGTTGAGTTTTGTAGCTGTAGAGACAATCTTGATTGATTTATGTATGCCATAGAAATTATTTTGTAAGTTGTGCTGAATGTAAATATTATATTACTATAGTTCATAACTTCATATGGAGTAAATATATTAGCGTGTAGTTGAACAAAGAATGTTAATCCGATGTTCATCTTTATAAGCAGTGGCAGAGCCAAAATTTTTTTTCTAATGGGGGTGGGGCCTAAATTAATTTTGACAAACTTTCTATCAACTTTTTTATCCGGGCTTGAACCACATAGACAATTTTAAAACAAAAGGAAAAAAAAAAAAAAACAACGAATACTAACCATAATTAATTTGTCCAAATTTACAAGTCATTTGTAAATCCGATAAATACCGATTATGGTATATTAAAATTTAAAATATAAAGTTATTATTCAGACTATTATGAGATTATGTATTTATTTTCAACTTCCATAACATTTATTTGTTTATAAAATGTATGATATTAATAATTGGATTGATTTGATTTTGAAATTGACATAGATAAAGTGAAAGAATGTCACAGTTACTATCTACTAAGATTTGCTACGCTTTTATATATATATATTTAGATTGGTATGTGATGCCATGGATATTCTTTGGTTCACCATCATGCTGTTGATTGGACTGTTGGATCTATAGGTAGGCTTCAGCATAGCGTTCTTTACTGGCCGATGGGCCATAACAATACAATTGTTTTCATGAAGTCCCTACGATTGCCTACTCCATATGTTCATACTAAGATTTGCTACGCTTTTATATATATATATATATATTTAGATTGGTATGCGATGCCATGGATATTCTTTGGTTCACCATCATGCTGTTGATTGGACTGTTGGATCTATAGGTAGGCTTCAGCATAGCGTTCTTTACTGGCCGATGGGCCATAACAATACAATTGTTTTCATGAAGTCCCTACGATTGCCTACTCCATATGTTCATACTAAGATTTGCTACGCTTATATATATATATATATATATATATATATATATATATATATATATATATATATATATATATTTAGATTGGTATGCGATGCCATGGATATTCTTTGGTTTACCATCATGCTGTTGATTGGACTGTTGGATCTATAGGTAGGCTTCAGCATAGCGTTCTTTACTGGCCGATGGGCCATAACAGTACAATTGTTTTCATGAAGTCCCTACGATTGCCTACTCCATATGTTCATACTTTTTTATTTTAAATCCCCCCCCCCCCCCCCCCCCCCCCCCAACACACACACACGAAAAAAAAGAAAAAAAATCCGCTTATTTTTATAAGATGACGTATGATGCTATTAAATTTTGGGGGCTGTATCTATGGAGCAATAGTTAGTATGAGTAGATGAATAAGGAGAAAGAGCAATCACCTGAGGCAAACAGGCCAGGATGGAAGAGGGTTAGGTTGAAAATATCATGGTTTGAATATTTCAAAGAAAGCTATGACATGAATTTTTTTGTATATTTAATGGAGTTGAAACCCAGGTATCTCATTTGGAGGTAAGGACAATGCAACTGGGTCACACAACCAGTGCTAAGAAAACTATAAGTAGGATGTGTAGCTCCTAACAAATGAACCACCAAGGATTTTTATGACTGACTTTGGATGCGTCTTATCAAATCATCATCATCATTAACCTTATACCAACTATTTGGGGGTTGGCATTGTGGAGTCATATTAAATATTGTTTCCTAACATACTATGAATTATGAGCTTAATATATTTTGTTCTTCATTTTGATTATTAGAACGTATTTTGCAAAGCAATGCCAGAGATATGACGTGTTACTTTCTTCATAGGTTATCTTTGTGTACAAATCACAATTGTGTAATAAAATTTGTTTGGCTGCTCTCTTAGCTCTTGGTCCAAAACTGTCAATGTAAGAATGTATGGCTCGACAACTCTATGACATATGCTATGGAACGACCCCTGTGAACTTGGAGCATTATGCATGCTTTGAAAAGCATTAGACTTTGCTGATGATATAGATTATGGAATAAGTAGTTAGACTTGATATGTATTATAGGCTCTTAGAATATTAGCTATATTAAGTTGACATGGTGAAATCTCAACATTTTTACAAAACTTACATCAGATAAACTCAAGGATAGAAATGAGATCACATCAATGCCAAGAAATTTCGAGAATGCCCATTGACATAGTTTGGTATGTTCGTGTTAACCTGTCGTATAAAACAAAAGAGAGAAAACAAAAAAAATTAAAATCAACGTACCTGCCCGCACGTCGTCGCCGCATTTCGCACGTCAATGTCTCTTCTCCCACGATCTCGACGCATGACCTCGTGTCGTTAAAGAGCCAAGGAAAAGAGGCCGAAGGCTCTTTCCCTCATTTCTCTCGATTTCCCTATCCCGCTCTCTCCCTCTCTCGCTCGACCTTGCCCCAGCGACGACGTCCCCCCCAGTTGGATCGGAAGCTGACATTTCGGTCGGAAGCAAGAGTGGGGAGCTCGCCGACAGTGAAGGCAACTTTCTCCCTTTCACGCGGCTTCTCCGACGCCTCCATTGCTGTTCGACTTCGCTGCTTCGACGACGTTCCCCTCCCTGTCGGACAGAAGTTACGACACTTTGATCGGGACAAAAACGGGAGACTCGCCGGATTGTGAAGGTAACTTTCATCCTTTCATCCGCTTCTCTGCTCCCTCCGACGACATTCCCTTACCGTAGGATCGGAAGTTACAACACTTTGATCGGAACAACAATGGGAGCCCGCTCGATGTGAAGGAAACTTTCTTCCTTCCGTGCGCTTTCCGGCCAAATCCCGTAAACCCACCTAACCGAGGGGTTTAGAAAAAAAATTATAATTTTTTTATATATATTAAATTTATTTAATTATAATTTATCTTAATTAATTTTAATTAATTATAATTATTATTTTTAATTATTTATAAATATTATGATTAATTATAATTAATTTTAACTAAATTATTATAATTAATTAAATTAATTATAATAATTTAATTAGAATTAATTATAATTACTTATAATTTATGAAATTAATTATTGTTAATTATTATTAATTAATTAGAAGTTATTAAAATTAATTAATGCTAATTAGTTATAATTAATTATACTAACAAGTTTAATTAATTTTAATAAATTTAATTAATTATCCTAATTAATTATAATTAATTATGAATAATTAATTAAAAATAATTTATTAATTAATTATAATTAATTAATATTAGTTATAATTAATATTAATAAAAAAAGGAAGAAAGAAGAAGAAAAGAAAGCCCCTCCCTTGCCTCGATCCACGAGCCGACCGTGCCTCTTGTCTCGGTCCACGAGCCTCCATCGCCAGCCTTAAAGGTATAAATTTCTAACTTAAACCCCGTTCTCGACGCTTGCAGCGGACCGGGGAACCACCTATACGCGCTCTTGTAGCATGGTAGGAGGGAGCCCGGTGCGAAGCATACGACGAGGCGGGTAAGCCCTATACACGCTCTTGTAGCGTGGTGGGGACAGTCCTCGACCTCGACCTCGACACCGACACTGCCGACGACTGCTACGCAAAGGTATGATGTTTCAAATCCCATTCTCGACGTTTGCAGCGGACCGGGGAACCACCTATACGCGCTCTTGTAGCACGGTAGGAGGGAGCCCGGTGCGAAGCATACGACGAGGTGGGAGAGCCCTATACACGCTCTTGTAGCGTGGTGGGGAGTTACTGCTGTTCTGGTACGGATACTGCTGAAGGCCCCATACACGCTCTTGTAGCGTGGTGGGATGAAAATTTATACGGCCGCGGTGTCTACGGACGCCTACCATACACGCTCTAGTAGCGTGGTGGGAAGACCCAGCTCCCCAATTTTCCCCCAAACGGGGGATATGTCGGGGTGCTGCCGAAATTTTCACTGAAGTACACGAGATTGAAACAATTTGAAGACCTTCTTGGGCAACAATATAAAAGACTTGTATCTGAACAAAAATATGCAGAACTCAAACTAAAATGAGCAGAGGACCTGTACAAGAACAGAGGACTTGTGGACCTAAATCAGAACCAAAATTCAAATGATTTCTAAAGACCAAATTCAAATGAAATAAAATCAAGCTGAAGCCCAATTCAAATCATTTGAACAAGAAATTGAACTCAAAAGATTTCAGAGGACCCTTGACAGTCAATTTGAACTAGTTCTTGGAACTTGAACTCGCACTCAGGACTCAAGTTGAGCGTTGATGGCTTGAACAAATTTGAACTCAAGCAAATACAAGACTTGGACTGCATGGGACACTTGAACTTGTACTTTGAGCTCGAACTATATAACATTAAGTGGGGGTTATGAACTCCTACTCAAACTCAGATTGAACCCAAATTCAAATCAATTTGAACTCAAGCAAGAACTTGAGTTGGACTTCAAGAAGATCTGTACATTCTCGTTTGAATCGCTCTTTGTGGCTTTTCATTTACTGAGGTGTTCTTGCTGGTTGTTCTTTGGCATTGGGTTGTATCGATTGAATGTTTAAGATCATTGAAGGCAAAGCTTGAAGCAGTTTTCACGGTCTTCTTAGAATGCAACCAACAAAGGAGGACCGGCCTCTTAATGTGATGCTAATCAAAGATAACAAGCCTATTTGCTTCATAAGATGCAACGACGATCTGCCGTTCAAAATGGGATTCAAATAAGGTTCATCAGGAGCCTGACCCATACTTCAATACAACAAACAACGGGGGACTCGTGACGAACAAGACCTTGATGCATGAACTCTTTCAACAATCCCTACAATGCCTGTTGATTGAGATGGCAACACAGGAGACCAATGATGGAGGATCCGCCTCCCTACAAGCAAATACATCAAAACACCCACCTGAGATTGGTGAAAGGTGGTTTTAATGCAAAAGCAAGGGTTCTCCTACGAATACTACTAGAAGGTCGTAGCGGATACAACTGATCTCCAGCAAATGAATACTTGTGGATAACAACAGTGTATTGAAAGAACAACGAATCACTGTGGACACAAGTACGGATATTACCTACAACGACAGTCCCCTGCAAAGGGATTCTTGTGGATAACATCAGTGTATTGAAAGAACAACGAATCACTGTGGACACAAGTACGGATATTACCTACAACGACAGTCCCCTGCAAAGGGATTCTTGTGGATAACAACAGTGGGTATGTCGTAGGTACAACGAACCACTGTGGGCACAAATATAGATATCACCTACGACAACGGTGATCAAGATCTTCAAGTATCTCGAGTACAATAGCAACCCGATGTACGAAAAAACTCTACTACACTAAAGATCTTGAAAGGAGATCTTCTCAAAGCAAAGCGATAATCAGTAGACTTCAAAGTCCAAAAGAAAACCTTCCCCGGTGAATGAGAAAGGGGAGTCAACATCAAAATCCAATGCCACCGGATCTGCAACACTTATGCAAGCAGACAGAAGGCGTCTACAATCTACAACGCAATGCCACCGGATCTGCAATACTGATACAAGCAGACAGAAGGCGTCTACAACCTACAACGCTACGCCACCGGATCTGCAACATTCGTACAAGCAGACAGAAGGCGTCTATAATTATTTCAAAGTACCCCTGCACGTGCACCTTAGTTTGTATACACATAGGTACACAAGGGGTAAATACAATCTCAACCCGCATGAGCCCTGGCGAGCGTGTTATTGGTACACACGTGACGCCTATGGATGCTACGCGGGTTGACAAGTGATTCAAGTTCGAATCCGATCCTTCTATACGAATCAATAGAAGTCGACAAGATTCGAACTACCTAACAAAATACACGGTTGTAGCGAACGGTGTATTTGTTTAAATACATTCTTTTTAGGCCTTCAAGGCCTAAAATCAAGAAAATTCATGAACAAAAGGCACAAAGCCTATGAAACCCGATCCTCTATCGACCAGTAGATAGAGTCGACAAGGTTCAATCTAGAAAAAGGAAATGACCCCAAACACCCCGATGATGGCCGTGTTGAATGCTAATCTCAACCGGAGGGGTTCACAAATACTTTCAAATGCCACCCAAATACTCCAGAAATCCAAATCAATCCCAAATTCTAAGATATTTAAATTTGAAATAAATCCATCAATCACTCAACGCATAATCCATCCACCCTCCGCAACAGTTTGCCTGGGTGGACAAATTAAAATTTACTTCAGCTCACAAAGAGCAAAATGCCTAGTCGAAAATATCACTAGGATCCATTCTCAAAACAATCTCCTGCTAGTAAGGACGTGGTACGTGTCCTCTAACCGGCGGTCTGCCGCCAAATGGCACCGCAGGATAAACGGTTACGACGACCCGGGGCCCTCTGAACCGAGTGATTTTGCCGCCAAATGGCACCACGATATACCGGTTATGGCCAGAGCCAATACGCTCCTTATTGGCATCAAATCCTTGAGATATGAATCAATAGTATATGATCGATAGGGCACAAAGCACTCTGTCAGCTAAGGTGGATTCAAATTTGTCCCCTTAGACAAACATTCAACCCCGGTCTACAAGGTCCCCTTGGACGAAGCAACCCATGGCTGCCGACCAGGATCCTTCTATCAGGTTGGGTCGACTACCTCCTCTGACTAAGTAGACCAGGGACCGCGATGGCCCGGGACGACGGAACCATGGGATCTTGATCGGGTCCATCATTCATTGCCCCACCATCCGCTTTAAGTGCTAGATGGTGAAATTTCTATTTTTAAATATAAAATTTTCTTAAATATCACAATCCAAATCTTCCAAACCCAACTCTTCAATTTCCAACCATTTTCCAACATTCCAAACCTATTGCTGCTACTATATGCCAGATAACACGTATTTTCAACGTATCTGATTGATGACTAGCCTTAATCGAAAGTTCTCTCTCGTGATCGGGAGGGGTAATTAACTATAGGGGCTTGCGCCTATAGGAAACCAGAACTCAGATCATAAAGTCCTCGCAAAATGAGGGCGAAATCTCTGGGTAGTGTCTTATCTACGAACCCATCTGCCTTCCAAAATTTACCCCGAAACTTAGTTCGTTAAAACTCCCTCGCCGAATAAGAAAAGCGAGTGGAGGCCGAGGCCGAATTTTCGGAGCCCACAGTTCGATAGTGGAAGAGCTGAGGAGAGCCATCGACCTCAACTGTCGTTTCCTCATTTAGGTGGGCCTTTTTACCAGTAGCTTAATATTGAGGAATTGCTAGCTGTTGAAGCTTGAAAGATTAGGCTTATCAACTTCTAAAATTGGAGGCCCAATGGAAGATTATCATTATATGTCTAAGCAATTGGGGGAAGATTTGAAAGCCATATGCAATCATGTTGGAGTGAGCCAAAAAGTACATCGTCACAAAGGCAAAGATAGAGAGCCGACGCAGATCGTCAACTGGCATGAGGCGGAGGTCGAGTAACTACAGGCTAGGAATGCTAAATTGAAGAATTCATGACTTGACTAGGGATTTTAAAGGAGATTTCCACTCATCATAAAATTAACTTTGTTTGTCACCAAGATGATAATCACCTTTGCAAGGGTGGCTTCAACCTCCTATGGGACTATCTATAGAGGAGGCAACTGCTTAGCTTTAAGATCCTTCAGAGTATCATTTATGTTACTTTCACAGTGAGGGATGATGTACAAATTAAGTTCTAACTTCTAAGTTATTCAGATTTCAGGGTAGAAATTATTTTCTTGACTAACTCTTCGGTCTTGTTTTGAGCTAATCCTTTACTTAGTGGATGAAGGCACTAGGTTTTACTAAAAATGGTGAGTAGAATATATATGATATTGCCAGGTTGCTGCAGGCCATGCCAATCTTGGTAGTGGGAAACTTGATAGTGTATTGATCAATGGAGACAATCAACTAGATGTGGTTGAGAAGTTGACCAATGATGGCCTTGTAAAGGGAAGTTAAAGTTCGTTCGGTGACTTCATTTATAATCTCTTGGGTATTCTTTTAGGTGATTAGTTATTGGGGGATGCACACATTTGCAAGTGAAGCTGACCAAGCCATTTGAGGCTCAAAATTTTGTGGGGTTGAGGCCAAGCTTCTTGACCAATTGGTGGAATATGATGTTGAAACCATGCTGATGAGGATTCATAGAATTCCTAATGATTGGTTATGACTTTAATGACCACAATTATGTGTTAGTCATTATAGGTAATCGAAAGATCATATGTAAAATGTGTAGGAGGTGAAGGGCGTAAGAGTGCCATTTACGTCATGTTTGTTGAGGCATCCAAGGCTCATTTGATTGGCGGCCTCAGGGCCGACTCCACAAATAATGAAGTCGATCTTTCTAATGATGTACACATTTCTAGAATCGGTATGTGAGACTCTAATGGTTAATTGGCTTGGTTCACTGGGTGACTAGGTTTGTTTGTTAGTAGAAATAGGAGGGAAAACTATGATAATTTCTTTCAAGTGTGGTTCATTGATGAGCTTTCCAATGATGGCCATCAGATTGTGACACTCATTTGTCTCATGACCATGGTCATCATGACATAGATCAAACTTCTTTCTATCATGATTGTTGGCGAGTGTGATGTTCATGGTGGGCCACTTGAAATAATCATTATTCTAAAATCATTGTGCAATGGGTGTCGATGCTAAGGCCCAACTACGTCGAAGTAGCATTCATTGTATTAATCAAGGTGGTTGTACTTTTAATGGGTATTATGATGGTAGCTGTCATCAGTCCCTTCATAAATGGTTGCCATAATGGCCCATGTTTAGATAGTTTTAATGAGTATTGTTGATGTGATACTAACATGAATTATCGAAAAATAATAAAATTTATTGCAAAGCTTGCTACTTTAAGATTAATGAGTCGTGATAATTAATTTTAAGAATTCTCAATTGTCATTTTGCTTTGGTATGAAGTCACAATTTTTGGAGAATAGAACAACTTAAAATATTATCAGAAAATTACAATAAAACTAAATGTGTCGTGATAGGAATCCATAGGTTAATATTTAGAGTCTTCACCTAGAGTCTCCTTTCTCACTCACACTTGGTGACTGGCTTAGCGGAGGGAGACTTTCAACAATCCAAACGACACCACCAAGAGAGTTAGGACACCGTCGATCTTGATCCACGGGAAAGTAGCCGGAGAAGGAGGTGCAGGTGGACTCCGACGAGTTGCCACTGTCCGGATGGTCGTTGTTCGTCGATAGTCTCGGCTAACTGAAATAATATATGGTTGACGTAGTCTTCGACGGAATCTTCAAACTCCTAGTTGGGATCGAAGAATGATGATTGAAGGATATCAACTTGTCCTTAGGAATTGTACGCGAATTCATGGTCAACTTCAGGATAGACCATCCATGAATATGGGAGACTCCTTCCTTGGGATCCTTGGAGGGGGGACGGCGGGTTGAGAGAAGAGGAAAGGAGATAAGGGACCGACGGTTTGGGGATTTCGGGTAGAGAGGGAAAGGGAAGGGGACGGCTAGGGTTTAGGGCTAGGTAAGTGGAAGGGAGGAATTAGAAAAATCTGTTTAATTTCAGATTTTTCTAAGAGAGGGAAAATGATTAATTTAAATTCCAAACCATCCCAAATTGGGCTATTGGGGTCGGTGGCTTAGGAGGAAATTATGGGGGGATTTAATGGGGATTAGGAATTAATTGGAGAGAGAAAGGGAAGGGGAGGGGCCGACCATATGACGATAGGAGGGAGTGTCTAGATTCAATGTATGTGGGTCATTGACTTTAATCAATAATTGAAATCAAATCTAAAATTTAATTTCAGATTTGATTTAATTAAGGGGGTTTCCTAAATTAGATCTCTTGATTTTGGAAAGAGATTTGATATTCAAATTAATTTGAATTCAAATTAGGAACTTTCCAATTCAACATGGGGATAAATTAGGAAACTAATTAGGAGGGAATTTGAAATTGAAATCAACGCTTGTAGGGGTAGTTGTTTGGTGGCTTTGAAGCCTTGGGAGGCCGGCGGCTTGGAGGCCTTGGGAGGCCGACGGCGTGGAGTAGTGGGGGCGGCGGCAAGGAGAAGGCCTTTCGGTTTGAAGAGGGAAGGGGGATGTGGTGGAGCCGTCGGGTGGGGGTTTTGAGGAGGGGAACCAGCAAGTGTAGGGAGGATGGGAAGGTGGCCGGATGTAAGGGAGGAGGGAAAGGATAGGCTGCAAGTCTCAGACTCTTCCAAAGATTGATGGGTATTGTAATCGCCCTCACCTAGGGTTCACTTTTTTCTCTCAAAGCTCACTACAATGAAGAAGACAAAATATCAAAATTTTATTAGTCTGATCATCATCCAAATACAATAGAAGGGGCCTTATATATAGGCCTCAACATGACCAAACGAAAAAGACTAGAATGCCCATTGGGCTACAATAACAAACTAACTACCCATAGGGGTGAAATAAGAAAAATTGAAATATAAAAATAAACAATACATAAAATGCATCAAAAATAACGACTCCTGATTGTGGCCGTCGATCTCCGATGCTTCCTCTGATAAACGCGCCAGAATCTCTTGCTGAATGATGAGGTCATCAGCCAGAGATTTCTACATGTATATCATCGGAAGAATCGTAGATCGACGGCTACGATTCATAGTCTCTACTTTTGATATATTTTATGTATTGTTTATTTATTTATTTTTTCATTTCAGCTTTTCCTATTTTACCCTACGGGTAGTGAGTTCTTATTGTAGCCCCGAGGGCATTTGAGTCTTTAGTTTTCTTTTATTATTAAGGCCTATATATAGAGGTCTTTTCCATTGTATGAGGAATGATTTGATGAATAAAAATTTCTAGCTTTTATCTTCTTCAATGTTGTGAACTTTGAGAGAAGAAAGAGAACCCTAGGTGAGGGTGATTGCAATACACGTTAGTCTTCGGAAGAGTCAAAGACACGTGGTTTGTATCCAATTTTATTCCTTTTCTCCCTTTCTTTCCCCTCCCCTTTCCCCATAACCCGCCGGCCTGTTCTCCCCCTTCCTCCCCTTCTTTTCTTCCCTAACCGAGCCTTCCCCCCCCACCCCATAACCGCCGGCCTCCGCCGGCCACCCCTCCAAACCCTATAGCCGCCGGCCTCCCCTTGGCCCTCTGCCGCCAGCCACCCCTCCAAATCCTTCATGAATTTTGAATTTCAAAATTCAAATCCCCCTTATTTACCTTCCTAAAATAACTCATATCAATTTGGAAAGTGTCTTTATTTGAAATCAATTCTATTTTGAAAAATTTTAAATACTTTACTTTTTGATATTCCTTAATTAGGAAGCCTCCCCAATTACATTAAATCTGAAATTAAATTCAGATTTAATTCCAAGATCTAATTAATGTATATGACCCCCACATACATTGAACCTAAACATCTCCTCTCCCTTTCATATGGCCGCCCCCCTCCCTTGGTTTTTTATCTCTCCAATTTAACCCCAATCTCTAATTAAATTCCCCCATAACTCCTCCCTAGCCGCCACCCCCACCTAACCCAATTTTGGGATAATTTTTAACTTCAAAATTAATCCCTATCTCCTTTGAAAATCTGAAATTAAATTTCATATTTTTCTGAAGTTATTCCCCTCCACTTCTCTCCACTAAGTCCAAGGAACAACCACCCTAACCCTAGCTGAAACCCTCACCCTTCCAATCCTCTCTTGGTTTCTCTCATCCACCTATTCAAACATTGTCAAGGAGTAAACTTTGCAAGTCGGTTTCACCTCCATGTATGGTTGACCCTGAACACTTCATGGATTCGTGTATGATATCCATGGACGAAGAGATCTTCTTCGATCTCTTTTCTTTGATCTAAATTTTGAGGTTGACGAACGTGGATTGCATCCTCTTCACCTTATGCATTCAATACTTCATGCTCATGTTTTAAGATACTTTTATTTTATATTATTATAATTTTGAGTTAATTTTGTTTTTTTTTTACCCAATGATGGAAGGCAACCATGATCATGTGAAGGTTTGGGTGCTCTTGGGGCATGTCCACCTTTGGTTTGCTAGCTTCCTTGGTTCCTTGGGTATTTATTTGTGGGTTGTTTTTCATCTTGATGGGCTTGGCCCATTATGCTTTAGTTGTTTGATGTTTGAAGGTTGGGGGCTGATTTGTGGGAGCTGTCTTTTTGGCTTTGTTGTTGGTTTTTTTTTTGTGTGTCGTGTCCCATTTCTTGGTGGATGTTCGATTTTTGGCCGTTCCTTCCTTGTTGTTCGGATCCTGTTGCTGTTCCCTGGCTTTTTTGATTTTTGCTGGCTGTGGACTGTGGTGGTTCGGATTCTGTGCCTTAAATGCTGCCTTTCTTTTCCTTTTTTTGGTTGGTTGTGTGTGCGGCTGTGGCTGGCTGGTGGCTTCCTTTTTTCTTTCCTATTTAAGGTGGGGTTTCGGGCTGCTAGAAGAGTTTTTTGTTAGAGGCGAAGAGCTTGAGAACTACTTATTTCTTCTTCCAAGTCTTCTATCCCTTTCTTCTCTCCACAAGTTTCCACCCCATTGTATCCTTCTTCTAAAAGTGAGAGTGGTGTTGGTTGGTCAGTTTTTGTTGGTATTTGCCGGAGGCATGGTTTAAAATTGCGCAATATGAGGCTCGCCTTGAGGCCCGCCTTTGCGCAATTCCGGTAAAAAACGCCTCGATGCTTACGCCTCAAGTTTTTTTATGAGGCTTGCGCCTCAACTTGGTTGAGGCCCACCTTGAGGCCCGCCTCGCCTCATTGGCATAAGGCTTATGCCTCACGCTATATATATTAAAACTTACATAAATCTTGAAGTAAATGCCCGACATTGGACTCTATTGGAGAAGAGGAAGGGGAGAGAGCAGTTCATCATAATGATGATTCAAATGAAGAACCCCTTAGTGATGACAGTGTTGATGACTTATGAGTTCTTATGTGATATGTCATTGCTATTTGTTTTTGGAAATTGGAATTATATGTTAATGAAAAGAATACTGGGATTTAGGAAAGATAGAATTTTGAGTTGAACTATATTTCATGTTGTCTTATTATTGAGATATTTTGATTTCACTTCATATCTTATGCTTTTTTATGTTTTATATTATTCACTCATTAGTATATAAAAAATTTATTATTTTATGTTTACGCAATCTTTTGATTTTGAGGCTTACGCCTCAAAACGCCTTGAGGCTTTCGCCTCGCCTCACAAATGAAAAACACCTCAATACCCGAATACGCAATTTTAAACATTGGTCGGAGGAGTTGTGGCGGACGTTGGAACAAAGTTGCTATAGTGGACCATTGGTTTGCATGTCCTTGAGCACTATATTTACCTAATTATCGTTACATGTGAGGTGACTAACTACTTATTGGTTGTTCTGAAGGTTTTTTTTTTTTTTTTTTGAAGTTAGAAGTAGTTTGTTTGTTTCATGTGTTTTTTGGTGATTTGCTTCTAAGTGTTGGATTGAGTCGTGTCCTTCTTCTTTTGTGTTCTCCATTGGGCTTAAATCTTTGTAGTTCCCATCATCACCTTGGTACCATCCATTGAAGAACATCTCCCGACCGGACATTAGCGACTCATTGGGCGTCCACCTACCTCTTCTACTCCGACCATTTCTCCGGCGAGCAATATCGTAGGCATCTCTTGTCTCTTGGTGGCATCACTAGGGTTGTTGATATTCTACCTCCGCTAAGACACTACTTTCATGAGCGAGAGTGAGGGAACTCTAAGGTGAAAATTTCTAATTATTAAACCTTGGATTTCTATTATTCATTGCCTTAGCTTTACTTTATTCTTGTTGTTATTTTCAAGCATCCTTCTAATCTACTTTGTAATCGAATGCTATTACACAACTTCTAATTGAAAATTCTTGAGTTTAACTTGGTGAAACATAAGATTTATAATTGGCAAAACTTTTCAAATTATTATTAAATTCCAAAGCAATTCTTATTCTCATACATATTTCATCAGTCTGTATAGCAATTCTAATGTCCTCATCACTTGTTTACTGACCTTAGTTGAAAAAAAGCCAACAACTTCGGCTTCACATGAGCAAGCTGCATAGGAGTTAAAAATAATGAGGGGAGTGCTAGGACTTCCTTAGTGTAGATATACTCGACACCCTTAGAATATGCGACCATATTCTCTAGAATCTTCTTTGTTATATGGCGTATTGAACAACTTCTCCCTGAGCCTCAAGGTGGGAGCCAACTTGGAAACTAAGCAGTTGTAGTAGGTGACCTTGTTGTTTGCTCGAGTGAATTTCACATTTTTGTCCCTCAGGGATGAGGCGGTCTTCAATGGTCTCTAAGAAGACAAAAAACTACTGTTGTAGCTCATTTAATATATAAATTTTGCTAGAGAGTATGCGGGTAAACCACCAACATGCTAAGTTTTTGAGGGTCTTCATGAGGACTGTATAAGGAGTGGAGTTAGGGGTGGTCATGATGATCATTGCATCAAACTCTGAGAAGTGCTCAATGGGTTGGTTGTCTCCTTTGGCCGAGCGTTAGAGGTTTGAGCTTATGATGAATTAACTCCTATGGAATCTCTACAAAGATTGCAAAGGTGAATTAGGAAACAACATTGCGAGGATATGATATGAAGTATTGCTAGGGTTTCCTTCCTGTTGCATCCTCTTATCACTGCATCAGTGAAAAGAAAGGCCAATTAGGCAGAGTTGGAAATGGAGGGAATGACTAGAGTGTATGATCTAATAAGAGTGATGAGAGAAGTGGGATAAGTTGGTACTAAAGATCATATCAATAAGTCAATTTTGGTGGATAGGTTGTTGAATAACCATTGTGACATAGATTGGTTTATCCCTTGTGTGAAAGTCAACCCATCATTTCAGTTGCCAATCGACATTGTTTGTCGTGGTGAGGTCTATTTTCCTTCAAGTTTGATGGTTTCAACGAGGACACCGAAAGATGTATAAGTGGATTTCTGTTGAGACGGTTGATATGTGATGTGTGATAGGGAGAATTTTTTTTCTTGAAAATAGATGTGGAGTTGTTAAGCTGAGATACATCTCATCAAGGGAATAGATGAGATATGATACTGAGAAAATGGGGATTGATTAAGAGAGGGAGAGTCATGACATCTTAAAAGACTTTTGCACAAAGTTCAATTGTATAATCTATATTCATCATGTGAAAATGTAGGAGGTGATTCTACTATAATGAAATAAGTTACAAAAGTTTGGACTTCTCCTCAGCAGAAAAGGAATACAATGGAGAAGAAGATTATAAGGGTTCAATTTTAACAAATTGCTTGATAGAGAACTCTTCTAGCTGCTTGCATAAGGCCTATTTATAGATCCCAGCTATGTAATGAGCATCCTCATAGTTGATTGTAAGAGTTGGACAATCCAGGTGATGTGAGGCATGTGCTAAGCTTTGGGGTTGGGGGGGGAGGGGGTTACTATGTGACGCATTTTAGGGTTCTATAGGCAGGTAGGTCTAATGTTTTGCGGTTGTGCATGATTGGTAGTGGAGGACGATGCTGAGGATTGTTGGAGTGTATAAGACAAATATTTAGAAGTGGCTCATGGTTGCCAAACTTTTATAGAGGGGGCGTTATATGTTGACTAAGCGTTGTTGCATATGAGTGATGATAGTTGTTGATATAATATGTTGCATGCAACTAGGGATGGTTGTCCAACATGCTTTATAATGGTATTGACGGATAACAAGCAAGTTGACTGGTGAGATTGCTAGGCAATGGGCAAGGCTGCTAACAATGGATCAAAAGAGGCTAATTGGGAGTCGAGAAGCATATGTACTAATTGTGGTTGATTGAATTAAGTGAGCTAGTTGACTAGCAGGGAGCTATGAGATGTTTGGAGACTGTAAGTGAACCAATGCACTTGTTAAACAACTTGAACTCAACTCGATTAGTTCTCGTTTAATTTCATTCAAGTTAGTAATTAAACGAAGTTTGAATCCTTATAAACTCAAAGGCTAAATGAACCAAGTTGGACACAGGCCAACTCATTTATTTATATTAACAAACAAAATTTATTTTTTGTTCAACTTGTATCCTTTTAAAAGGCTAATATTATGCTCGATGATACATTATATATTATATATTTAGAATTGGATTTGATATAATATGTTTAATTACTTATTTAAAAAAATATATTATAATTTAATATTAAAAATATTTTAGGATTAATTATCAATCGCACATTTGTTTTATTAATATGCATTGATTTATCATATATTAATTATATGCATATCGTAAATATGTTAAATAGTTCTAGTATGTATTTTTTATTTATTTTTTCTTTTTTGAGAATGTTTAAGTAAAAATTTGATATGAAGAACATTTAATTTCACGTCATTAATAATATTTTTAGTATGCTTAATCTACTAAATAAGATGTTAATCACTATTATTAATATTTAAGAAATTTTCAAATATTATTAAAATAAATGATACATTCTAATTATAAATCAATCCCAATTCATAACTTAAATACTTCGCCTTCTAACTTTCTCAGTTTCTGTAAGTTGCAACTCATCTTCTCCCTTTTTTCCACTATCCAAAATCTCAAAGCCATAAACTCTCAAGGCTTTAATGACAAAGATTTGATGAAATCACAACATCCGCTTTGCTGTGGCAAGAAATCAAGATAGCGATTGATATTTGCAGGAGTTTGTGAAAGAAGTTGGAACATAGAGTTAGTGGAAGCCCTTAAATCTTATAAATTCAAATAGTCTCATAATTTCATGGAACAAATGTGGGATTTGCTAGTCCCCAAAATTTTTTGGCTATATAATTAACCTACATCTAGACTTAATTTAAGTTAAATATGATGAGTAAGAAATCAACGACAAAAATACAATTTATTTATTTTATAGAGAAAAGGGCTAAAATGGTCCCGCAATTCTTTGTGAGGGACTAAAATGGTTCCCAACTCAACTCTTAAAAATGGGACATTTTTTTTCTTAACATCTAATGTTGGATTTAATGGTGTTAAATTTAAGGGTATTTTGGTCATTTTTTTAATAAAATATTTATTTAATGTAATTTTCAAGTAAATATAATTTTTTTTTAAAAATTTATTAAACATTACTTTAATAAAAAAATTAATAATAAATTTATTTTAATTAAAAAAATTTAAGTTATATTTTATAAAATATGATTTGTAAAAATATGTGTGACTAAGTTGAAAATAACTTCTATTTGCCTTTGATTTCTCTAAATCAATAAGTAGAATTTCCTTAGTACTGTCTACTCATGTTACTATATTTATCCTACTCATGTCACATATGGTTCTAGCTGGGGAAGCAACGTACCCGTGCACGTTAAAATAGAAAAGGAAAAGGAAAAATAAAATGAAATGAAATGGATCGAAATGGTTGTACCTCAATTGGTACATTTAGATGGTGCTCTTATATAAATATAAATGGGGGAAATGGATATACTAAGGAATTGAATGTCAAACCTATTAAAAGAAATGTTAAAATAGAAATGGATAGTTATGAATGAATACCAAAAAAAGGACTTATGTTAATGCATAAAAGATATGTGTATCGATTGATAGTAAAATAAAAAGTTGTATGTATTATATCGATATATCTATTTTTATTGTTTTATAATTGTCAATAATTACCTACTGAGTTTACTTTGTAAACTCATTCCATTAAATAAATGTTTCAGGTAAGTCTTCAGATATTTAGAAATGACAGAAAGGGAATAGTTCGTCTATAGAAGACGACGAAACATTGAAAATAGGTAATTTATGATCTTTACAAATGTTCAGTATTTGAGAAATTTTGTTAGTGGCTCTTCAGATAAAAGGATAAAATTTAATGTTTTAAGGTTGTATTGCTTATGAATTAAAAATACAAAAAGCAATATTCATTGATACGGGTCTTTATAGGGAGCAATTGAAAAAATGCTTAAACTTTGCAAGAAACTAGAGTCTACATTGGTAAACTATGTTTTTTCACGCATCACAAGTCCAAAACAAAGAATTTAGCTAGCCATGGAATTGAAAATACAAAAAGCAATATTCATTGATACAATAAAAATAAGATACAATTGAAGAGTTGTGTGGGATGTCACTTGGAGCACTTTTATGTATTATAAACATTATTCACACTTTGGTTCGTTCTCCTGTAAGCTCTCCCTCTCCACACACTCCACAGACTCTTACTCATTGTTGTGTTTAAGAAAACAATTGATGCAAGCAAAAATTTGGGAAGGGCCCCAAATTTTTTCCAAATTTTTGCGAGCAAAAGCTAAACTTCCTATGATATAAAAAAACATAAAATACTAAAAAACTTGACAAAATACAACTTTTATATTATAAAAGGACTTACAAACGTTTGACATAAAGACACCTTAAACACCTAAACTTGCTTTGCCTTGAGAAGAAGGATACAGGTGGGGTGGCACTTGCAAATAGAAGAAAGAGCTAAGGAGCCGAGACGAAGGAGGAGAAGCTCGCAAGCTTTCCTAGAAGGAAGAAGAAGAGAAGTTGGGCAAAGCTCGCAAGCTTTTCCAAACAACAAACCCGCAGGTTTTGGCTTCCAAAAATTGCATCTTCACATCTTCTTTTATCATACAAAACATCTCCTATTTATAAGAAAAGAAAGAAGCTAAACATCCACTATATTAGGGAATATGGAAGACCAAGATACATCCAATACAGCAGATAAAAACCCTCCAAGGAACCAGTTAAAGCAGCCAACGGGACAGCAGAAATTCTGCACAGAAAATAGGGAGAGAAGCCACGGAAAACCCAGCCAAAATTCACGGGAAACCCAGCCAGCAAGGGACCCGAAGAACCAAGCACAGGAAACAGGGCAGAGCTTCACGGGAAAACAACCATGAGGGGTAAAACTGAGAGGGAGGACCACAGGAACAACAACAGCCAACAGAAACCAAAAACAACAAGCAGCCCAAGGTCTTAATTCTATGGAAGAAATCAAAGAGACTCAATAAGGGGAAGAGACATGAGTGGGGAAACCAAACAGTCTTTAGAGAGGGGAGTAAAGGAGGGGGAATGAATCTAGTTTTGGCAATAAATACACAAATTATGAGCTAAATAATAAGAAGAGGCTCATTAATGAGCTGACTCTAGTAGAACTTACAAAAATTTTAACTCAACTTATTTTGACCCCCCTTGCCTACATCAAACAAGCTCTCAAGTTTTTCCAAGAGAAGAAATCCTCATGTTTTTGTAGAGTCTTTGCTCAGATTTTCAACCACCATTTCCATCCCAAAACAACTCTATTTTATAGGCAAAAGAAGGTAGATAAATAGCCATAGCACCTCCAATCAAATCCAATTAGAATTGGAGAAATGAAAGGCCAAAAGACACATAATAGCCAGAAGAATTTCTGCACAGAAAACAGGAAAACAAACCACGAAAACCCCACCAGCAGCCACGGGAAGCCCAGCCAGCAAGGGACCCGAAGAGCCAGGACAGGAGACAAAGCAACATTTCACAGGAAAAATAGCCAGGAGGGGAAAACCGAGAGGGAGGCCACGGGAACATCAATAACCAACAGAAACCGAAAAGACAAAGGGAAGGGAAGAGACACAAGTCCACTCCACAATAATGAGCTTGAAATAATAGCATACAGTTTTGATTTAATGAGCTAGGAAGTGCATTTATTCCCCAATCATTGAGCTAAACTTCAGTTCAAACATTTATGAGCTAACGCCAAGTGAAATCCAACTTTTTGAGCTCAACACCAAGCAACCAAGGCCCACCCGAGAGCAGCAATATCTCCAAAATGAAAACAACAAGCAGCCCATGGACAAGAAGGAACAAGAAGAATGAACCCCCCCCCCCCCCCCCCCCCCCCCCCCCCCCTACATTACAAATGGCCAGTCCTAACAAATTCGACAAAAAATATATATTTATACTAAGTACATAAACTGTCACTGGCTCCATAGTGCTAGTAAAGTTGGCGCTACAGTGCTGCTTGCATGTCTCTGCTATGGCGCTGGTTTGACCCAACACAACATTTCACTAAGGAACCGTTCCAACTTATCTGCAGTGGCGTCGTGGCGATTTGGCATTGCAGCGCCGCCAGCCTGCCCTGGTGTTGTGGCATGTATTTAAATTGGCACTGCAGAGCTCGTAGGTGCTGGGGTGCTAAATAATGTTTAAATTTTTCCAAGAGTATATTTGATGTAGCGCTCGATTTTGGCGCCACGACACTTGGTGGTATGATGTTGGGGTGTTGAATTAAATAGGAAAAATTCTGGGAACATAGGAGCTGTGGTGCTCTTGACTAGCGCTGCGGTGCTTGAGTGGTGCTTGGAGCGTTGCAACGCTTAATAAGATAGTGCCGTTGCACTATGTTCTTTTTCACAAATTTAGTCATTTTTAGTGGAATTTCTCGCACAACAACACTCAAAGTCAGGATTTTTACAGGAAAATATATACAAAAACTCTAACAACAATTTCTACTAAATCTGGTTGATGGCCTACATTGGCAGCGGTGTGACTGAATGACGGCGGCAGGCTGCTGGGTAGTAGTGGCCGCAGTGGTGGTTGGAGGAGGCAGTCAGGCAGTCAGGTGGTGGCAATTGCAATGAATTTCCAGTGTATTTGGAAGTTACTCCGAGGAATTCCAAATACGCCAATAAAAGAACTAGAGGGTTAAGTCTGAATGTACCAAAATGTGATACTACATTTGTTTTACTTCAAACAAAACACCAATATACTCAAATCCCTACATTTGGAATACTTTACACCCATTTTGTAGGCAATCAAACAACCCCCTAGTAAATATATTTGCAATGAATTAAATCATGTAACAGTAACATGAATAGAACTTCAGGAGAATTTATTTAATCCAAAAATTATATACATATATGTGCGTGTGTATAGGTGTTTACGAGAGGCCAAGAACACAAATAAGCTATTATTGTGTTGAGAACCCTCATGCATGCCAAGACGTTTGGCAAGTCTTGTTAAGGTCATGGAATCTTGCTGGCATGATCATGCTTTATAGTCGTGACCCATGGATCATTGCTATTGAGTGTGGAGTTGTTACGCTGAGCATGCGTAGTTATATGCCTCTAGGTTCAATTTAAGTCCATGTAGGTTGATTTTTTGGCCTTTTGAACAACTTGGAGCAAACTTTTACATGGGTGGCCATTTTTTAGTATGCCAACATGGACAATCTCTTGGGGCTATATATAAAGTCAATTGAGCTGAAGTTGTTGCTATATACAATATTGTACTTGTGGAACTTTAAGGATGTCAATAATGAGATACATATTAAATTTTTTGGAGTTATCTAACCAATCTTTTTTGTGGAATTTTGATGACTAAATGGATGTTTAGAGAAGAAATATTTTGGTATCAATATTTTAGAATAAATAAGATGCTTAAAATTTGTGTAAGTATAGGGAAATCAAATCTATACATTCAAAGTAGTTGTTGGAGAGGCAATAGAACACAAACTTAGAAAATCATATCAATATCAGCAACTAATTCATTTCTATTCTAAAAATATTTTTTATAAATATGATTTATGCTAATCCAATTAACGAAAGGTTGAGAGCAGAACGATGTTCTTCATATGACATATGATTGATTATCAAGAGAATTGATTTGGTTTAGATCATAGAAAAAAGAGGCGTTTTTCAAACATATGTTGAAGTTATTGAAGATTGCTGATTTCGAGCAATCTACGAACCAAAGAAACAGAAACTATACTGCTAATGGAAGAACTGAAGCAAAATGAAGACAGAGGATAGCATTGAATCATGAAGCTTATTAAAAAATTTCTCACGTGCATCATAGAGGCCTTGCATTATTATGCCACAGGAATTGAAGTTGTAGGCGCAGTGGTGCTTTCAGTTCAGGTCTTCAAATCCTGTATAGCTTCTACATTGATTAAAGCAAAAAAAAAAAAAAAAAAAAAACTGATGAGATTTCGGTGAGCATCTGCCACTCCCATTTAATTTTTTATCAAGCATACTTTCAAGCAAATACCTCCAGCTTTTGCTATAATGATGTAGACTATGACAACAACAACAAGCCTTTTATCCCACTATGTGGGGTCAGGCCATAATGATCTATAAAGCATCAAATTCATGTCCTCCTTTTGTTATTGTGCTAAAGCATAATGTGATGCTCAGTGGTCATGGATGTTTTACAATTTTTATTAATATAAAATTGACTTTTTGTGAAAGTACTCGTGACCCATTGGTTGAAGGAGATGGTTGTATCTCTAAGGTCATGGGTTATAGCCATTTACTTTGCAATTTATCGCTTACAATTCCCTAAAAAATATATTTGACCTTTTTTTTAAATGTCATTGCAGAAGAACCACTCAAGTTGTGGAAGAGATTGAAAAGGTTTTGGCGTTAAATGATTTACTTTCACGCTTTAGTAAACATCCTGTGTCTAGTAGATTTGTCCCTGGCGTTGGTCCAATTTCCTTATTAGGTAAGTCATCCATTTGCAGCATTGTTGAGCGCCGTTTCCATTGATGGTTGGCCATTTCTTATCTCTGCGTTTTGCTTGCATGTAAAACTGCACCGCCAGGTGGAGAATTTGACAGTGACAGAAAAAATGATGATCTGAAATTGCTTTTTAGAGCATATGCTTCTGAATGTTTTCCAAATGGACGCCTTGAGGAACAGAAGGTAATATATAAATCTATAATGTGTTTTGTATTACAATTTATTTGTTTATATAAATTCTGTGATGATGTGTTTGTTTTCCATAAATGAACTTTATATGCTGATAAAAAGATGTAATACAAACACATACTGAACAAGTCAAACTTATAAGCACAAGTATGCTGCATTGTGAATAATTCTGTTTTTTTATGGTGTGCAGTTGCTTGAAAATACCGAACCATGTAAAAATGGACCAAATTCGATGTTATTTTTATTATCAACAGCTGAAAGCATTATCATTTAGCTCAGGACTCAATTTTTATAGGTGCTTAAGAACTGTTATTATCAGGGACTTTCATATTTTGCTGTAACCTTTATTCCTTGTTCTTCATTTGAACGATGAGTTGCAATTGTGGCCATTTGGCAATCTTTCATCATTCTTTTTATGGGTTAAATATCAAAATGTTCTCTGACCATTCACATGTGGCTAATTTAGGCTCAAAGTATCACATTTTTCCAATTTATTCTATCAATTATGCTAAATTGATTCAAAATAATCTCTCAAAAATTAAATTGGATGAATTTTGCACTGTCGAGGGATTAAATTTGGATTAATTTTACATCACAATTTCTACTTGATAGACCATTTCAGATCAATTTTATATAGCTGAGGGACTAAATTTGTGAATTGTGATACTATAGGATTAAATTGGTCACATGTGAATAGTTGGGGGATCATTTTGGAATTTAATCTTTATTTTTATTTGACATTATTTGGTGGCCGCCATCACTTCGGGAAATCCAGCATTTATATAGCATCCAATTAATCGTGGTGGCATAATGGGCAAATAGGAGGACAGAATGAAAACAGAAAATAACTCCAGACTTCTGGGCCTAAATAGGAGGACGATGATGAATTCCTTCATCTTTGTTTCAGTTTGCTTGTTCCAATCTTTTCAAACCAGTTCAATCATGTCAGAAGCCATGTTGTGAGGTTCTGTAACATCGTCAAACGTAGCAACCCTAGAAATGCTTTCCTTCTGGCTGATATGCATTTTGAAGTTTGATGTGTGTGTTTAATAGAATGCTTACAGGAAGGCACACTAATCATTGGCGTGCCATCATTTTTAAGATTTTTTTTTTTTCTAGCATTCATAAAGTTATAGTGAGTCAAGTCATCAGCAGTGATATTTTGTTTGTTTTTTATGTACTTTAGTGCTATATGCAAATAGAGTTTGGCATTTTCGTTACAGTTGGTATCAGGTTGATGTGATTGCCCTTGGTTAGTTTATTGCTCTCTCTTTTATGTAATCTTAGTAAACTGTATGTGTATTCTGAGTCTATGGAGGAGAAATGATTGCAATAGGGAATTTAAAAGATAAATGAGAAAAACAAAAATATGTGGGATGGTGGAACACCCAGCACTCTTTTTCACGGTTGATTTCGTACATACCTTTTGTGTAGCTACGGCTTTTAAGTTTCATTCATTGTAACCATTTAATTATTGACTTTCTTAATTCATGTTGATGTTTTTGCAGCTTGTGGCTTTGAACCAATTGAAGAACATATTTGGTTTAGGAAATCGTGAAGCAGATGCAATATTGCTTGATATCACTGTTAAGGTCTATCGTAAGCGGCTATCTCAAGCTGTTTCTAGTGGTGATTTGGAAGCAGCTTCAAGCAAAGCGGCCTTTCTTCAAAATCTTTGTGAAGAACTTCATTTTGATCCCCAAAAGGCTAGCGAGATACATGAAGGTACCTGCGATATTTTCATAACAACTTCTGCTCTGCTTTCTGCCTTCAGCTCAATGAATAGTACTGAAAATCACATATCTACACACTTCTTACACAAATTCAACTTATTACCAGTTCTTCATTGTATGCCTTGTGGATGAATTAATGAGACATTCAAATTATTTATCTAAGTTTTAATGCAAAATTAAAATTTATAATGAAGTTTTGTATGCAACTTTGTTCACATAAGCTCTGTTTTGGTGCAAGAAACTGATGTTATTTCTCATATTTCTCTTTCCCATCACCCTTGCATATTTCTGGCACAGTGATGCCAGTCTGGTAAGAACTTATTTTGCTACTAGTTACTTGTTCTATCTGCGCATTGTTCTGGGTTTTCAGACTTACATAATCCTTTTTGTGTCATTTATTAGTTTCTATTGTTGATTCCTTGTCACTTTTGATCCAATATTTGGGGCTCAACACCTTAATTATTTTACAGGTATATATAGTTCAAATGCATCACATAAATGAAGTGTATAAGCTCAATGTCGTGTACGGCTGTTTTACATGTCAACAACTAACACTATATCCAATATGGGGGTGTTTGTGTATTTAAAAATCTTCCCCTGCGGGAGGTTTCCACATCAATCACGATTTTTTAACTCAAAGATCTCCAAATATCCTAGCTGAGTGATATGCACAAGAGATGCACTAGAAAGCTCACTCCACAATGGCTCCCCCTCAAAAATTAGATGTAGTTACATAATTCCATGCTTTTGTTGCCAACTATCAAAGTTTTTAATAACACCGAACTAAAAGGAACTGACAACGTTGGACAAATTTCTTTAACTATCACCACTTTTACAAAATTTGAAATACAAAAGGAAGAACATCTCAGCTCGGTTGTGATGTAATCACCAACAACTCCAACTTAAAATAACGGAATAATTAAAACACAAAGGAAGACTCTTAACAATATACCGACTCACTATTGTGTGCAAAAAAACAAAAGAAATCTAACAATATTCCCACAAATCAGCTGCAGCCCTTAATTAGTGTAGGTCCTGATCGGAAATGGGAAGGATGATTTACCCCTGCTACAGCCACCTGAACATGTCGGTCAGGTTTCCACAGCAAAACTGCTGCTAGGTTACAATAGGGATCATTAAGATTCAAGGGTTGATCTTAAGAATGTTTTCTTTTTTTAAGAAACCTCACCTGCAAGACATAACAAGAAAGCCTCAAGGTAGATTTCTGTTTACAGAAATGAAAACCACTGGAATTGACAATGAGAACAGAGGACCTGGTATGGATGATCGCTGGGATTACAACTATTTTCTCTGTGGCTAGGAGAAGCTGCTGGAGGACCCAAGGAAGTTTGCAAAGGAAAATTTTCAGTCAAGCGGCCTGTTGGAATTCTGTCCTAAATTGCAGGCCAAGCCTTGTTTGTTCAAGACGCGGCCAGCGAAACTGTTGGATTGAACCGCGACAGATGGCAAATGTAGAATGGCACCCAATGGAACCTGTACCTTCCTGTTGGAATTCAGTCCAACACTGTAGGTCATGCTCTGCTTTCTCAAGAAACAGCTTGAAGCCACATAGCCGCAGGGAAATTCTACCTCAAAAGGGAAGGGACAACCACGAGGGAGAGATAGGAGATCTTGGCAATCAATCTTTACAAACTCTTGGACTCCACGATGATTTCCTTGTACCTTCCATGACTAAAACTAGGAAATCTATCCTATTCTCAGGATAATAAACTGAAACAAATTCACAAGAAAAAAAAAAAAAGAAACTCCCCAAATAAGTCTTAGATATTTATAAGAAATCCACAAGCAAAAAAGAAAACAAGTAATTACTAAAAAAGAAAAGGCTATGAAACAAAAAAAAAAAAAAGAAGAAGAAAAAGAGAGAAAAAAACTAAAATAATGATGCTAATAGCTATTAACCATGTCACTTAACTAAATGAATTATGCGAAGAACCAATTTTTGTACATCTCATGAGCCCTAGTTGAACTATTGACATTGATACTAATTTGTCAGGACAAATGATAGATAGATATCAAAATATTGACTAAGATTAGTGTCAATTTTAAAAAAGTAAAATTTTCTAGATATCATTCACAAAATAATTTCAATTTTTATGTGGTTCCCTCATATCTTACATCCACTAGAGAAAAGTGGGGAATCAGTCCACTAACTAAAATCCATAAAAGTGTTACCCGTTTGGGGCACAAGAAATCGTATTCTTCCTTTAGTCCCGAAAGTCTTGTAAAAAAAATTCTAAAGTTTCTCAAGACAGACCAATGTTAATTCGTTATAGAAACTAATGGAAAAAAAGAAGAAGAAAAGAACAGAAAATAGAGATGAAGATTAAGATCCATGTGGATGCCTGCTAGGGAGTACAATTTTCTACATCACTAAGCATTCAAATTTAATCCTTAAAAAAAGGTGAGCTCTTTATATCATCTAAGATTATGGCTTCTCTACCATGATGGTGGAGGTGGAAGTGATTCATGCTTCTTTCGGGTTGTACTTTGAAATCCCTAAGACAGACACCAACGCATGCGTGAGATGGAGGTGTTGGTGAAGTATATGCCCAAGTTGTGAAAGCTATTCATAATCGAGAGTCTGCCAGAATCTCCCATTCGCATATTTAAGTGGTTGGATGCAACACAAACTTGATCTTAACATTTTTTCATAAGAGGGCAGTAAATTACTCTTTTTTGTTCTTTCCACGTTTCCACTCACTTGTTTCCAACCACAAAACCTTTACCTATTGACCCGCACGGTGTTCTTGCCTAACTCTCAAAATACTTGGTCTTGTTCCAACCTCCCATCAACTTGATTCGACCTTCCTAGCTGCCGCTCCACTGTTTCCCTCCAACCTCTCCAACTGCACCTCCTCACCCCACTCATACAAACACACACCTCTCTTGTTCGCACAACACCTGCACTGAACTCGACTTTAACCCATCCTACTGCACCTCCCTGTTGAGAGCAAGCCGCACATCTACACCTCTTCTCCTCCCACAGCTCTCCAGTCGCCCTCATCCACCCTCAATAGTAGCTTGACCCGCTGGTGAAACCAGCCTACCGGCCAGTCTACTACGACTATTGCTAATGAGACCCCCTAACCATTCATTATGTAGACCTAAGCACCCTCCTCCAAGCTCCACCTTGCACCTAGCTCACCCTGCTCGCACATGCATGACCACCACTCTCTACTACATTGAGCTTCTCCTGCTTTCCTATGCATGCAACTCTAGCTGGTTCGATCGAGCTCCACCCAGCCTGGATGCACATCTATTCTAAACCAACAAAATCAATACAACCCTACGCGCGCGCGCGCACACACACACACTCTCTCTCTCTCTATGCTTTTTTCTCCCCAAATAGAGACATGCTTATGTTTGGTGGGGAAGGCACTATCGTGGTACCGGTGGAGGGACCATAGGAGACCCGTCCGGAGTTGGAGAGAATTCAAGGAATGTTTATTAGAATGTTTCCAAACCGACAGGAGAGGAGACTTATATGAGCAATTCTTTACGTTGGTATAGGACAAATCAGTGACAGATTACTGAGAGCGGTTTGAGCATCTGGCTAGTAGAGTGGAGTGATTCTCGGAGACGACATTAGAGAAATTTCTATAAGGGCTCAAATCAGAGATCAGCGTTGCAGTAAAAGTATTGAGGCCTCGTGACTTGGTAGAAGCCATGGAGTTAGTACAATTGGTGGAAAATTAGAGGGATCATGAGAGGGGAGCCAAGAACAACAATTTAGGGACTCTTACAAGATGACGACCATTCTTCTAGCACGAAAGGGACCTGCATCAGATAACATTAATGAGACTCCCAGGGGAGAATCCAACAGGAGGAGAAAGTGGGGGGGGGGGGGGACTTCAAAAGATTGATGAAGAGGAAGATGCAGGAGAAGAGAGCGAATGGATTATGCTTCAGATGTGATGAGAAGTATACTCTAGGACACAAGTGTAGGGATCGAACTCTTCAGATTATCACCGTCTATGATGACGAGGAAATTGAGGGAGGTGAGAGTATGGGAGTGAGAGATGGAGGACAAGCTGCATCTAGACGTGATGGAGATCTCCCTGAATTCAATGATGGGATTCACTCCGAATCATACCTTGAAGATGAAGGGGGAAATAGCAGACATGGAGGTGGTGGTGGTTATTGACAGTGGGGCTACCTATAATTTCATCTCCAACCAAGTCGTGAACCAATAGGGGGTAACATTGGTGGATACATGGTGTTATGGAGTGGTGATGGGTATAGGGAAGGTGGAGATCGGTTAGGGGTTATGTAAGGAAGTAGTGTTAACCATGCAAGGGGTTTAGGTGATTGAGGATTTTCTCCTATTGGAGTTAGGGAGCACTGATATCCTCCTCAGAATGAAGTGACTATAGACCTTGGGGGATACCAAGGTCAACTTGGGAGCATTGACAATGGAGTTTATGGTGGATGGGAGGAGGGTAGTGATTAGTGGAGATACATGGCTCACTTAAGCCATGATATCACTTAAACCAATGTGATGAGCATACAAGAGGTAGGGGAAGGTTATTTGATGGAATTACATAGATTTGGGGGGGGGGGGGGGGATAGTCCTCTTTCAGTATAATCATTGATTCAGCAGTTCAGTGAGCTTTCTCAGCCGCCTCAAGGGTTGCCTTCTCCGCGGGGACATGAGCATGTTATCATCTTGAAGTAGTTTCACTTATCATTATTCAGTTGTATTGTCATCCCCAAATCTAGGAGGATGAGATCGAGAGATTGATTAGGGAGATGCTAGAAGAAGGGATCGCTCGACCCAGTGTCAATTTTTCAGTCCAGTGCTATTAGTAAAGTACTTCAATAGCCGTTTCGTTCGTTCCACCTTGAGGACAAGGTGGCACTTTGGGAGGGGAGTATTGTTAGATTGGTCCAACCGCTTCGCACGGGACCGGCTCAGGCAGAACATGCGGAAGTGTTCTGCCTCTTCATGTACGCGCGACCAAGCCGCTAAAGTCAACGAAGCGATTTAGGAAGGATTTATGGGGAAGTTAGGTGGGAAATTTGAATGTAGGGACCGTATAGGGATTTCCTTTTGATTTGTATGCATTAAATAGTTTGTTTTCCTAGGGTTAGGGCATCTTGAATTTGACTAAAATTTGGGATCTCTTAGGTTTCTTTTGGGCTCTAGCGGCGTCTAGAGATTTGGAAGAGATGGATCATTCTCTCGAATATGAGATCAATTGTATCTTGTTATTTTCCTTCAATTAGTTTGATTATTCCAATAAAAATTACTGTTTTATGGTTTTTCCTTTGGATTGGTTGATCGTTCTAGCTGTTTTTGTCAAGATTGTTAGGTTTCACTTGAGATCTTCGAGTGTTTCCTATCAATTTGTTGATGCATTGCATTTGATTCCTCCTCTTGACTTGGCCTAGTCAACATTATGCTTTCACAGAAGGCTTTTGAAATGCATGTTTTTATCTACGGTGATCAAATACAATCTGAGCGCTCAAGATGATCTCGAACAAGAATGATGATGGTGAGAAGTGACCCATTGTTAGCCATAATCAGGACCATCAAATCTGGTGAATTGGTTTCCTGTAAACGCTGCTCATCTGTAGCCCCGAAGCTTTTTATGCTCAAAAGACATTCTAGCTGGTAAATGGGCTGGTGTTTTTAAGTTTTTCTCACAGGTCCCGACAGCTTACAAAGAAAATAAATGAGAACTCCACTTTCTTACTAAGATGACTGTAGTATTAGAAACTTTGGATGCGGTGTCATTTTATATTGTTCGTTGATTTCTGATAAAATTCTTCCTTACAAGTTCAATAATCATTAGATTTATTATTGGTCTGCATAGTTTCTTGTTGTATAGATGACTCTGGTTTTACTCAATACCTGATCTGGCCTATCAAATTTGGTATGCTTTTCCAACTGATTACTCCACTCAATCAAATTCATGGATTGGTTCCAAATATATGCCAAGCTTAGGTGGCTTAACATGTGAATCTATTTGTTTTTGTGCGAGTTCAGTTGGGGTCATAGTAGATGGTCCTTTTAGCCTGTAGACCCAGCTGTCCTAAACATGGATTGATAATCTTTTTCTTATGTTCTTTGCAGAAATTTATAGGCAAAAGCTGCAGCAGTCTGTGGCTGACGGTGAGCTTAGTGAGGAGGAAGTTTCTTCTCTTCTTCGTATTAGAGTTCTCCTCTGTATTCCTCAAGAAACTGTTGATGCTGCACATGCTGATATCTGCGGCCGTTTATTTGAGAAGGTATATAGATGAATGTTTAATTTATTTGTATCAATGACATATAGCATATGAATCACTTCTGATATATCTATTGCGATTTATGCTTGCTGAAAAATACTTTTACATTTGAAGGATTAGTTTGATTCTAGTGGTCTGGGAATAAAAAAGTTTGTAATTAAGCCTGAATGAGACCTTTAACTTGCTATTGTAGTTCTTAGTTCTAGTTCCAATCTCCAACAAGCTCTAGTCTTGTGCATTTACCAGAATCATAATAATCTCATTTCAGACGTAGTTGCAAAATATGAATTGTGTGAAAGGGTGTTAGACCGGTCCGGCCAGGCCACACGGGACCGATCAGGCGGAACCGAGGCGGAAGCGTCCACCTCTCCTGTACTCAGATCGCATCGCAAGCGCCAATATAGCAGTTTTGGAAGGATTTTTGAAGGGAGTTTTGGAGGGAATTTGAATGTAGGGACTGTTTAGGGATTTCCTTTTGATTTGTATGCATTAAATAGTTTGTTTTCCTAGGGTTAGGGCATCTTGAATTTGGCTGAAATTGGAGATCTCTTAGATTTTAGTTTTCTTTTGGGCTCTAGCGGCATCTAGAGATTTGGAAGAGATCGATCCTCCTCTCGAATTGAGAATCAACTGTCTTGCTATTTTCCGTTTCTATTTCATCAAATAATAAAAATTTTCTACTTTTTTTTTGGTTTTGTGTGGATTCTTGTGGAGGATTTTCGCTGTTTTTTTAAAGATTGATAGGAATTACTTGAGATCTTCAAATGTTTCCTATCAAAGCATTAATGTGTTACGCCGGCCCAGGAGGGGCCGGCTGGACCGGTCAACTGTTACTCCAGGCGGAGAAAACAGGGGCGGGCGGAAACGTGAGGTCCACGTGGGCTCTTGGGGGGAGGTTTAGGAGGGAAATTTTGAATGTGAGGGCTGTTTTAGGAAGTTTATTATTGTCCTTTATGATTAATTTTGTATAATTAGGAGTTTGGGGAGGAATTTGCATATCATCTTGAATTTGAGTTTTCTCTTTGAGATCTAGGGTTTGCTTTGGGCTCTTGGTTTTGCCGGAGATCGTGGAGAGTTGTTCTTCCTCTCGGATTGAAGAACATATTGTATCTTTGCTGCTTTCTTTGATTTCTAGTGAAATACAAGCAAAATATTGTGTTTTTCTCCTCGTTTTCCAATTTCCTGCTGCATTTTCCTTGTTTTTCTGCTGTTTTGCTGCTGTGGACAGCAGTTGGCTGCTATAATTTTACTTGTTTGGGTTAGGAATACTTGCGAGCTCAAGTGTTTCCTATCAAATTGGTATCAGAGCATCAATTCGGGACCACCGGCGGCTGAAATCCTGAAATTTCAGCAAGTTCTTCGTCTCCGGAAGAATAATTTTGTGGAACCGTTAGAAGAACAATGGCCGGAAAGGTGGACGTTTTGGAGGGTGAAGTCAGCCAATTGAAAACTGATTTGGAGGAGAGATTCTTCGATTTTCAGAATCAAATCACCACCAACAACGAAAGGTTGGAGGGAAAATTTATGGCCATAGAAGAAATGATGAAGAAATTGTTGGAGATGAAGACGAATCCGACGGCGTCGGAAGCAAGAGAAACTACAGGAGACCACGATGTAGGAGGAAATCCGAACCCGCGTAGGGGGAGGAGAAATCAAGATGTGGAGATCCTTGAGGGAGACGACGACATGCCACCTCTAGAGCCATTTTCTAGAGAGGAGATGAGCATGGGGAATGACCGTCGAGGTGCTGATTTTGAAGGCAGGAGGGGAGAATATGAGGGAAGTGCAGATTTTGGCGAAAGAAGAGAAGAATATCAGCGTCGAGGTGCTGAATTTCAGCGTCGAGGTGCTGATCTTGAAAGGGGAAGAGGGGATTATGATGATGGACTCGGATACCACCAACGTCAGAGGGAGGACCGGGACACTTGGGGAGCACCTCCTCTTCGAGGAATGGGAGGTTATGGAGAGTTCCGGGGTAACGGAAGGGATCCGAAGGTGAGGAAGTTGAAGATGCCCATCTTTGAGGGTGAAGATGGCCATGGCTGGATCTACAAGGTGGAGCGTTACTTTGCTGTCAACGGGCTGACATACGATGAGAAGCTGACGGCGGCAGGATTGTGTCTGGAAGGGAAGGCGTTGGCCTGGTATCAGTGGCGAGACAGGAGAGAGCCTATCAGGAACTGGAGAGAGTTCAAGGATTGTTTATTAGAACGTTTCCGAGCCGATGGGGGAGGAGACTTCTATGAACAGTTCTTTGCTCTGACTCAGGAGGGGACCATGGCCGATTACCGGGACAGATTCGAGTATCTGGATAGCCGTTTGGATCACATCTCAGAATCAGACCTAGAGGGAAATTTCATGAAGGGGCTCAAACCTGAGATACGAACTGATGTCAGAGTGTTGGAGCCAAGGAATTTAGGCAAGGCTATGGAGCTTGCACAATTGGTGGAAGATCAGAAGAGATCAGAAAGAGGAGCTCGAGGCAACTACTCAGGGGGGTCGTACAAGATGACTACTGCGGTATTACCCTCTAAATGGGTAGCGCCGGGGGGTTAGAAGGAAGCACCAAAGGAAAAGACTGGAGGAGGAAATGGGGGACAGTTCAAAAGGCTGATCGAAAAAGAAATGCAGGACAAAAGAGCAAAAGGGGTGTGCTTCAGATGTGATGAGAAGTACATGCCGGGGCATAGATGCAAGGACCGATCTCTTCAGGTTCTCCTCGTTTGCGAAGATGAGGAAGACGAAGAGAGAGGTGGGAATGACCCCGAGGTGGAGGAGGATGAGAAGTTGCATCTGGATGTAGCAGAAGTCTCTCTGAACTCAGTAGTGAGACTCACTTCGAGTCCCACTATGAAGGTGAAAGGAGAGATCTCTGGTCGTGAGGTTGTGGTGTTGATAGACAGTGGAGCGACACACAATTTCATTTCCACCCAGATTGTTGATGTGATGGGGATGGAGCTAGTGGATACTGGAGGTTACGGGGTAATGATGGGCACCAGAAAGGTGGAGATGGGTCAAGGTGTCTGCCGAGGAGTAGTATTGAAGATTCAAGGGATCCTGGTAAAGGAAGACTTCCTTCCCTTGGAATTGGGGAGTACGGATGTCATCCTTGGGATGAAATGGTTGCAGACACTGGGAGAGACCAAAATCAATTGGGGAGCACTAAAGATGGAGCTGGTGGTTGGTGGCAGGAAGAGAACGATTCAAGGTGATCCCGGACTGACCAAAGCAGGGGTTTCTCTTAAATCCCTCATCAGAACCATTCATGAGGAAGGAGGAGGCTTCTTAGTAGAGTTACACCGCCTGGAAGGAGTCAGATTGGAGAAGGAAGGCAATGTTCCCTCTGCAGTACAGCCGCTCATGCACCAGTTCAGCGAAGTCTTTCAACCGCCCCAGGGGTTACCTCCTCAGAGAGAGTTGGAGCATGCCATTACTCTGAAAGAAGGTGAGACTCCGATCAGCGTCCGTCCTTATTGCTATCCACAGATTCAGAAAGATGAGATTGAAAAGCTGATCTGGGAAATGCTGGAGGCAGAGATTATCAGACCCAACAATAGCCCTTTTTCCAGTCCAGTCATCCTAGTTAAGAAGAAGGACGAGAGTTGGAGATTTTGTGTGGATTATAGGACTTTGAATAAAGGCACTATACCAGACAAGTTCCCAATTCCTGTGATTGATGAGCTATTGGACGAGCTACATAGTGCAGTGATGTTCTCTAAGCTAGATCTAAAATCTGGCTACCACCAGATCAGGATGAAGGAGACTGATGTTCCAAAGACAGCGTTCAGGACTCATGAAGGGCATTATGAATTTCTGGTAATGCCCTTTGGATTGACTAATGCTCATGCAACATTTCAGTCCCTGATGAATCGGGTATTCAAGCAGCACCTTAGGAAGTTTGTCCTAGTCTTTTTCGATGACATCCTGGTGTACAACAAGACTGTGGAGGAACACTGGGAGCATTTGAGAGTGGTATTGGAAGTGCTACAGGAGCACCAGTTGAAAGCCAACCTGAAGAAGTGCAGTTTTGCTCAGGCAAGTGTGGAATACTTGGGACATGTGGTATCACAAGGAGTAGCAGCGGATCAAACTAAAATTGAAGCAATGTAGGAATGGCCGCTACCTAGGAATCTCAGGGAATTGAGGGGTTTTCTAGGATTGACTGGATACTACAGGAAGTTCGTGAAGGGATACAGTACTATTGCCTGGCCTTTGACTGAGCAGCTGAAGAAGGATAATTTTTGCTGGGGAGAGGCGGCCACCCAGGCATTCGAGAGGTTGAAAGAGGCCATGACGACGGTCCCTGTTCTAGCTCTTCCAGACTTTGATCAGTCTTTTGTAGTAGAGGCAGATGCCTCAGGATATGGGTTAGGGGCAGTGTTGATGCAGAATCACAGGCCAGTAGTGTACTTCAGTCAAGTGCTTTCAGCCAGAGCTAGATTGAAGTCAGTGTATGAAAGAGAGCTGATGGCCATTGTTTTGGCAATCCAAAAGTGGCGGCCATATCTCTTGGGAAGACACTTCACTGTACGGACTGATCAGAAGAGCTTGAAGTATTTGTTAGAGCAAATGATGGTGACCGAAGAGCATCAGAGGTGGTTATCCAAACTATTAGGCTATGATTTTGAGATCCACTATAAGCCTGGTTTGGAGAATAAGGCGGCCGACGCTTTATCCAGATGCGTTGGGGAGATTCAGGAGTTGGTTGTGTCAGCGCCATTGATAGTAGATTTGGGGGCCATCAAAGAAGAAAGTATGCTGAACGAGGAACTGAGGAAGATCAGGGAGGATCTGGAGAAAGACAGGAGTAGTCATCCTGGTTACTACATTGAAGGGGGGAGACTATTGTACAAGGGGCTATGTTGCACCGATACACCTATTTATGAAGGCGTGCTGTATCCGATACACCGATACACGAATACGCCTCCGATACTCCACCGATACGTGTCAGATACGCCAAAGCCGTACCCAATTAAAATACTATTTAATTTCAAAAGGACACGCGTATCCGATACACGTGTACGTTGAAAAACAAAAAGAAATCCGAAAAAAAAGACGTGTCATATTTACTTCCGCGGTTGCGAGCAAGATTCTCTCATTTCCGAGATGGATTTGAGTCTCTTGATGATATGAAAATATTAAAAATTATTAATCTTTCACTTGATGAGCCTGAATTAGAAGCTATGATATTTATTGAAGATGATATGGAAGTTCAAAGACAAACCAATGAAGAAGATAATTATATCATTCCTTCTATTGAATAGTTGAAACTTCATGTGCTAGATAATTTATGTTTATGCTTTTGTTGTTGTACTAGACATTTAATACTTACTTATATTTTGATATTATAAGTTCCAATGCTACAAATGATGTTGTTGCCATTTTTTTTTGTAATATCAAATATTATGTTTTGATTGTTTTCTTAATTTTTATGTATGATTTATAAATTATAATGCCGTGTCCGCGCCGTACCCGTATCCTGTATTTTTAAGAATTGACGTGTCCCGTATCCGTATCGTATCGTATCCGTGTCGCCGTATCCGTATCGGTGCAACATAGACAAGGGGAGGTTCGTGATGCCACGAACTTCCATACACATTCCCCACCTGTTGCAGGAATTTCATGGCAGCTCAGTTGGGGGTCACTCAGGAGTTCAGAAGACATACAGGAGGCTGACAACAAAACTTTATTGGAAGGGGATGCATAAAGACGTGGAGGAGATGGTGGCGGGTTGTGAGGTCTGCCAAAGAAACAAATACATGGCCATGGCCCTAGGAGGTTTACTACAACCATTGGCACTTCCAAACAAAGTCTGGGAGGAAGTGTCCATGGATTTCATCGATGGATTACCCAGGTCAGAAGGATTCACGGTGATACTGGTAGTGGTGGACCGGCTTAGCAAATATGCACACTTCATTCCACTCAGACATCCCTACACCGCAGTGACAGTAGCTTTAGCTTTCATCAAGGAAGTGATCAGACTGCACGGAGTACCAGAAGCGATCGTATCAGATAGGGACAAGGTGTTCCTCAGCCATTTATGCAGGGAGTTTTTCAGATTGCAGGGAACAGTGCTCAAGAGGAGCACAACCTACCACCCACAGACGGATGGCCAGACGAAAGTAGTCAATAGGAGCTTGGAGACGTACCTAAGATGCTTTGTTTCGGAGACACCAAAGCTATGGGCAAAGTGGCTATCCTGGGCTAAGTACTGGTACAACACGTCATTTCACTCGGCTTCACAAATGACTCCATTCAAGGTGTTGTATGGGCGGGATCCCCCACACTTGGTACACTTTGGGAACAGTAGTACCCCGGTTTCGTCAGTAGAAGAGTACTTGGAGGAAAGGGACCGAGTGCTAGAAGAGTTGAAGAGGCATTTGCTGAGGGCGCAGCAAATCATGAAGAAGCAAGCAGATGAGCATAGAAGAGATATCCAGTTTGAGGCAGGGGATAAGGTGTTCTTGAAGCTTCGTCCATACAGGCAGAAGACAGTCGCCAATAGGAGGAATGAAAAGCTGACTCCAAGGTACTTTGGTCCTTATGAAGTGATGGAAAAGATTGGGGCAGTAGCTTATCGACTGAAATTACCCCCATCGACGACTATACACCCGGTTTTTCACGTCTCACAGTTGAGAAAGGCTATTGGTGACCACATTACTATTCCCGAGCTGCCGACCACACTTACGGAGGAGTTAGAAGTGATCATGGAACCGTTGGAGCTGAGGGGTGTTCGCCAGAAAGAAGATAATACTAAGGAAGTGTTGATCCAGTGGAAGAACCTTCCTGACTATGAGGCTACGTGGGAGCCATACGGGAGGATGAAGCAGCAGTTCCCTGATTTTCACCTTGAGGACAAGGTGATTCTTTGGGAGGGCGGTAATGTTATGCCGGCCCAGGAGGGGCCGGCTTGACCGGTCCAACCCGGACCGGTCCACTGTTACTCCAGGCGGAGAAAACAGGGGCGGGCGGAAACGTGAGGTCCACGTGGGCTCTTGGGGGGAGGTTTATGAGGGAAATTTTGAATGTGAGGGCTGTTTTAGGAAGTTTATTATTGTCCTTTATGATTAATTTTGTATAATTAGGAGTTTGGGGGGGAATTTGCATATCATCTTGAATTTGAGTTTTCTCTTTGAGATCTAGGGTTTGCTTTGGGCTCTTGGCTTTGCCGGAGATCGTGGAGAGTTGTTCTTCCTCTCGGATTGAAGAACATATTGTATCTTTGCTGCTTTCTTTGATTTCCAGTGAAATACAAGCGAAATCTTGTGTTTTTCTCCTCGTTTTCCAATTTCCTGCTGCGTTTTCCCTGTTTTTCTGCTGTTTTGCTGCTGTGGACAGCAGTTGGCTGCTGTAATTTTACTGGTTTGGGTTAGGAATACTTGCGAGCTCAAGTGTTTCCTATCATAATGCCTTGATAACTAGTCTGGTTTGCAGAACTGCTTCTGCCTGCGTGCAAGCCATTTCTACCCAAGCTTCCAATTTCCACTTGCTTTCTTAGCCCACCCAAAACTATGAACCTTTTTGCGTTTCTGTTAGCTGTGCGCTTCCAATAATATGAATTTTTCTCATGAATATATGAATTTTGGATTTACTCTTAATTTCTATTTAACAAATCCTGGATACAAATTACAATGCTGAATCATATGACCCAGGTTGTTAAAGATGCGATTGCATCAGGAGTTGATGGTTATGATGCTGACATCAGGGCATCCGTGAGAAAAGCTTCTCAGGGTTTACGTCTAACAAAGGAAGCTTCCATAGCTATTGCTAGCAAGGCGGTATGTATTTTTTGACAGCCGGAACAATTTTAATGAGCTGAGTTTCATGCTATGTATGCCTTTTGTGAGATTTTTGAGATTTTTAAGTAAGGCTTTGTTTGGGACGGCTTTCTTACTGCTTCTTAAAGTGGCTTTCTAGTATAAAAATTTTAATTTTTGTACTAAAAAACAGCTTTAAGAAGCAGGAAGAAAGCCGTCTCAAACAAAACCTAAATCTTTATGATAGTTTTAAGCATGGGATATAAAGTTAAGGCTCGATCATGCTTCATCTCTCATAAAAGACGTGCCCTCTTTTTGCAGGTGCGCAAGGTGTTTCTAAATTATGTGCAACGCTCAAGAGGGGCTGGCAATCGAATTGAAGCTGCAAAGGAGCTTAAGAAGATGATAGCATTTAATACCTTGGTTGTCACTGAATTAATATCTGACATTAAAGGAGAGCCCGTTACTGCAGAGCCTATTGAAGTGGAGATTAAGCCAACAGAGGAAGAAGATGAGTGGGAGTTACTGCAGACATTGAGAAAGTCGAGGCCCAACAAAGACCTTGAAGCAAAGCTTGGAAAGGGAGGCCAAACAGAAATTAATCTGAAGGATGACCTCTCAGAAAGGGATAGAACTGACCTCTATAGGACATATCTTCTCTTCTGTCTTTCTGGAGAAGTGACTGTTGTTCCTTTTGGGGCTCAAATCACCACAAAGAAGGATAACTCGGAGTATCTCTTATTAAATCAGCTTGGTGGAATACTTGGATTGACTGGCAAAGAAATAGTGGAAGTCCACAGAAATTTGGCTGAACAGGCATTCATGAAGCAGGCTGAGGTGATTCTTGCAGATGGGCAGTTGACTAAATCTAAGATTGAGCAGCTAAATGAGGTGCAAAAGCAGGTTGGACTGCCTGCAGAATATGCACAGAAAGTAATTAAGAACATCACAACAACAAAAATGGCTGCTGCAATTGAGACAGCTGTTAGTCAAGGGAGGATTGGAATACAGCAGGTTCGGGAATTGAAAGAAGCTAGTGTTGATTTAGATAGCATGATCTCAGAGCGCTTGCGTGAGAATCTATTCAAGAAAACAGTGGAGGAAATCTTTTCGTCTGGTAAAGGCCTATTTGATGAGGAGGAAGTTTATTTGAAAATCCCAGCTGATCTTAATATAGATGCTGAGAAAGCCAAACGAGTTGTTCAGGATATCGCCAAGCATAGGCTATCAAATTCACTGGTTCAGGCTGTGGCTTTGCTTCGACAAAGAAATCGAGATGGAGTGGTATGAGCTTTTTTGATTCATGAAATTATTCTCTTATATTATTTCTCCATGACAAAGGATTGTTCCTGCTGATACTTCTATGTTATTAAACTGGGTTTCTTTTGTGCAGTTTTTCTCTTGCTTAGTTTCTCGAAGGCAATTTTAGGTTATATGAACATTTTACTTGGAAAAACTTTTCCACACTTTCTCAACAGATCTGTTTGGATTGGACAGTGAAGAAAATGACACAAAACGAGTAATTTTTGGGTTTTTATGAATTAACTGCCATTGGCTTTCATAGTTTCAGCAGCAACAACAACAACAACATCAAGTCTTTATCCCACTACGTGGGGTCGGCTACATGAATCCTTTTTCTCCATTGTGCCGTATTAAAAGTCAAATTCTCGTTTAAATCTAATAAAGAAAGATCATTTCTAATATTTTCTAACCAAGTCTTTTTAGGTCTGCCTCTACCCTTCTTAACATAAGTCAAATCTAATACCTCTACTTTCCTAACCGGGTTATCGGACAGCCCCCGTTTTATGTGACCAAACCATCTAAGGCGACTCTCTCTATTCTTATCTTCTACTGGAGCTACTCCAACCTTTCACGTATATGCTCATTTCGTATCCTATCTCTAAGGATAAAGCCACTCATCCACCTGAGCATCCTCATCTCTACCACACTTAACTTAGTATTATGCTTGGCTTTCATAGTTTCAAAACGTTTTTCATTTTCTTTCAAGCCCGATTATAAGCAGCTTGTAATTATATGTGACAAAATGATTATCAAATGAATCCTACTCATTAAAGATTCTATAGATTGGCCTAAATTGCTATCCAGTGCAGCACTTCAGCTTGTTTATGTTGCAGCAGCCTTTCTATAAAAAGAAGAAAATTCAAGATCTTGAACTTTTTTTCCCCTATAATTTTGCAGGTTGCTTCACTGAATGACATGTTAGCCTGCGACTCTGCAGTAGCTTCCGAGCCCTTGTCTTGGTCTTCACCTGAGGAGCTTGCCGACCTATATTGTGTATATCTGAAGAGCATTCCTAAGAGAGAGAAGCTTGACAGATTGCAATATCTTTTGGGAATCAATGATTCTACTGCTGCAATGCTCAGAGACACAGCAGAAAGGGGAGCATTGCCCATTGGAAATGAGGAAGAAGAGATCGTCTTCTAGGTATTTATCAAATTTTGTAGTGATTTAATTTCAATAGAATTCAGGAAGAACCCTAGTGAAGCTTTTAGCAAATACATGACTGTGAAGAGAAGATTGTATGTCTCTGTAATGTTTTGTAATATAGTCAGCTTTGGAAGCTTGCAATTGCAGAAAATTGGGACATCGCCATTTTTTTAATTGCTGCTTTTTACATTTAAGATAATAATATTCTTGAATATTGTGGATTTTAATGACATGCATAAGAGAAATTTGGCTTTGCATGCCTAATAATATTCGAATAGAAGAAATATATACATAGTTTTTTTTTTTGGAGAAATTTTCCTGAAAGTTCATTTTAGGTGAAATTATTGCCCTTCTATATGTGGATTGTTTATTGAAGACCGCCGCAAATGAGATTGGTTTAAATTGGTTTTGAGTTTGAATTTTTGTTTGAACCTGACTTGAACCGTTAAATGTTCAGACATAGGCTTCGTTTGAAACAATTTTTTTTATTGCTTCTTAAAAAAAATTTATAGTTTAAAAATTAAAATTTTTATACAAAAAAATTGCTTTAAGAAGCAATAAAAAAGCTGTCACAGACAAAGCCTTAGTTTGAACAAAAAATCTGAACAATTGTTCGAACTTAGTTTGAATGTCTATTCTCCTTCACAAGTCTCTGCTCTCATTGATGCCCTCAGTGAGCTCTAGTTATGAAACTCTTTTCTTCTTCACTCCTCACTGCTCAGGTTGATACTCTCCTCAAGCTCCAGTCATGAAATTTTATTCTCTATACGCCATAATTCCCATTGTTGCCCTCAACGAGCTCTATTCACGAAATCATCTTCTCCATGAACGAGATGCCTTCGCACAACGCGAACTTACAGTAACGGTAACGTTTGCGCGAGCTAAACCAATGTTCAGGACAGACATGAACTGGTTTAGATGAGGTTCAAATAAATGTTCGAATCGAGTTCAAATTAAACTCATCTATGATAGACTTCAATGTATAAGCCCTGTATTGGGGCAAATTATTACGTCCGGTAATCGGACGTCCGGACATCCAATCCGGACGCGCCACGTCACCCAAATACATCGGAGCCCGGTGTATTTTGTTGACGTGGCGCGTCTGGATTGGTGTCCCGATAAATCCGGGCACCAGACGTAATGATTGGTGTCCCGACAAATCCGGGCACCAGACATAATAATTTACCATGTATTGGAGGTATTTTTGTCTGAAATGAATCTTCAGGAATATTTCTCTTAAAAAATAAATAGCAAGTATATTTCTTTAATTTTCATATAGTGGGGCATATAAATTCAAGCTTTACATATATTTGAAACTGTTATTTCATGATTTTTTTCGCTAGTTTTATCAATTGATGAGAGATGCATAGTTATAGTGGAACCAAAATGTACAATTAGAGAATGTGCAAACAGATTTATTTTAACATTAACTGGAACAAAAATCAAAATAAAAACCATAACTTTTGCAGATCAAAGCTAATACTAACTGAACCAAATTTATCAATTTCTTTAGAAAATGAAATTAGTTATTTCTTAAATAGTTAAGTACTTATGCTCTTTTCCTGTTAGCTATCAAACTTTCCCTGTTACATAAATAACAAATCACAGAGAAATGAGCATCAAAGGATTAGATATATTACTAAAAAAGTATAAACGATAGAGGAGTTGTATTACTTGCCCTTTAGCAGGGGTGAAAATTTTAAAATTATCATATTATTTCATTAATTTAACAAAAAAAGCACCAGAAAAAGAAAAAAAGCAGATCAAATCTCCTCATGTTGGGGTAGGCTACAAAATTTTGTTCCATAGTAAATTGTTCTTGTTAAAATCTCAGCTGTCTCTTGACACTTGATCTCACGGCCAGGATGAGAATTTGTGAGAGGCTCATTTGAATCACACCGATCTCTATTAAATCTCATTCATCCATTAACACTTGATCCCATGGTCAGGATGAGAATATATGGCCTCAGAGGCGAGGGCCTTAGGTGGTGGTCAATAGGATCACGCGGTGGTCGAGGAGGAGCTCTCCTTCTCTTCCTTCTCTTCTTCCTTCTATTTCTTCTTGGGTGACTAATTTAAGAATGATTATATTAAGACAATTATGTAGGATTATGTAGTTATTTATTTCTTTATTATGACATCTTGTATAGATCTATAAATAGGGATAATTTTATATAAGAAAATTAAACATTTTCCCTCTCCAATTCTCTGAATTTAACATGGTATCATAGCTGTCATTGCCTTGGCCGGAATTCTGAGTTTTTTTATTGTCGGACTTTCTAAAGGGAAGGCCTGGCCTTTCTTTCAGATACGAAAGGGGTCATATTCCAGCTTGTTCGTTCCTGCGTACGTTTAGCTGAGAGGGGGAGAGTGTTTCATATCGTGGTCTCTTTGTTTGATCAAGAGAGAAAAATATCTAGTGTCTCTTCTAGAGGAATCGAACGAGAACCACGTGGTCTCTACGTTCAACCAAGAGAGACGAATGTCTCGTAAACCCACCTCACATGTGTGCGACCAAATGGGATGAGAGAAGCATGTGGCCAAAAGATTCTGCACGTGTTCCTGGGAGCTTATTGAGCAGGATTGCACTCACTGCTACGTGTGATCAAGGACAAGCCGGTTCTTGCATTATGCTTCCTACTCGTGTACGCCAAAGCATCCGAGCAAGTGAGAAGGCCTCCCCTTTCGGTCTTCTGCATGCGGCTAGAGAAGGCACACGAGAGCCCTCTCATGTGTGTAGTGGTCGGACCGAGTGAAGACGATGATCAAGAAAGGGAGCGAGCAGGAACTGCATGCGTGTGCAGTGTGTGTGCCTAAGCCAGGATGACCAACCCTCATTCTTGTGTTGGAGCCGAATCGAGCAAGGAACGAGCAGTTGAAGAGTTGTTGTGCATGCGATCTAACCAGGCCGAACATACATGAGAGCCTCTTAACTGCGTGTTTTCTCTCGATTTTGCAGATTTGGAAGGATAATTAATCGGCTTTCTTGCTGTCCCACCATCGACCTTCATTGTAAAATTCTGAGGAATTCCCACCACTGGCTTTCATTGCCGGAATTATGTGGAATACAAATTCCCACAACTAGCCTTCATTACCGAAATGATGAGAAATACAGGTTCCCACCATTGACCTTAATTGCTGAATTCTGAGGGATATAGATTCCCATCACCAGCCTTCATTGTCGAAATTATGAGGACTATTGGTCCTTATGCTTCCTTCTTGCATCCAAGACCGAGTAAAGATGGAGCGGGAGGGCTCCTATTGCATACGTCTGAAAAAATATGAGGGTACCCTCTTGTGCGGGTCTAGGGCCATGACAAGCAATAGTGTAAGATGTAAAGGCTGTTTTTCTTCCAGGATCGTCCGGGACGAAGTGGATCGTCCGGGACGATCGGTACAGGTTGTGAAGAACTCTTTTTTGCATGGTTCGTCTGTACGAAATGGGTTCGTCCAGGGACAAAATTTTCCCGAGAGCATCGTCCAGGGACGAAGAAATTGGAATTAATTTTCGTCTAGACGATTTGAGTCCAGAGAAGATCGTCCCGGGACGATCGGGACATCATCCGGGACGATCCTGCTTAATAAATATCTGAATAGTGTCGTTTTTGAAGAGAGAGAAAGCCCAGGAGAGAGAAAAATGAAGGGAAAAGAAGAAAAGTGGATTTTTGGGCGACTTCTGTCCGTTTTCATCCGTCGCCGTAGTTGGAAAAGTTGACCGACTCAAGATAAGATACATTCCGCCTTTCTCAATTTTCAGAAACGAGAATTTTGACGACTTTTCTGTCTCGAATTTTGTTTCCATTGGCGAATAATTGATTTTATTTCGTACTGATAAAGATTTTACCACGTAACTTTTGATATTTTTCTGAGATGATATTTCTGCACGTTTTAAGTATTTTCTGGAAGATTTTTACCGAATATTTTGAATTCTGCGGCGTTTTAATTGAATTGCAAGTTATTAGGATGTTGAAAAATGTTATGTCAGTACAATGAAAGTCTTATAATGTTGTTGTGGATATTCTGTGATAATTTGGTAAATTTTTTAATCTGTGAATTTTGTGTAAATTTCGTATACTACCGTTATGCCGCCGATTTTTCGTACGAATTCTGATTTTTGGTCTGACGGATTGATAGGGCATATAATGAATTGAAGTGTTTGTATGCGGAGTATCAGAAGGGAGTTATAAGGGGCCAGGATCCTTAGGCGGTGGTCCAGATTCTGTAAGTGTGGTCAGGGAAATTTGAAATGAGCTCAGGTGAAATATGAAAATAAGTTATGTTCCGGAAATTCCGAATATCAGGTGTTCTGAGAGTGAGGGCTCAGGTGGTGCTATAAGCACAAAGGGAGACATAAGGGGCCAGAATCCGTCGAGATTCTGTAAGGGACTGGCGGTGGTCAGGGAAGGGAGGGCCTCATAAGGGGCCGGCGGAGAACCCGTCGAGATTCTGTAACTGTCACGGAAGGGGTCGAGGCATAAGGGGCTTCTTCCTCCTCTGTAGAGATTCTGTAAGTGTCTTCTTCTCTTCTTACTTGGGCCCAATCTTTCAAAATTTGATGGGTCTATTTGATATGTTATCTGAAATCTGATGTAAATAGGTGATATCTGATAAGGGTATGTGCTGTGACTTATCTGATATGTTTTATGAATTATCTGATTAGAACCGTTATCTGATATGAATGTGATTTTATCTGATTTATGTACGATTCTGGTTATTCCGTACGATTCTATCTGCTCTGTGACTTGAAAGCTTTATGATATCTGTTCTGAACTCCGATTCGACATGACTTTAGTTTTTTGTATCAGTTGTTTGATTTCTGTTGATCAAGTATATGTTCTATGATTTCCGTACGGCTATTTTCTGATGTGAATTTCTGATGATTTTGATTGGTGAGTGATGTCTTGCTGAGCTGTTAGCTCATCCTTATTTTCTGCGTGATTTTCAGGTTCTTGGAAAGGGAAGGAAGTCTTGGACTAGAAGTTCTGTGTCTGATCTGAGATTAGGTATTTTGTACTTTTGATTTTGTACAGTCATGACTTTTCTGTTTTTGTTATGTTATTTCTGTCTGTAGCAATGCACTGTATCTGTATATGATTGTTTTGATGAAAGAAAAGATAGATGAACTATTCTGTATTTGGATGTTTATAGTAGCTATGTGTTTTTCTGTCTATTTAATATTTGGAAGAAGGTTTGAAGCAAATTCCAAAACTAGATCCTGGATTTTCAACAGTTGTGTCGCGGCCCGATGCGAGCGGGATCCGTCCCGGTCGGGTTGGGTCGTGACATAAGATCTACACTCCTTCCTCATATAAGACTAGATGGATTAGAGGCCTTGCGTTTGCATGTACCAAGTCAATTGAACAGGAGTATTCGAGTGGAGTGAGACGACTAATTTGCATTAGGCTGAAGGCTGGCTCGATTGGATATGAGGAAATTTGTGTGGAAAGTGTTGTGCCGCTTGAGACTTGTTTTTATGATGTTGTCCTTGAAGCTTGCCACAACCTTAAAAATAGTTTTTTTTTTCTACTGTTGTGCCTTCATTGCGGGCATTCTCTTGTGGTTGCTATCCTATCTATAATCAATGCAGTCTTCATTGCTTATTTGCTTAATATAGCCTTCATTGTTACCCTTTGCCACTGCAATGTTTGAAGCTAATTTCTCCCAAAATTTTGACCAAATGGTGGGCTCTATGATGCATTAAGGGACTCGATAACTCTACTTTTTTTGTGACTAATTACCAACCTGAGAATGACATATATATATTCCCCAGCTTGAGGTGGAGTATTAAAATCCCAGCCATCCCTTCACACTTGATCCCACAGCCATGATGGAAATTCGTGGGAGGCTCATCTGAATCATGTCGATCTATGTTAAATCTCATTCGTCCATTAAAACTTGATCCCACGGGCAGGATGAGAATCTTTAGGAGGCTCACCAGGATCACGCCGATCTCCTTTCATATTTGGGTGGCAAATTTTGGAAGAAATATATTAAGACAATTATGTATGATTCTATGATTATTTATTTCTTTATTAAGACATCTTGTATAGATCTATAAATAAGAATAATTTTATATAATTTACAAAATTAAACTTTTTTCCTCTCCAATTCTCTGAATTTAACTTATCTTTAAACTATGTTGTGTATTACATCACAATTGAATGGCAAATCAATGTAAGCTCAATCCTGGCTATTGTGTTCGGTTAGCCGCCGGAGATCCTTTCGATGACTTATTTTGTGTTGAAAATTATATGATCCAATTGATAACATAAACACCACAATAGCAACATAAATATATAAAAAAGATGCTCTTTTCTATGTATCCTTACAATTGTATATTATTATATTCTAATTGTTAAATACTCCAATTATCTAATTAATAGAGTTATTTCTAATTAGCTTAGTTGTATTAGTCTTATAATCTTAATTTTTGTACAACTTATTGATTTCGGCTCAATGAGTCTTCTCTTCTGTGATGAATTGTTAGCATCAATCCTATATTTTTTTCTCGTTCTTCGATCTGTCATGTTACCTGATATAGCTCTACGTCAGGTAGCCTATAATATGTCGTCACGTGCTCTTACTCTTTACCGACGACCCGACCCGGAACGGACCCGGGAGTAAACTTGCGTAGCTCGGACCTTCCATTGGTCGATTACCTTGCTCGACAAAAACGAAAATGCAAGGTACCATTGTGATGTGAAGACCAATACCGAGCAATACCGAGTTTGATTTGGTATTACCACTTGGTATTGGTCTTCACAGAGCTGTATTTCTCGTTATTGCAAGGCAAGCAATACCGAGTAATACCTAGCAATACCGAGCCTATACTGAGCAATATGCGAACATAGTAATCCCGGATTCCGTTCAAAAGGGTCGTCGGGCCGCGCGGTAAAGAGTAAGAACACGTGGCGACATATTATAGGCTACCTGACATAGAGCTACATTAGGTAACCAAGTGACTAAGGAATATGGATGTAAATTCCAGATGTCTATTCAGAGGGTTGTGGCCCTCTTTTCTCACCTTTATAAGAAAATGAAGTAGATCACCTTTACAACTTAAATTTTAGTAATCCTGAGATGGAGTTGGCGGACCGTCATGCAGCTCTATCTGTTAAATGAGGGCATCAATTTTTATTTGAGATAATTGAAATTCTTACTATTTGAATGAATTAAAGTGTACAGTGATCTATTTAGTACAAAAATGGCAAAAAGTTATAGATACATTAAAAATTTTTATACTAAAAATCTATTTTAAAAAGTAATAAAAGAAAAGGTTCCAAACAAAACCACGGTCTCTCGGACGGAATTGGGTTCCATCTTGAGCCTTCTGCCTAATAGTGGTAGGAATAGTCGGGCACGATGGCAACTGCTGCCGGTGGCGCTGACAGATGAGGCCCAAATTGATAAAAAAACTTTGCACTTCAGCTGTTTAGGAGGAGTACTTTCCATACGGTCAACCACCTGCAAGGATAATGAGTATGTCATGGCATAGAGTTAGGCTGAGATTGTTTGGTAAGACGGTTTTTTTATTGCTTCTCAAATCAATTTTTTAGTACAAATATATATATACTAAAAAGCTGCTTTTGCAAAAAAACTGTCCCAAACAAAACTTTAATATCTGAGATCAGTCTAAAATTTTCATGAATTTTTTTCTGGTTTGAAGGTAGCTGTTCTATGTGCAAACACATTGAAAAATATTTCCAACATGGAAGGTTTTGCAAGATCCACCTCCAATTTTGATAAGACAAAAGTGGGCAATTTGCAGCGTGGACAATCTAAATAATAAATTCATGAAAAATTTTATGCTCGGCGATCCCATTGCAGACATGATGCCGTATGTAAAAGCTAGTAGCTGTTCTATGTGCAAATACATCGGTAAATTCAAAATATCGCCTCCGCCGTCGGAAAGAGCTTTTATACCAAATAATTTACAAGATTTTGCAAGAAATCTTGACCTCCAGTTTTAACAAGGCATTTTCATGACTCAACACAATCTAAATACTAATTTATACCCCAAACGTATTTGAGGTAAACTGCCATATAAATTATTTTTAAAGATCATTTTAAGCCTCATTAGAAACAAATGAAAGATAACAAATCATAAACCAAGTCTAAAATAGTTCAGGAATATAAAGCTAAACTCATTCATAACCTTCTGATGTTGTAAAACAAGCTTCACTAACCCATGAAGGACAAGGGGCAACAAGAAAGACAAGCATTTGAACCAGTAATATTTGGAGGGTGTTCAAATGAAAGACTCTCTGCATACAGCCGTCAAAGATGCATGGAAGTCACAACGGTGGTCCTTGCATCCCTTTCCACTCATGAACACCTCCATAAAACTTCACATCACCGGATTGTCTTATTGAAAAACCAAGATGCTGGCAATGCAAGCGAATCTGATGAGTTCTCCCACTCTCAGGATAAGCTCTGACGGGTAAGGGTAAAGGCTTCATCAGTCTCATTGACCTCGGGAATTCCTTTCTCCTGAACTATTACAGATTGCAACTCATCCATATTCTGAGATCTGGCGTGAGATTTGGCCCCGAATCTAACGACTTTCCTTGTCTGTTTATAGAGAGGACTTGAGCAAAAGAAGTGACCATGGATTTCACAAGAGATCCTCCTGGAAGGACTCTACTAACATCTGATGCAGAGTAAACTCGCCAAGCTCCAAATTTGGACCTTCCATGTCCTGAACTTACCTTGATCTTCTCCCAAACTGGAGCATTTCCAACACAAAATGCAAGGTATGTTTTCTTTACTTTGTGATCAGTGAATGCTTTCACCAACTTAGCAGCAACTTTGTTTGATTTGGTTATAACCATGGCGTAGAAGGCCACTGGTATCTCTGTCCAACCTGTTAGCTATTTGATGAAGATTTGATTGCGTTAAGGCTGATGTTCCTGCAAGCAGTATAAGAAGGTTAGCAAATTCGGGACTCCTACTTTGAAATGCAGGTAGCAGTCCGTTAGATCTCTTTGGTGAGAAACTCCCGCATGACAGCCGGATAAGATATGATTTTCTACTGATATCATATAGAGGTTTAAAGATAAATTTTATCATGGATCAATTAAGTTGCCAATGTTTAATCTAATGGTAGATGAAATCAAGTAGACTAAAGTAATATGGATATAAATTGTTAAAAAGACTTACGAAAAATAGATTTAATACATCATCAAACCATCAACAAAAATGAATGATTAAAAATGAAGATTAATAAAGTCGACCAAAATACTTAAGAATAAGAATATCATTAGAGCACAGACCACTTCTTTTATAGCAATAGAGATCAGCAAACAGTGTTCTTTCATTATGTTAAAGTTAAGCACCGATCAGTTCCTAACAATAGAATCCCTGCCTTTGTAATTGCTTGTCGATAGTAAAAAGCCTGCCAAAGTAGCAGCTTGCCTATTCAGGTTGGCCCTCTTTTCTCACTCCTTCCATTGTTACAAAATTTATTGCTCAGCTTCTTGCTTCTCTATCCCATATTTTTCACATTTATAGCAACATAGTTACGCAAACGGTCTTCTTCCTTGGACCTCCACCGCTAAGAGACTCTTGTTTCGACCAAATCTCTAGTAATCCTGAGATCCTAGAGAAATTATTTTGTGTGGATGCCGAGCGCGGTTCTACATTCAGAGACCAATCAGAATGAGTCACGTCAACAATATCGAGTGCAGTACCGAGCTGTGATACAAAGCGGTACCGAGCAGTACCGAGCCACGTTACCGACGTGGCACATTCTAGTTGGTCTCCGAACAGTATTTGTGTCCACACTGAATTATTTCTAGAGATCTTGAGAACATACGCTAGGTGCACCAAGAATCTATATGGCAGAGGTCAGAAGAGTCTTAGTGCACAAAGCACTATATTAAGTCACCAATGAGCTATACTTTTCTTCATCAACATCAACGGCATCATTGGCACTAACCCACTATTTAGGATCAATTTTATGAATGCTTGTTCTCTCCATTCATTCCAGCTGAGTGATGCTGCTATGATGTTGATGGTTTATGGTGATGATCAGAGTTTCTACCTCATCGAGCTTTTAGTAAAAGTAATATACTTCTCAAACCCAACACACTACATATTTTTCAGACAAATCTTAGTTTGAATAAGCTCGATTTCACGTATCTATCACCCTCTTCAAGGAATACAAACAAAAGGTCATTCCTCTCCACCAATTCTAGCCTTCAGAATTTGCAAGATGGAAATTCGGAAGCAACACCATAACACTTTAAAAGTTTAAGCACACCTCCACATCGAATTAAGGACGTAAATAGCATTTCAAGGAGGGAAATAAAGGGATATTGCAGATCGGGGGAAAAAAATCCACTTACTTGAACAAGATGAAAGAGAGGAGAGCAGGGTTTCGCAATAGATCCCCGAGGGTTTGTTGACGACCACGAGCCATTCGTCCTCAAAGATGATATCTTTTGAGCAAATAGCGTATGCCCCGGACCTAGCGGCCGCCGACATTGCGCGGTGGAGCTCCACCTCCTTCGACAGTTCCGGGTACGGTGGGGATATTGGGCTCGGGTAGCCGCCGGTTATTGTTGCGTCTGTGCACGCGCAGTCGGAATCAGCCGCCGCCATGATCCGCTGACGGGGAAGGTGGCGGCGGGAGAAGAAGAGTGTAGAACAGGGCACATGGAGAGGAGGAGAAATTATTAGCTGCGAAGGAGAAGGCAGATTGAATTTAGATAATAATAGAGGCATAGAGTTGAATCAACCTTTAGTGAATAATTCGACCAAGATCTCCAGCACCATGAATGACATTTCATTTTAAAAGATATATATAAAATTATAAATGACAATTTTAAGAATAGTGGGCAATAAATAAGAAAAAATGTTTAGATAAGGAAAATAATATTTTCAACATGATATTCACAACGATAGAGATATAGAGTTTAACATCCTATCTTTGTACGAAGATCTAGCACGGTCAAGTCATAAGAGATATCAGAATTTTTACGTGAGAATCCTGAAAGTTGGAAAAACATTAGGGCTTGGCTAGATCAAATGATTATGCTAGTGTTTGTTATTAGTTACAAAGGATACCCTTATTCGGAGGAAGGTGTTGATACAACTTGTAAATATATATCATGTAGAACATGTTACATGGTTGGAGTTAAAAGAATATCATGGCATGAGAATTGCTCTCAAGAAAATGTTGTTATGTTCATTTGGTCGGTAGGATCGTGGTCAGACGATGGTGGTTGGATGGATCGTATTCTGGCAATAGAGGTCAGATGAGTCATAGTCAGGCGATAGGAGTCGAAGGGAGAAAGAGGTTAGAGGTAACATTGTTTGGTGATATAGGTTGGAGGGACCATTGTTTGACGGTTGAGATCAAAGGGAGCTTAGACGACGGATGACTGTGGTCCGAGGGACCGTGGTTAGGTGACTTAGATCGAAAGGACCATTGTTGGGTGATAGAGATTGGAGGGACCATAGTCAGTGGATGACTATTGGTTGGAGAGATCATAGTATGGCGATGAAGTTCAGAGGGACCGTAGTCATTCCACTAAGGTCTAGGGGACCGTTATTGGGTAATAGAGGTTAAAGGGATCATAATCAAGCGATAGAGTCAAAGGGATAGTAGCCGGGCGACTGGGTCAAAGAGAACATTGTCGAGTGATAGAGGTTGGAGTGGCCGTAGTCGGCGGGTGACAGAGGTAGAAGGGTTGTTATTAAGTGGACGATGGAAGTTGGAGGGACCATAGTCAGACGACATAGGTCAGAGGGGAATATAGTTGGGTGACTGAGGTTGAGGGGACCATTGCCAAGAGGCAGAGGTTGGAGGGACTATTATAGGGCGATGGAGGTCAGAGGGATTGTTGTCGGAGGGAGACTGGTCAAAGGGATAGTAGTCGGGAGATGAAGTTTGAAGGGATCGTAGTCAGGAGACAGAGGTCGAAGGGATCGTAATTTAGAAACTAAGGTCAGAGGGATTGTTGTTGACAGGAGATGGAGGTCTTATGGGGATGGTTGGGTGGAGGTCCAGCAATGGTGGTCGAGTGAAGAGGATTCACTGACGATGGTGCATGAGTGGAGCTCTAGAACTCTTTGAGCTTCAGAGCTCTCTTGAGTCTCTAGCTCAAGGTCTAAGCCTCCAAATGTATCCTTCATTTTTATGTTGGGGGGTTTATTTATAGATTTTGATAGTATCATGCTCCATAAATATGAAAAAGATCCATAAAAATTTTGAACCGCCCCATCGGATGGCCCATATTGATTCCTTTGATCATAGAGCGTTCATTCAACAATTAAGTTCCTTATGATGTTAGAATTAAGCGATCTTGGACTTTTTGGATTTGTCTCGTCAAAGATGTATGAAATAAACTGATTACAAAGATGTATGGCATAAGTAAAAAAAATAAAGATTTAGGCTTCGTTTGTGATGACTTTTTTACTACTTTTTAAAGCAGCTTTCTAGTAAAAAAAATTCTTGAACTAGAATTTTTTGTGCTAGACAGCAGTAAAAAAGCCATCCCAAATGAAAACTTAGGCTAATTAAGACAAAATCACATGCACATTATATATATAAGACTCGAACTCAAAACATCTTTGTTGGTAACTAAAGTTTCCAACCAACAGAATAAGATGAGTTGCGATGAATTAGGACTCTGAATAATTTATGTTTTCCTTGCAAACTCCCCCAAATATTGACAAAGATATAATGCATGACAAGTTGCTTAATGATAAGTCTCTTATCTTCAAAACTTTATAATTAGACTCTTATAAAAACATCAATACTTGTCAAGTGCACATTAATAAATATTAAAAAAATTTAATATTCATTAAGTTATTATATTTCCATCATATTTTATGCAAATTCATACCTTATCTTCAAAATTTTAGAATATGACTTTTAAAAAGTTTGACTAGTTATACGATATGATTCAAATTTTTAATTATAGGCTTTTTTTGCAAATTTATGTGACTAAATAATCATTTTTAATCAGAAATATTTTTAGCCAAACGATTAATAATTACTCTAGAAAAAATAGGATTAAAAATAAAAAAAATCAATTAAAATGATTTTTTATTTATATATATAACTAATAATGTGTTAGTTCGTCACATTTCTAAAATATATGAATGTTATAGGGTTACTTGTATTGTTTGGATAAAAAAAAAATAGAATTAAAATGAATTGATTTTTTTTTTAATTTTTTTTTTATGAATTGATTTTATTTAAATCGCTAAGATCGGTTAATAAAGCACAAATCCAATTACTTTTTTAGTCTTATAAAATCAATCAAATGAAAAGAAAAATTGTAGTAATTTTTCAAATATTAAATCAACAAAGTTGTAAATAATAAATAAATAAGTGACAGGGAGATCATCATTAAAATTATTTATTGCACAAATCAAAATTATAAATTTTAGAAATATAACTAAAAATAATTAGGACATCCAAAACTAAACAAACTACCAAATTTTTGTTCATTTCAATTCAAATCATTTTGAAAAAAAGTTTGATCCATTCAATATTTTAAAATTTAAATTTAAAATCATTTAATTCATCTAATCCGAAAGCCAAATTGATCAAAATGACCAAATACAAGCCCCTAGGGTTAGTCATTGTAATGGTTAGTTTATGACTGGGTATTAAGGTCTTTTTATTTTATTATTATTATTATTTTATAACAAACAAATTTTATTCCAATAGCAAAAAGAGTACAACCAGCTAAAAAATGATATGAAAAAAGTTAGAGAGGATGAAAGGGGATGAAAGGGTTAACAACCCGTCAGGCTAGGGGTGTCAATTTTGGGTTACGGGTCGAACCCGGTACTGACCCGATGTTATTCGGGTCAACCCGAACCCGACCCGACACGAAAAAAGCCGCAGGAGTTCGGGTTGACCAGTAGCCAGCGCGTGAATGTGAGAGGTTCCGTCCGATAGAGGGAGAGGCGGACCGCGGACGGCGTCGAGCTCGATCATCTGATTGCGGGATCTCCGGGATGACGTCTTTGACGCCTCGACGGCGGGAGAGCGGGGTCGCGAGACGCCTGAGCGGCGGGTAATGGGGTCAGCGTGTCGAGCAAAGTGGCCGACCGACGTGACATCTGACTACGGGATTTTAAGCCTGAGATGGCGTGATTTGAAGCCTGAGATGACAAGGAGGCGGAGCTGAAGCCTAATGCGATGCGGGTAGGTGAGCTAAATCAGACGTAGTTTTCGAGTCAGTCCGGGTCAAAGTCAGGTTTCCGGGTCTACCCGGACCTGACCCATTTTTTTCAAAAAGGTCAAAACCTTTAACCCGAACCCGAACCGTTTCGGGTCCGGGTTAACCCGAACCCAAAATTTTCAAGTCGAGTCTTCAGGTCGTGTCAAATATTGACACCCCTACGTCGGGCTCAGTAATTGGCAGAGACTTCCAACACCCTCGAAGCAAGTCACGGGCTATGCAGTATGGAGCGAGAGCAGTTACGAACGAAATAGCCATGAGCAGAAGACGCACTACCAAAGGTTGCCACGAGCCACAGCTTCCGGGAGATGTGCCCTAGCCACATCATTGCCCATAAACAAACATTTGCCTCGGTAATTCTTAAATGTAGCTCCAGCTAACCGGTAACCACCAAACGAAATAGATGAAAAGGAAAAAGAGAGCCTTCCAACCAAAGAAGCCACAGCCATAACCTGAAGGAGGAAAACCGACAAAAGGCCCAAAGCACCAGCACCAAAACCCCAATTCATTTCCTACCACGCCTTCCCCTCCCACGAGAGGAAACAGACACAATAGGCATGTCTTTCTGCCCAGCCAAATTAACCTCAGGAACTTCATCCCCGCTATCCTCCCAAGATGAATCAGACGAACAATGAATCCAATCTAATTACATTCTCACACTCTCACATGAGTTAGCACCCACCTGAGAAAATAAAGCCGCAGATGAAATAAACTTAACAGGAACTTCAACAAAAGGGCTAGGAACCAAAACAGTAGGCATCACAGGGTTAACATCAGAATCAACAGCCTACACATTCGAAGCTAGATTAATAGAGGATGAAGTAGTAACAAGAGTATCGATAGCCAACAGAGACAAATCTACAGCACAAGTAGGAGAAACATGAGAGACAGAAGGCACAACATCACTCGGGATAGACCTAACCGCACAGGATATAGAATGTTTCAAATTAAAGCCACATTTCACAGCACCAGACTCACTCATACACAACCGAGGGAGTTGGGAAACAGGGGCCACTCCCTCCTAACCCTCAACAGAGTCCAACTGGACTAAATTAACTAGACTAACCTCCTCACACTCCACACCATTCTCAACTGGAACATGAGAAATAAGTTAAGCAGAAACAAAAGTAGGGACATTAGTAGGCACAGGCAATTCAATCCCAACAGGCTCAATTCCTTCAGTCGGGGCCATAGGGGCCACTCCCTCCAAATCCTCCACAGAAATAGATGGCTTAAACCCACTGTCAGCCGCCTCCACCGAAATAGAAAGATGATGCAAGGCAGCAGATTCAAGATTTGGATGAAGAATCTTACACCCAGCCTTAGAATGATCCAAAGCAAGACAATGCCTACAATAGTCCGGAAAATCTTCAAAAACCACATATTGAACAAAAATAGTGCTATATGGGCATATCCAAATTTTGTCCGAGTAATGTTTGGACACATCCAGTTCAACTAAAATATGAGAAGTAGATGGGCATGAACCAAAAGAGGTCGCATTGTCCGCTTTCAAGGGTTTGCCAAAAATCAGACCTAATCCATGAAGAATACGCGGGGCGAACAAATGAGGCCGTAAGTTAGGGAAGGAAATTCATATGGGGATAACAGACGATTCAATCTCAACATCTAAAGTAGGTGACCATTTAATTAATTTCATATAGCAATTACTCACAAAATACGATCTATGAGCAAAAATCATACAATAATCCAAGTCGTTAAAGAGCTTAATCAAAACATTTCACTAGTTCAATACTGTGATGGAAACCTCTCCTTTAAGCTTAAGCTTGAAAAGAAACTCTTAATTGCTTCAAGGGATGGTCTACGACCTAGAAATTTTCCAACTAGGGCAAATTCAAACAGAGCAGCCAGCGACACAATTTTCGCCTCGAAAATCCACAACGCCGGCAAACCCCTATGAGAACAGACCTTAAGTTCGGGAAAAACACCAGAAGAAGGCGAAGAACCATAGAACACATCCTTAAACGAAAGAGAGGAAGATCCAACCAAAAAATCAGGATCACGAAATCGTGGAGGCGCCATAAAAATGAAAACAACGTGAAAAGTGAAATAACAAGTGGAAAAAGACTTCCTTGAGCCACTCGAGAAGAAACACCCATCAGAAAACGTGGGGGGAGAAGCGGCCAGAGCGACCGGAAGGTGGGCTAGGGCGATGCCCTAGCACAGCCCAGAGAGCGAGGGTGAGAGTTTTCAGAAATACTTAAAGCGATTTTTTTACTGAGATCCAGGGGTTTTTAAGTCATTGTTGACCATGGTAGTATGAAATTAGGTCGTTGTATTGAATAACTATTATGTGGTTAACAAGTCATAAGAAGTATTTACAAGTCTATTAATACTCTTTATTATAGAATATTAAGTGAGAAAAGAATGAAATGAAATAGCCTAAATCATGGTTATTCTGGTTCATTCTTCTCGATCCTTTCTAAATTTTGGTTTCTTTCTTTTCCCCCATCCTAAGATTTGGAGTGGTTTGCGTCCTTAAATCTTTCGTCTATGGCCTCACCCAACAATAGATGGGTATCAATAGAGCTCTTGTTGATCCTTCCGTAGGGCGCTCTACCTTTCATCATTTATAATTGACACCTCGTTGAATCCTAATACATGAAGTCATGTACATCTAGATCTCAATAACTTCTTTACCCAACCCAAATCCAACAAATCTACCATGATATAGCCAATAATAATAATAATAAATATAACATTTCAATCACCTTCTTGAATGTCAGGTCCATAACCCACAGGACCCCAGCTAATTGCCTTTTGTTGACACTCATTGTCAAATACATTTTGATCCAATCGCTCATGTCTGCGGTCCCTTCCATAGGATTACATATGGTATCGTTCTACTATCTCCCAGGTATCGTCCAACCTAAACATATCTTGCCTTTTTAGATATGATAAATACATCCAATTCATCTTTTTATCCATTTTTAGACTTGACAGACTCCTACAAATCACCGCTAATCTTATATCTACTGTCCCATTTTCCGTTGACCACGCATCTCATTTATGTTTTGTTTCTCCAAACTTGAGGAGAATATTGATTTTAAAGGGATAAGTAATAATAGGGTTAATGATTGTAATGAGATATTTAGAATTGAGAATTAATAAGTCATTATATCATGTTAGTTTGATAAACAGCATGTATTGGAGGTTAATTGATAGGGAATCTTTATAATCCTATAAATACTCTTAATTAAGAAGTATTAGAGCCTAAATAAATGAATTAAAATAACTAGCTTCTCTATTATTCTATTTCCCTTCCTTATGCCTCCTAATTTTGAAGTCATCGGCATCTTTGAAATGGTTGTTTATCCCTATCCTATCAATAGTTTGTACCATTTTGAAGTCACCATTTCTTACTGCAAGTGTGAAAAAAAATAATAATAATAAAATTTTATCAATATTAGGAGTATAAAGAAGAAGAACATTAATTAATAAACACCTTATATATACCCAATGATTTCCATCCTACAAAAAACTTTACAAACCAACATTAAAAAAGCATCACTAATTTCAAAATCCTACACCAAAATAAAAATCCTTCATTTCACATAACATTACAAGAATTAGGATTCTCATCACTAAAAGCAGTGGCATATCTCTCCTCAAGCGAGGAAGCGCGTGCAAGCTGTCCAATGTTAGGATCATCGTTGACATTACGAACATAACCTGGTGGCGCCTTCTTATCATATGCACCAGCAATATACGGATGATACACCAAATCATGCTTTACGTATGGCCACATCACCGCCGCCTTCTTAGTTTTTCGTCTCACCCTCTTCAACACTTTCTTAGGGTCAACGAAACCATATACCGTCAGCTTACTTTCTTTTGCTTCGACTTCCACTTTAGTTACACCCTTCATTCCTTTAACCGAGTGACGCGCTCTCTTCTCGCAACCCTCGCAATCAAGTCTTATCTTTATCTCCACCATCTGCATGCATTTATACAATAATCATCAATGTAATCTCAACCAAAGCATCTATATGATCAGAACAATAGAGAAAGGACCAAAATCATATGAACAGTCAAAGTCATTCAAAATCACCTGAAATTGCTTCTTTTCCTTCTTGTTGTTGATACTATCAGTGAAGTCAGAATAGAGTTCGGAGAAATAGGTTAAAACACCCATCTGAGTTCCCAAACAGATCAGAAAGCAGAAAAGAGGAAGTGAGGTAAGCTTATCGTTAAAATTACCTTCCTTATATGTACATGCTCAGCCGATTCGTGGAAGGCCACATGGAATTCTATCATTCGACGCGTGGCGGAGGATTCCACGTGGAAGGCCAATGTTGTAAATTATGAAAACGAGAAGTGGCACTGTGCATTTCACCCAACCAAGAGTATTCACTTATTTTCGTAATGCCACGTGTCGATATGGACAGATGGTGGGCTGTTATTGGAAGCAGGAAAGAGCGGGTGTGATGCTGAGTGTAGAATCGGTGGGGTGTGGTGGTTAATTAACGGAAACGTGTCGGACGGCTTTGTCCTGAGTGGATGATGTGGTAAGGGGCCGTAAGAGATATGGATGAAAATAAAAAATTTATACCATAATTTAATATATAATATTCTGAATAATATTAAATAATTACTGCATAAATATTAAATATTTTATATTATTTTTTATTTATATTATGGTTCTATAAAATTTAAATCCTCTTTTGAAAAATTATGAAATAAAAAAAGGCTTATGCAATAATTGGCTTCTCCAAGCTTAAGAATAGTCTACCACACATCATTCACACCAAGTTAATATGGATAGCAAATAAAGTTTGATGAAAGCTCCAAAAATATATATATATATATATATAATTCCATATCAAATATGCATTCGAGTTGATTTGTTTAATAAACGAGTTGAATTTGAATCTTGCATTACATCCCATTTATTAAATATGTCGGGTTGACCCACCAAACCAATTTTGATTTTAATATGACCCGTTTAATCTTTTTTTTTTTTTAATTTTATTTATATAATATTTTTTATAAATTAACCAAAAATTTATAAAATATTTTTTAATTAATATGAATTATTAGGTCAAATTCAGATTGCTTGTTGATCAAGTTTAAATTCACTTTTTTGATCGGTTTATTAAAGGGGACGTGCAAATTCAAATCGAGTTAATTTAGGCCAGACTTAAACCAGACCCATCTTTCTCGACTAAATAAACAAAAATCTACAATCTAAAATGACAACTATAAAAGATTGATCAAGTTTGCAATCATTCCTCCACCATCCGCACTAACCTAACAATGATGCATCTTCTTTCCAAAATCAAATATGGAAATCTATCATCGAATCTTAATTGAAACTTTTTATCTTAATTAAAAATTTTACAAAAAATGAAAAGAACACTAGCAAATTGAGTAAAGACTACAAAGAATAAATAGAAAACCAACTGCAATGAACTTTATCCTTTTATATTTCAACATATAGGAATTCATAAACATCACATTAAGGCTTCGATCGGGATAATTTTTTCAATACTTAATACACAAATTTCTTGAACTCAAAATTTTTATACTAGAAAGCTACTATAGAAAGCACCAACAAAGTCATCCCAAACAAAGCCTAATTCGATTGTTTACCACTTTCCCAGTTAGAAGATTGCACATGCATCAATTCTATGAATACCTTCCACCAATGAACACAAGGATTATCATCTTCCTTTTCTCCTTTCTACATTATAAAAAGAGTAATGCTTCTCAACACCACAATTAATATGTAAGAACATTTGTTCATTTAAAAACTTTATAAGAAATAAAAGGACATCATAGACTAGCATGGCATTGTTTTATAGCAGATGGAGATGATGCAAACATGATTTATCCTTCCAAAAATACACTTCGCATTTGCTACTTTCAATTGGCTACAATGAAAACAGTTCACTAAGGTTTCGTTTGGGACGCTTTTTTACAGCTTCTTAAAGCATTAAAAAAGTCATCCCAAACGATGCCTAAGACAAACTGGCAGACAGATTATTCCATACATCACCTTATGAGAAGCATAGATATAGTTATACACAAAGCATTGAAACAACTGGAATTAAAAAGAAAATCATATGTTACTGAAAACATAATAACACAGAATTGAGTATCTTACAATCAAAAAATTATTCTGTGCGGACGCCATACGTAGCACTATATCCCGAGGCGAATAAGGTGCAGCCATATCAGCGGTACCGAGCAGTACCGAGCCGTGGTACCGAGCGAAGGGGTGACATGGTGCATTCTGGTTGATTTCTGAATGACATTCGGCGTCCGCACAGAATAATTTTTCTTTACAATCAGGTGATTAATTTGCGCTGACAAGGAAGGGATGCTGGCAAACACCACACTCTATAGTATCTGAACCAGAGGTGGGAACCTGAACCTGCAAAAAAGCAAAAAATTTACTTTGGATATAAGGAAAAAATCCATTTATATTTGTATCAAATGTGCATCACATGACCTGGAGGAGGACTGTACAGGTTGGGCAAGCAACTTCCTTCATTCGTTGATTGAACCCATCTGATGACGATTTTGTGTCTACAATGGAAGGCAGAATTGTCACCATTGAGCATGTCTATAACAAGAATGTTGAGCAAGATGAAGAATAATAGCAAAATTTTAGGTCAGATATCCTGATCAAAATAGGATAGGTCTCCAGCTTTTAGATTTGCTACGAGAAGAGTGAAATAACTGATAAATCAATCAAAATTTATATTGCACTAATATTAAAATAAATATAAAGGCGTTTAGAGTCAATCTAACTTAAAATTTGATCGGATATCCTAAGCCAATTTTTCCCATTAAATACCTGCAAGTGTCCTCCGCTTCTTGTCCAACTCTTCCTGTTGATAGAAAAATAGCATTACTGAGAATATTATCACATTTATTAGTTCAGTTAACAGAGTAAATGGCTTCTATGGTGCCTCTATGCAGAGAAAAAATGTTATTTAATAGCACCAAAGAAGCACTCTAGTACAGAAAGTTAACCACCTGTTACGTTCAGTTGTTATATAAAAGCGAATGTAACAGCCAGTTATGACTAATATGCAAAAAATAAATGTGCACAGGTTTGGATGATGTGGCATTGACAGAGACAATAATTTAAGCTTCGTTTGGGACGACTTTTTTACAGCTTCTTAAAACAGCTTTTTAGTACAAATATTAATTTTTTTACTAAAAAACTGCTTTAAGAAGCAGTAAGAAAGCTATCTCAAACGAAGCCTTAGTTCAAATTTGACTGACTTCTTAAATATGCTCATAAGGCTAACAAACACCAGAAAGAAAAATAACAATTCAATTACATCAGAACTCTCACCTACCATTTCCACGCAGAAGATTAATACTAGCCTGACAATGAGTCTGTTGCAGATTAGTAAGTCAACACTACTTGGAATCTGACGGCTTTTCCAAGCGTGAATGACAACATCACTAGTAAAGCATTTGGGAACAACAATTATATAGGCCATGTTAAAGCTGTCAGCATTGGCTGAGGAAACAACCTATTTAATGGAGAGGGTGAAAGGGTGAGGGAGCAAAAGATGCAGATTCTTGAAGAGAATAATGAGGATTTCTTAAGTTGGCTGATATATTAAATACATGTATGATGGAGAATTGATTAATAATAGAAGTATTTATGAAGTGGCTACAAGAGTTTTGAATTATAGCAGATTTACATATAGGGTCAAGATCAAATTCATATTTTCTTGTATTGATTATGAATATTATAAAGAATGTATACGGAAACATGCTTTATTGCATGTTTTATTAATTCTGCCATAAAACACAACAAATCAATTCATATGGTACTTAATCATAATCCTTCTCAAAATCAATAAAAATCATTCGAAGATCCTTTTGTGCTCTATACTTCTCTGATAATTGTCTAAACATGAAAATTGATTTTATAGTAATTTCTCGGCATGAAATATAATTGATTCTCCTAAACTGAAGTTTTTCTTAGTATGTGTTTCATTACTCGCTCCCATAGCTTTATTATATAAACCATAATTTTGATTCCTCTAAATTTCCCAACATTGAACGCTACCTTTATTCCTAAATATTGATATCAAAATGCTTCTCTAATTTTTGTATCCTCTTTGAAAATTTTGTAATTTTTTACTCTAATTGATGCACCAACTTCAAAAAAGATTGATATTATACTTTGGAGATTTTGACTTAGTTCATGACCTTAATGGGAGATCCACGTGTTGATGTCTAAGAAGTGGTCATATTTATATCAATGTATATTTTTGAATGACGTAGATTTTGACATCTGAAAATAATGACGTATCATCCAAAAAATTATTTGATCAAGCACAAATTTTGATGCGATGTTTGAAATGAAAACTTTTAAAATTAAATTCAGAACCATCTGAACGCCTATCTTAGCAGACTTATATAGTCAAATCAAATATTTTGATGAGATAACTCCAACAACACTAAATGTTTCGATTCAAGTCCAAATTCTCATAATTTCTATTCAAAATAATCCTCAAAATCTTCTTCATCTATAATATTTTTTTCTTTATCCCCTATATTAGTTAACATATCATTAGTTCTAAAATGAAACAACAAATTAATAACATAAAAATAATTCATTATATTTAAGATTACCTTTGAATTTTTTAAAAACTATAATCTCACATGTTTCTTTCTTTTATATACTTGGGAAGTAAAATATAACTCCAATTCAATAGACCTTTCAATATCTACAGTGATTACTTCATTTTTCTCAATGAAATGAGTTTATCCTTCAGCTTCAACTTCAAGAACACTAGCACCATTAAGAGTAACCCATTAGTCATCACATTATAAATTATCAAAAAGTAAATGGTCTAATTCATTATCATTATTTCTTGCTTCTGTAATTTGAGATATCTATCCTTCAGTTTTTTGTTAAACATAATATATACTAATTTGTTCATTTGTCTTACAGTCAATCGATTTCTTCTTTTCGTATGAATTTGATTGAAGGAACTCTAATTACGCTCGCATGTAGAAGCCGAACAAGTCAGACGAAGAACTTTAACTGCAAATATTCTTAATTTAGGAACATCATCTCCAAATTGAGCCCACCAATATTCTACATTAAAATGAAAAGTATATTATAAATATAGATTTAAGTAGGAAGCTTGGACATAAAAAATAAAATTTAAAATTATAAATGTGCAAATGATAAACAAACCTAGAGATCGTGTTTTGTCGCATGCTTACACTGCTCCAAATCCAAACATTCTCTTCTTCAAATAAAAATCTTCAAGTTGATCATTCACTTTGAGGTAGTCACATTCAAAAACAAGTATAATCATGCATGCATATAAACCAATTTTTATATCTTTATCAACATGAAAGTCCTTATCATAATAAAATTGAGGGTTTAAATAGTATGTAGCAGCATGCAAGCGTTGGTGTAATTGGCGATCCCACTTTTCATCTATAATTTCTCATATTTCTTAATAGGCACCTTCTTGACATCCCAAATCTCTTGTTATATATTCTTTAGCCATATTCATTGCTACATAAATAAATCTCATTGTTGGTGTTTTCTCACTATCAACCATTCTTAGCACCTTAACTAAAAGTCATGTCTTCAAAGCATAATTTATACCACGCCAAAATTAACCATCTTTCATTACAATTTTCTTCACTTGTTTTTCTTCTTGTTTTTTAGCCCACGAACTTTTATCTCATTCTTCAAAAGCAAACATAGCTTCTAAGGGCTACCTTAACTTCTTAAATATTTGTAATGTTAAATATGCACATACAAATTTAGTAACAGGAGATCGAATAATTTCTTTTTTAGTAAATTTCCTCATTAAGTTGAGTATTAAAGAGTGATTGTAAATGAACTTACAAACAAATTTAGCCTTCAATAAAACTGATTTATGCTAAGGCACTTGCCCCAACGTCTCATGCATTAAATCAATGTAGTGTGCAGTACATGGAGTCGAGTAAAAGTGCTTCCTCTTCTCCATTAACAATCTCCCTACAGCTTTATATGCACTTGCATTATCAGTAACAACATGAACTACTAATATCTCTCCTATTTTCTTCACAATATCATCCAATATTTCAAACAATAATTACGCATCTATTACAAAATTTGAAGCATCAGTTGATTTTAGAAAAATAATTCCATATACATTATTGACCAAGAGATTAATGATACTCCTCTATCGAATATATGACCAATCATTTGACATTATAGTCACCACTGTCTCAAGCTAAGTCTTTTTAATTTCATCCCCTATCTTTGATGTTATTCTGACCTCCTTATCTAACATCCATTATCTACTTATATATGCTTAGAAGTTGTAGTCCTCGACCATAGCTCCCAACAGATTGAAGCATGTTGATCCATGATGGGACTCCTAGCTACATTGAATGATTTGCACTTTTAAAAAAAGAACCTGACAATATCTAAACAAATTTTGTTCTTGAGTTTTTTCATAGCAGTAGGAAGAATATTTTGAGTGTTTATGTTCTCCTCATTGTCAACATTAACCATAAATCTACCTATTGGCCCTCAAATGCCTCTATTAGAAGATATTAATTAGTTCCCATTGTTGGATCCTTCATGCTGGAAACCATATAAGAAGAATTTCTAATAATCTCCTCCATATTTCTTTGTGATACCTTTTGGCGATGGCAAACTTCTTTAAATAATCATTGCATTCTATTTTCACTTCAATAGGTAAATTTGCACACGGTCCAACATTGACATGCATGCAAGCTAAGTGATACTTAAGCCGCTTGACACCACTAACAATACGCTTCTCACAGAAATTATATTTTTATATAAATATATCCCTTCTTAACACCTTCACTTGACACTTCAACTTGAGTATCATATTTCCATGCATGATCTTTTCTTCTTACACCACCAGCCATTCCAATAATTCAAATAAAATAATTAATAATAAATAAAAATGTAATATGAACATGTAAATAAAAAAATCTTTGTCACCTACTAGCTAGGGATGTCAATTTCGGGTCATGGGTCGGGTTCAGGCGAACCCGAAACTGACCCGGCATTATTCGGGTCAACCCGAACCCAACCCATTTTTAAAAACGAGTCAGTTTTTCGGACCCGAACCCGACCCGCTTCGGGTTCGGGTCAACCCGACCCGACCCGGCTGATTGGCATTAGTAGCTTAGGCCTGAGAAGGAAAGTGGATGGCGGACAGGCAACAAAGACTGCAGCGGCGGATGTCCGAGAGGGGCTGCGGCGGCAAAGGCTGGCTACGGCGTTAGTCCGACAGAAGCTGCGGCGGCGGAGGCTGCTTGAAGCGAACAGCGAACAGGCGGAAAGTCCACATTTGACGGGCGACGGCGTTGACGCAGAGTCGTAGACGGAGCTCATGGACGATGCGACTGACACCCTTGACCCGGACAAACGAAGACGGACGCGACTTGGCATCTGCCATCTGCCATCTGAATTCTAACACGACAAACGACGCGACGCGACAGATGGACTCGATTGAGCGGGACTGTTTTACAAATGGGTCAAATCAAAGTTAATATTGGGTTTCCGGGTCAACCCGAACCCGACCCGATTTTACAAACAGGTCGAAATCCTGAACCCGAACCCGACCCGATTCAGGTTAGGGTTAAATTTTTTAGTCGGGTTTTCGGGTCGGGTCAAATATTGACACCCCTACTACTAGCATTAGGTTATGGTAATGACAAGCATTAATTATCATTGGTTGATGACATATATCAACATAGATTGATGGCATACACTAACACCAACCAACATAGATTGATGACATATATCAACATGCATATTTTTTTATAAGAATCACTTACTATTTGTCCTCTTTATTTGTAAAGCACACAGAAGCTCAAGGGTGAATGACAAAAGAAAAATCAAAGAAGCCGAGGTTTATGTTTGGTTCCCATTTGAAGGTCACAAGATGCAAGGATTTGGCGGGTTAATGCAAACAATGAACAACATGTGGGGGAACCTGCCTACTAATTTGAAGGTCATAAGTTGCAAGGATTTGGTGGGTTAATCATTAAATTTTCCATTCAACAAGTATCAAATCTTTATTCAAAAGGAAAAAATCAAGACCTCACCACTAACGGTTAAGACACTTGCGAGGCATTTATACATGTAAAACTTCAATTATAATTATGTAAAACTTTAGAATAAATCCAAGCTTTCAAATTATTTAATGAAATTTTTTAGCATGCTAACATCTAGAAAATGGTTAGATCGGCAAACAAGATAAAAATGTTTGAGACATGAAGGAATAGAAAAGTTTTGTATCATAACATCTAATTAAAATGTGAGACCGATTTAAGAATCTTTTAAACTATTTGAAAATATTACAATATACAAGTAATTAATACTATGGGAGAGAGCTATGGAACATAGGTTGTGGCGTGACACTAATGTTTCTCAAAATCAATTTGGATTCATGCCAGGTAGATTTACCATGGAAACTATACATTTATTGAAAGGTTTGATGGAGAAGTATAGAAAGAATAAGGAGGATCTACAAATGATTTTTATTGATGTAGAGAAAGCATCTGCTAAAGTTCCAAGAGAAGTGCTATAGAGAGTTCTACATAAGAAAGGGGTTAATAATGCTTATATTTAAGTCATTAAGGATATGAATTCAATATATGTTACTTGTGTTAAAACACAAGGTGGTTTGACCAAGTATTTTCCTATTTCAGTTAGATTACATCAAGGATCAGCCTTAAGCCCATATCTTTTTTGCTTTAGTCATGGATGTTCTCACTAGACATTTGCAAGAGGTTGTACCCTAGTGGATGCTTTTTGCTGATGATATTCTTTTTGTTGATAAAACTAGAGAGGGAGTTGATGGTAAACTTGAATTATGGAGGTCAACCTTAAAGTCTAAAGGCATTAATTTGAGTATATCTAAAATGGAATATATGGAGTGTAATTTTAGTAATAATAGATCTAATGGAGGGATTGTAACTTTGGGCGATCAAGTCATTAATAAGAGCACATGTTTTAGATATCTTGGGTCTATTGTTCAGAGTAATGGGGAAATAGATGAGGATATTATGAGCCGAATTCAAGTTGGATGGTTGAAGTGAAGGAATGCATCTGGCTTGTTGTGTGATAGAAAAGTCTCTCTCAAACTTAAGGGAAAATTCTATAAGATGGTAGTGAGATCTACAATATTTTATGGTGCAGAATGTTATCCATTAAAATAGGAGCATAATATTTAGTTAAGTGTTGCAAAGATGGGATGCTCAGGTGGATGAATGGCTTTACTCTTAAAGACAGAATACGAAATAAGCATATACGTGAAAAGATTGGAGTAGCTCCAGTGGAATATAAGATTAGAGAGAGTCGCCTGAGATGATTTGGTCATATAAAATGGCAGTCTTCCGATGACCCGGTTAGGAAAGTAGATGTATTAGATTTAACTTATGTTAAGAAAGGTAGAGGTAGACCTAAAAAGGCTTAGTTAGAAAATATTAAAAATGAAATTTCTTTATTAGATTTAGATGAGAATGAAAACTGTGTGGAGCACGGTTTAACATGACACAGTGGAGAAAAAAGATTCATGTAGTGAACCCTATATAATAGGATAAGAGCTTGTTGTTATTGTTGTTGTTCTATACAAGTAATTAATACAATTTTATATTAAATTATTTGAAAGAAAATTCTAAGAAGTTTAAATATATCTAGATTATAAATCAGATAAAATTATAAATTTCAAATAGAAATTCTTTTGAAAATAAGGGAAATTAAGACAGAAAGCTCCATACAACAAAGAAGATGAAAATGAGAGCAAGTGTTGAAAGCCAAAAATGTCAAGCTTATATATATATATATATATATATATATATATATATATATATATATATATATATATATATATATATATATATATATATATTATATATATATTGAAAACTTATATAGTTTTTTTTATTGCTCTATATTTTCAAAGTAAAAAATATGATCTAATATAACCACAATTACATATTGTTAATATTATAATTTCAAGGAATTACTTAAACTTTGGTTAACAGCTATGCATGAAAAAATGCTAAGCCTCAGTCAACTGCAATGCATGAAAAAATATCGAAGCCATAGAAAGAGAGCTCGTTACCTTCAGTGCAGCAGTCGAAGCCAAAACAGTGGTCGAACAGATAGTATTACATTCGGTTCAAGCTCTAGCTTCACACAAAGCAAATGAACCCAAACTAGTGGTCGAACGAAAAGAAAGGTTGTCTGCGAGCACTCCTATTAGATCGAAGAACTCCACTTGACACGAAGCAACGCTCGAAAGGGATGAAGCGGAAGAAATTCTCGAAAGGGACGAAGCGGAAGCAACACTTGAAAGGGATGAAGCGGAAGCAGCGCTCGAAAAGGTTGAAATATGTTACCTTAGCTACAAGCACCGTCGAATCCGACAGGACTATTGCTGTTGAGGGAGGCAAGGGAACCTCCCTTTCCAAACTCTACTCTCATGAAACAGGGAAACCGAATCAACCCTAAAATCATCATGTCGCGTGTATTTTAAAAAAAAATCTAAAATGAGGCATCGCCTCACGCTGCCTCGAGACGTTACACCTTGACGCATACTCCTCAAGTGAAAAAATCGCACGCCTCGCCAAATTCATCAAGGCTTAAGCCTCGCAACACCGGGATTGCTCCTCGAATTGAGGCGTGCCTCGAGGCGTCAAGGCATATGCCTTGACTGCTTTTTTAAACGATGAA